>CM056595.1:4085602-4472708 GCA_029721355.1 Tegillarca granosa
AAGATTATCAGGGCCTCAATGATACTGTAACCAAACCACTGAACATTCACACCAGTGTCCATCCAAAGACAGAAGTAAAGATTATCAGGGGCCTAAATGATACTGTAACCACACCACTGAACATTTACACCAGTGAACATTTTTACCAGTGACCATCCAAAGACGGAAGTAAAGATTATCAGGGGCCTCAATGATACTGTAACTACACCACTGAACATTTTCACCAGTGTCCATCCAACGACGGAAGTAAAGATTATCAGTGGCCTCAATGATTCTGTAACTACACCACTAAACATTTACACCAGTGTCCATCCAAAGACGGAAGTAAAGATTATCAGTGGCCTCAATGATACTGTAACAACACCACTGAACATTTACACCAGTGTCCATCCAAAGACGGAAGTAAAGATTATCAGAGGCCTCAATGATACTGTAACCACATAACTGAAGATTTACACCAGTGTCCACCCAAAGACGGAAGTAAAAATTATCAGGGGCCTCAATGATACTGTAACTACACCACTGAACATTTACACTAGTGTACATCCAAAGACGGAAGTAAAGATTATCAGGGGCCTCAATGATACTGTAACTCCACCACTGAACATTTATACCAGTGTACATCCAAAGACGGAAGTAAAGATTATCAGGGGCCTCAATGATACTGTAACCACACCACTGAACATTTACACCAGTGTCCACCCAAAGACGGAAGTAAAAATTATCAGTGGCTTCAATGATACTGTAACTACACCACTGAACATTTACACCAGTGTCCATCTAAAGACGGAAGTAAAGATTATCAGGGGCCTCAATGATACTGTAACCACACCACTGAACATTTACACCAGTGTACACCCAAAGACGGAAGTAAAGATTATCAGTGGCCTCAATGATACTGTAACTACACCACTGAACATTTACTCCAGTGTCCATCCAAAGACGGAAGTAAAGATTATCAGTGGCCTCAATGATACTGTAACCACATAATTGAAGATTTATTCCAGTGTATATACACAGTCAGGGGTTTATAATCTGTAGTCCCTGTGATACTACAGCCTTACCACTGAACATCTTTTCCAGTGCCTCTCCAAAGTTGGAAGATAATCATTGGTCTCTAAAGGACCACGACCTCACCAGAGAACACTTACTCTAGTGTCCGTCCAATGTCGGGAGTTTAATTATCATTGGTCCCATTAGTACTACAATCTCACCACAGAATATTTACTCCAGTGTCCTGTCCAAAGTCGGGAGTTTAATTATCATTGGTCCAAATAGTACTATCATCTCACCACTGAACATTTTTTTCAGTGTCTGTCCAAAGTTGTTACTTAATATAAAAATGGCCCCAACAGTACCACAACCTCACCACTGAACATTTACTCCAGTGTCTCTCCAAAGTCAGAAGTTAAGAAAACCATTGATCCCAATAATACTACAACCTCACCAATGAACATTTTCCCAGTGTCACTCCAAAGTCGGTACATTAAGTTTTCCAAGGAAAAAAAATTAAAACGGTGCTAATCTAATTAATATTGTTCCTAATCAACAATGTTACATTTGGTTCAACGATAAAAGCTCGAATAAAAACAGAAACAACAATAATTTCTCAGCGAGATGTAGCATGTGGAGGAACATGCTTACGTCATAAAAAACCGGGTCATTTAAACACAACTTACAAAACGGTGAAATACGATAAATTAAATGTAGAACTTCATTGAATATTTATTTGTGCCTTAGTAAGGGATACATAACTCCATTGCGAATACCTCCACCGGGGCTTGTATTTATTGATTATTCCCTTTTTCTGACAAATACCCTCTTTCTGAACAAAACCCTGGAAGAAATTGTTGTTTTCCAGACTATTCACATCAAAGAGACATTTCAATTTGTATTAAAAGAGATTGACAATCTTGATACTTAAATTTGATATGTTATTCATGTATGATCATATTTAAAATTTTCCACTGAAAGGATTATTTATAAAATAATTTCCCACTTGAAAGGATAATTTATAAACATTATGTTGCAAATTTTATTTCTGAAACAGCTATTGTTTTCTTTCAAAATTTCGAATGTATCTCAAACAAATTCAGAAAAATATAGATTTAATTGCAAATGTATATAGTGTAGTAATAAGCATTTGATGAATCTTGATATATTCTGTATTCATATTTCTAGAAAATTTGACTGTTTGTTAAGATTTTTCACATCTTTTTACATCTGATACCCATAAGAAAAGTGACAAATAAAATAGTTTGTTTCATAATATGAAAATTTAGAGGCTGCAGTGGCCAAGTGGTTAAGATGCAAGTCTACAAACCTAAGGTCTTTCACATACGAAAATAATAATTATAATTATAAAAAAGTGATTTGATTAGAACTTTTTTAATAAGTAATATAACGATATCTTCAGAATCTATGCAACAAGTCGTCGAAAAAAATTCTCATAAGAAAGTTTTATTTTGATATTTTCTTTACATTGAATGTATTTACATAATAATCTAACATACGTCTAATTAAAAGATCAATAATCTAAGTCGGTGGACATCCTGTTTATTATGCACATTCCATCACCTGTAATCATCAGGATCCGTTACCTTGCAATTTGCTAAATTGATTGACAGGTATCCATACAGCGATAAACTAGTAAATGCTATTTGTAAATATTTTGAGATGTTGACAAAACGTGTGGGAAGAACGAATGTAAATTATATTATGTTATTTTATTAAATTAATTTCAGATTAATTTGAAATGATTAATCAAAAAACCAACTGGTTGGCGGAATAAAATTACTTTTGGTCAATTCAAATTGCGCCATTTCCTTATCTGACAATATAATTGTAAAATCATTTGAATTATTTAATGAATTTAATTTCCTTCACATCTCTAGTGCCATTTATACGACTGAAAAAGTTTTAACAAATTTTGAACGCTGGCGGACCGACATTTCTTTTTTAAATATAAATAATTTTTCATTAAAATGATTTTTTTAATTAATTTCAGTCATATAATCACTTTTTTAAATTAGATATTAATATAAATTTCATTAAAACCGACGAAAAACTAACGATATCGCATTACACTAGATAAACAAAATTGCATTCGTAATATATAAACTTCGCATACCCCCCCCCCCCACACACACACCCCACGAGACTTCAACGAGATTTCAGACAACGCAAGATTTCATGTTTTCGAATTCCCAGTGTCTCTCCAAAGTCAGGAGTTTGATTATCATCGGTCCCAAAAGTACCACAACCTCACCACTGAACATTTAATTCAGTATCCGTCCACAATAGCAAATTTTATGATTAGTAGCCCAATAGTGTTTTTTATCCATTTACTCGTGTCAAATGACAGTATTTTAATCATATTTGAATTATGACTTTCTTTCTCTTATCATCGGGGATTTTGATGTAGATTTGATAAGAAACCAGAGTTGCTATTTAAGGAAATTAAGGGATAATTCAGCTAGTTCTGACCTCTTTAAGATAATGCTCCTGTGTACTGGTCAAGCAATACACAAGTTGTTCATTCTGGGATGTAAGTTTGGACAATTACACTCCAGATTTTGTCTCTACAAGTTTATGAATTTAAATCGTTAATGAAGATCAATAGATTACTCAAAGCTGTCAATAAGGCACTGGGTTGAGGACCAAACTGACATTATTTCTTTTAACACATGAATTTAAAAATATGCTAAGAGCATTTAGGTAAACAACAGTATATATGGTCTACTGCTGTATATATGCAATATAATATACTAGTACCTTTTAACCTATCATCGGACATTCATCTTTTTAATGTAAACATACCGACTATGTGACTCATGAATATCGGTATTCAATTATCTATTTCTGACCTTCATATAAAGGGTCAATGATTATGTAGTGTTAAAGAAGAATAACGTATCCTACACTTATCACGGTGTTCAATATTTCTATTACACTATATTGATGAATTTGTTGAACTGTTAAAAAACATTCGATTTTGTAAAAAAGAAAAAAAGAAAAAAAAAAAAAAAGGTTTTTATAGTTTTTAGCACTAAACACCTTTATATAATTAGTGTTTAAACGTTTTAATGCTTTTCAACAGTTTTTATACACTTTAAACTGTTTTCTTTTAAGGTTAAAAACTTGGACGTATGATTTACTATAAAGTACGAAAGCTTGTTGAGTGCCATTAAAGCTCACGTGACCATAGGCTATGTAAGCTCATGGCATAGTGCAGCGTGTTATGTGTGTGCTGCGTGCGTGCGTGCGTGCGTATCGTTAACACCTACTTTCGACTTCTCCGAAACCGCTGGACAAATTTCAACGATACTTAGTAAGAAGCTATAGACCGGTGCAATTCGGATCTGACAATAATGCTACGTAAATTTACGTAAAGCATTTGGCAAAATGTCTCTCATACAAATTATAACCACACGGTATTTATTGAAAAAATACTGTAACTTAATGAAGAATATCTAGAAGCTCTTAGTTGTTGTATGAAAATGTATAGAGAAGACGCCATGTAATGCTAGAAGCTCTTAGTTGTTGTATGAAGCAGTTTAGAGATGACGCCAATGGCATGCTTAAAGCTCTAATTTGTTGTATGAAGCTGTTTAGAGACTACGCAAATGTCATGCTTTAAGGTCTTAGTTGTTGTATGAAGCAGTTTAGAGATGACGCCAATGTTATGTTAGAAGCTCTTAGTTGTTGTATGAAGCTTTTAAGAGAAGACGCCACTGCCATGCTAAAAGCTCTTAGTTGTTTGTGAAGCTGTTTAGAGATGACGCCAATGTCATGCTAGAAGCTCTTAGTTGTTGTATGAAGCTGTTCGGAGAATGACGCCAATGTCATGCCTAAAGCTCTAAGTTTTTGTATGAAAATGTATAGAGAAGACGCCAATGTCATGCTAGAAGCTCTTAGTTGTTGTATGAAGCTGTTTAGAGATGACGCCAATGTCATGCTAGAAGCTCTTAGTTGTTGTATGAAGCAGTTTGGAGATGACGCCAATGTCATGCTAGAAGCTCTTAGGTTTTGTATCAAGCTGTCAACAGATGACGCCAATGCCATGCTAAAAGCTCTTTGTTTTGTATGAAAATGTTTAGAGAAGATGCCAATGTCATGCTGAAAGCTCTTAGTTGTTGTATGAAGCAGTTTGGAGACGACGCCAATGTCATGCTAGAAGCTCTTAGTTTTTGTATCAAGCTGTTTAGAGATGACGCCAATGTCATGCTTAAAGCTCTTAGTTGTTGTATGAAGCAGTTTGGAAATGACGAAAATGTCATGCTAGAAGCTCTTAGTTTTTGTATCAAGCTGTTTAGAGATGACGCCAATGTCATGCTTAAAGCTCTTAGTTGTTGTATGAAGCAGTTTGAAAATGACGAAAATGTCATGCTTAAAGCTCTTAGTTATTGTATGAAGCAGTTTGGAGATGATGCCAATGCCATGCTAGAAGCTTATTTTAGTTATTGTATGAAGCAGTTTGGAGATGACTTCAATGTCATGCTTAAAGCTCCAAGTTGTTGTATGAAGCAGTTTGGAGATGACGCCACTGCCTATACAAGTGTCCAAAAATTTTTCAACTTATTTGCCATGAAAGGTTATTTATTTATTTATTTATTTATTTATTTATTTATTTATTTATTCATTTTTGAAAATCCATTGATCATGAATTCATTTCCCTTTTAAATTTTTTCTTTATGCGATAATTATTTATTTATTTATTTATTTGATTAGTACTTTTGAATATTTTTACCTTACATTCGACCTTCTTTTTTTAAAAATTTATACCATTGTTAAGTTGTTTTTCCATTTACTTCTGTATGCAATCATTAGTTTTAAATAAGTCACTTTTTATTTAGTAGTTTCTTTAAGTCATTGTTGAGTTAATTTTTCATTTATTTATTAATTATTATTATCATTTTTGTTTAATTTAAAAAATAGCTCTCCACGCTACTAGTGCATGTGTACTAATCAAGAAGATTCAAATTGATACATGTGATAGATTTTCAAATATTTTTGAAGTGAATTTGAAGTAATTTAGCTTTTGAATTGCATATTGATATTTAGATATCTAGTTAGATGAATATTTTCTCTCTGCACGTAGACATGCATAAATACAATATCATTTTAAAATTTTGAGATATAGTTGTTTTAACAACAGATATATTACTTTAAGTAGCACATTTTAGTTTTAGTTAATACATACATATATAATTAGTTTCTTATTTATTCTTTATTTATTTATTCAGGTCCTTAGATTGAACTGAGGCTGTGACCACAAAACAATTATATACACATACAAACATAGAACAGTATTGTTATAAACTTCATAACTGTGATATTTCTTAAATAAAATACAAGTCAAAACTAAGAGTCCCTTGTCCTCAGTTCTAATGACTGTTTTATAAAGGAACAGGTATACTATTTTAACTTGGTTGGGTGTTGATGGGTTTAGTAGAGTAATGATTTTGTTTATATCAGAGTAATGTATAAATTCAGCATTTTCTATAATAAAAGATTCAATTAATTTGTTTCTTGGTATGATATTAAGTTTACAATGAAGAAAAAAAAATGGGTCTCATCATCGAGAATATTACAATGTTTACAAAGTCTTTCTTCTCTGGGAGTTTTCTTGTATAGTCCAATTTCAATTTCCAGGGTGTGATCACCAATTCTAAATTTTGTTAAAAGTCTACGAAATTCAAAATTTGTAAAAGATAAATAAAATTCTTTATTTAAATGTTTATTTTTGAATTCGTTTTTTAATATAGATTTCAATGAAATTAAATCATTTTTTGTTTTTTTTTATTCTTTCATAAAATTATAAAATAATTAATTATTAATTATGAATATAATATTAAATTATATATATATTTTTTTATATTTTCTATTTTTTTTTTATAAACATTATTTATATCCAGGTCTGACATTATTTCCATTGCATATGTGTGCCAAGAGTATATACCTTTTGAATCTAAATCTTGACTTAATAAAAAAGATTCTTTTAATAGAGGATTGATATCATTCATGCTCAGTCTTGCTAAGTATAATACTGTTTGTTGTTTAATAACATATTCAATGGGTAACCTACCTAATTCAGACCTAATAGCAAAATTTGTAGCTGTTTTTTTTAGTACCAAGTAAAAATTTACAAAATTTAAGGTGAACTTTTTCAAATGGTGTATCTATAAAAGAAAAATAGTCAACTTGCTGTTTTTTGTATTGGCTCTTTGTTTAGCTCTATACAGAGATAAGTATGAATTCATAAAGGCTATTTCAGAATTATAGTAGTACTGGTTTCACTAAGGAATCAAATAAATTACAAGAAATCTCAATAGGAAGATTACCAAGGGAAGAAGTTAAAGAATGTATAGAAAAAAGTATTTTGTTTCCTTTTTGGACAATTCATGTGAACTATGTTTTAGATCACCATTACATTTAATTGTGGTTCCAAGAAATTTGTATTCTGTTACATTTTCTAACTCTTGATCACTAAATTTTACTCTTAATTTGGATCCCTTTTGTAATTTCTGAAAGCTTTTGTTGTATTTAAATTAAGCTGCCAGTTTTTACAATACTTATATAAATTATTTATACCATTCTGTAGACCATCTTCACTTTATGATAAGATAAGTACGTCATCTGCAAAAAGCAAACTTTCAAGTTTCGATTGCAACAAGGAGACTGGAGATGATTCTTCTTAGTGTACTTTACCTCGTAACTTTGAGTGAATTTGAAGTAATTTCTCATTGACCAAATTAAAAAAAAATATCAGAAGAATCGAAAAGAAAAGAAGAACACGATCAGGGGTGCATAATTTAAAAATCTTTATCCATTACAAAGATATGAAATAAAAACCAACAGGTCCCTATACATTTTATAGACCGTGTTTAAGACTTCACCTACGTAGGAAAATTTCCTTAAGAGCTATCACATGACTGCCATTGCTGGCAATGTCAGGTTAATATTACGGTAATGCTAATAAAAAAAATTCCATCAATAATATTTAAATTTCATTTTTTTTTTTTTTTGCAAATTAGATAAAAATTTTAATAAATTTGTTAAAAGTAGTTTCAAGGAGTATGATTAGCTTTAAAGAGATATGAATTTGAACAAATTATGAAAGCTTGTATAAAATTATTGATTTAACTTGATCCTAATCGGTCACCGTAGTGTTCTTTGTTAGTTTATTTTTAGAAACAAATACAACTGCGACCTAGATTTTCTATTGCCGACGTGACTAACCAGCGAGCTACAGACGTGGAAGTTAAAAATAGAATTTACCATGTCAGGGGAGGAGAATACTAAAGGAGTCAAGGGTGTGGCCAACGATGTCCCTGGGTACACAGGGGAGACATATCCAGATGTATTCAACATAAATGGAATGCCCAAACAGCCAAAGGAGAAGAAACCAGGGCAGCTACCGGAGGAAATGATTCGTCAGTTCTTCAAAGAGGTACAGTTAATGTTGCATTATATTATCTGTTTTTTTTTTTTTTGGCAGCAATTTGTCATCTATTAAAATACCCAGAACAAAATGTGAGTGCTCAAGATTGATCGTTAAATATTTTTTCTTCGCCACGCTTGACTTAGCGTTCACTATGTTTTACTAGCATACCCGTCCTGTCAAACCGGAAGTCAATAAATCAAAGAATCAAAGTAAGGAAGTACTGATCGTAGATGTTACTCGACTAGGTCGGTAAAAATCCTTGTTTCGCGCATTAGAGCTGCATTAAAAACATTAGAACGGTGCTAATCTACTTAATTATGTTCCTGATGAACAATCTTACATTTGGTTCATTGATAAAAGTTCGAATAAATAAATAGCAGTAATTTCCCAGCAAGATGTTGCTTGTGGGATCTAATTTTAGGACATTATTACGTTATAAAAACCGGGTCATACAAACACAACTTATAAAACGGTGAAATGCGAGAATTTCATTGAATTTGTCATTTGTGACTTTGTAAGGAATGAATAACACCGTTGTGAATACATTTTGTTGTAATTGATAAACTTTGGCACTGTGTTGTTGGAAGAGGTAGCTAGTTATAAAGAGTTATACATGTATGTTATTTGTATATTACAAATGAAAGTCAAGGTTAGAGGAAAATGACAAGGATACAAGCGTGAAAACATTAGACGAGATGACACTTAAAAATATTACAATGGTGTCACAGCACTAAAGGTGTTGACTATATAAAGTCCATCTGTCTACTACCACTGGTCTGAAATATCTCAAGTGGATTTTACTATATAGTGACCCTCTATATATAGTCCATCCTCTATGTGCATAAAGACCACCCTTTCCAGTCCCAAATGACACCTTAGCCTGTCTATAAAGACCACCATTTCCAGTCCCAAATGACACCTTAGCCTGTCTATAAAGACCACCATTTCCAGTCCCAAATGACACCTTAGCCTGTCTATAAAGACCACCCTTTCCAGTCCCAAATGACACCTTAGCCTGTCTATAAAGACCACCATTTCCAGTCCCAAATGACTCCTTGGTCTGTCTATAAAGTCCACCTTTATAATCGTCTTTCTAAAAAATAATCTTGATTTCTAAAAAATTTGTGCAATAAATATCTGCTGAGTTACTTTGATTTTGTGATATATATAAAGATCGGCAATAATTTTATAAATTTATATGGAATGTAATAATTTACAAAGTTTTACAATCTACTGTTGCAAAGAGTACAGTATTGACTTGGAATAAGTAATGAAGTAATCTTATCATGCCAGCAACTGAAGCCGTCAGATATGAAGGTGGAAATGCCCATTGTTATCTTCAAGTTCAAGTTCAAGTTCTTTATTTTTAATGTTCTATATATGATTGTTTTAATTTATCACACCTTTGTTACTATTTAGACGACAATTACTTATTTGTATACGATAGGTAAACTTTTACCGTATAATCCTTTTAGATGTACAGTTCATCAAAATTAAATTATTATTTAGCTTTTTGTGTAATCATTTCCGAATAATCTGTTTTTGAAATATATATATATATATATATATATATATATATATATATATATATATATATATATATATATATATATATATATATATATATAAGTATTTTAAAAAGGTACTGAATAGTTTCATTTTTTAAATTTTATTAATATTAACACTATATGTTTATCCTCTACATAAAGTCCGCCTGTCAAAGTGCACTTTCGCTCAGTCCCCAGAGTGGTCATTAAACGTGTGTGTGTGTGTGTGTGTGTGTGTGTGTTAATATTAGTAATTTCTTTTTGATCCAGAATCGACTGAACGCTATTCGTACCTCCCCAGAATTAAATGTACATTTAAGTCATGTATAAATGTGATAGGCCTTGGTACCCTGAATCTTTTGGATAACCAAGAATTTGTCACAAAACAAACTATATAAAACAGGAAATGTCGTATTAAGACAATTGGCAATACATCAATACATTAATTAGAATTAACGTATAATTTGTCTTTTTAAGGGTTACATGATAGTGGAAGACTTCTTTAAAAGGGAAGAGTTAGACGCTTGTCGAGAAGACATTAAAAATCTAGTAGACGATTTAGCGCAAAAGTTATACGACGCAGGTAAAATTAAAAGTAAGTATCACGAAACATGATAAAAGAAAGAACAGCTGCTTTGTATCAGTCAGAATCCGACAGGCACAGACTTTTTTTCTATGTATCTTATTTTTTGGAAAATATTTGCTCGATTTTCATTTCCACATTTTTTTTAATAATATAAAGCGAAAATTGCCATATTCAGGTGAGATTTTGACATGGTGGGTAATGGTATAAAATAAATGCCCGATAAGCTGTATGGGGATCGATCAACATTCGATGACTAGGTTTGATGACTAGGTTCGATGACTAGGTTTGATGACTAGGTTTGGTGACTAGGTTCGATGACTAGGTTTGAAGACTAGGTTTGAAGACTAGGTTCGATGACTTGGTTTGATGACTAGGTTCGATGACTAGGTTTCGAAGCATTTTCACCATATGTTTCTGTTTTGTAGAACTATATCGTGACTCTGGGCTATTTGAGAGGCTTACTTTGTTAGAAAAAGAATTCCCAGGAACAAACATTATTTTACACAAGTTAGGGGTTATGCCAGAGGTATGTTACTTCATTTACTATTATTGTTATAAAACAGCATTTTACCCCTAATATAAGAGTTGAATAATGTAGCTGTTTGGTAAAAATTTGAGACATCAAGAACTCGTCACAACAAAAATATAAAACAAGAAAATGCCATTAACAAATATTCCAAACGAGACACTTGTCAAAACAAAATATATGAAATAAGTAACTGGCCAAAACAAATTATCAGAAAATAAAAAACACAAAAACAAAATAAGAACACGCCACAACAAATATATCTGGTATAAAAATCTTGTCAAAACGAAAGTTGTATAGGACATTCGTTTATTTAAAATATCTGAAATATGAAGCTCGCCATAAACGCCAAAACAAAAATATTAAACATTAAGCTGAACAAAACAAAATATCTGAAAAAAGAAACACAGCAAAAAAAAAAATATCTGAAAAGATTGATTGATTTATTTAATGGGGTTTTAGGCCCCAGTCAAGAATATTTCACTTATATCGAGACGTCACCAGCTATAGGTGAAAGTGGCAGAAATTTTGACCTTTGAAGTTCGCTTAGGGCAATGTACAGGGAGGTTTCTTTAGCGTGCTACGCCTGCTGTGGCACGAGACATCGGTTTTAAGGTCTCTTCCAACGGACCCAGTGACTTTCATTCCTAAATGGCGAGTGCTTGGCGAAAGAAAAATCACTATCAATTTTCAAGTTTTGACCCGGCTGGATTTGAAAACCCCTATTGTTGAAGTCATTTATAATAAATTAGGGAAAAAAGTGCGATAAAAATGCGACATTCAATAGACCACATCACAATTAACACATACATTAGGAGTAAACGGTCAAAAACTGAGTTTGGAAGGATATAGTTTAGCTTTAGTCTCACTACTAAACATTGGGAGAGATTATCATTCTGTGTTTATTTTATGGTTTGTTTCTTGTTGGCATTATTTCTGCATATTTTTACAATACTGTCAATGTTGTTAATAAATGTACCATTACATTTCTTCTTAATCTTATTCAACTGTTTATAATATTTTCTTTTACCAACAGGCTGTTAGAAAATTGTGGTCCAATGAAAGATTGTTAAATGTTGTAGAACAGTTAATTGGCTCAGATATAATGGGCCACCCAGTTTGGAACCTAAGAACAAAAACACCACAGAATGAAGCCACAACTGTACCATGGCATCAAGGTAATTCAGACCTGCACGTAAAAATTTCAAGGCTTTAGCGAGCTTTTATGTTTTGTATGCTTTACCTATAGACATAGTAATTGGTAGGATCTACCAGATCACGACAAAATAATTGAATTAATCATGATGTAATAGAGCTAATAAATCTACTGTATTGTCATTTGAAATTTTTTTTTTTAAAAAAAATAATAAAACAAAATATACAAAATGTTGTATATGCCAGCATATACTCTACACTTCTGCATTATTTGCCACTTGGTATCTAATTATTGTTCGAAACATTGAGATTTTTTCCCTGTAACCAGCGAAATAGGTAGATATTTATTAAACATTGTAATACCTATATATGTATATATAAGTTATAAGACTAATTTAAATAATAAATGATTTCAAATCCTTCTTGATTTTTAATTAACATAAATTTGCCATTTGTCATCATATGTGACAGTATATAAAATATACCAATAAGTTTACACGTGTTACAGAATTAATTGCCTGTATTATTAGTAATTCAACTATATTGAACTTTAGATGCTGGTTACCTAGCAACAGATTCATACAATGTACTGCAGCCAACAGCATGGATACCACTTTTAGATACGAATGAAACAAACGGTTGTCTACAGGTATGTAACACAGTACAAGTAGTCCTATAACATTGTTATTTACTTTGGCTTTTTAGTTTTGTCATTTACTGATTTTGAATTTTTATTAAAATAATGCATTCAAAACCAACACATGACAGTTTGATATATAAATTCATGATCTCTCCACTGAATTTAGGACCGCAACTGCTATGTCATATACCACTTTTTGAATTTGATCATAAAAATACATTCAAAAAGTGGTATATGACAGCTAAACGGATAATAAAGCGTACGTGTAATGATGAAATACATTTAAATATTAATTTAATTTAATTAATGAATGCTTAGTGTCTAATAACAAGGTGTTATTTAATATAATTTAAATTATTTTATATGCCTTTATTCTTGACCATTATTCAATATCTTATAAATCAATACACCCTTTTGTAAGAATCTTGTTATCGCATAACCAAATATTCGCATACATTAAACACTTTTGAAGACTATAAGTGGACTGCCAATACAGCATCTTTCAGACCCTTCATTCATGATGAAGCAGGCCTGCATACGTTCGTGAACAGATATATAATGATAAGTTAACATATTACTGTAACAAGTTGAGGTATAACAGTTTATTATCCAGTAATTAAGCAGGTCTCTTTATAGTTTGTGTATTTGTTATATGTTTATTTTTGAAAATGTAGTTCACTAATTTAAGATGAATTTATGTTGCAATTCATAGCCCAGTTTTGTATAGACTTGTTTTATGTTACAGATCATAATAGATTTTTAAACAGTTAGAATGTTAAAACATAGTTTAAAATATGCAAATTAATGTATCTAGGACATTTTACTTAACTCCTCTAGAATCCGTCCAACCTTTTACAAGATTTAGAAAAATATTTTAGTCATTAAACAAGTGATTCTTATTGACTTTATTAAATAATCGGAAACAGAAGTGTTTAAAATGATAAATGAAATCAGCTTGTGCAATCTTGCGTTTTTAACAACTGAACTAACTAGGTTAATAATATTCACAATCTTATCCTAGTAACAATTTCAATATTGTTATTTCAAATATATATTAAAAAAGATATTGATTTTCTCCTGTGGCTGTTTGAACCAAACAGTTTTATTTAAAACTAAATAATTGATTGTCCGGGAGATATCTGAGTGTTATAACTGGAAATCAATATAGGTCTTGTTATTACAACTGCAGCACATGTACTCCACGTTAGCTGCTTAAAAACCATTAAAATAGAAATTCAGTTATAATAATAATAATAATAATACACGAGAAAACGAAGTTTCAAAACGTATAAAGGAAGCATGGCCGCATCATGTCTGACTGTCTGCCCGGTCCATTTCTTTTAGATCTATGGATGGTTGAATATACATGTATACTTATCATGAAACGATGTGTCCTGTGACCCATTTAGGTGCAGATGACCAATAGTCATAAGGTCAAACTCACATAGTACATGGTTACATCGGTTTAATTGATTCTTTCCTTCCATATTTAGATAGCAGTAGGGGGTCACAAAAAAGGACAAGTTGCTGTACACCAGTGTTGTTATGGAGGCACGTGGTATGTTATGCTAGAAGAAGATGAAATGGCCAAACGCTTGGGTATGTAATTTTGCATTGTTAAAAACGTGTTCAAATAAAAACACTTCTAAATTCTCCTTTGATTCGTTTTGAAATTGTGTGTGGTGATAACAAATAATCAGATGTATTTAAATGATATGGAAGCGGTATATGATACCCTCACACTTTATTATGTCAAAAACATCAAATTTTAGTGAAACAAAGCTCGTATAATGTCAAATGACTTTCAAACAGGTCGGAAATTTGATACTGAAATATCCAAATGTTTATTAAAGTTTAAATTTCGTCATTTTCTTGGGTTATGGAAAAGTCAACGTCAACGAAAATTTTTAACTACTTAATCCCTAAATGGGAAGAAAATTCAGTTCCACGAAATTTTCTCCTAGCAAAATTGTTTTAATTGCAAAACCCACAAATTATTTTAACCCAACAAATGTTAATGATTCTACAGTAATTAGCGATGCAATATGAATTTTATCTGGTTGTCTTTCCAGTACTTCCGTAATTTGTTTTTTAATTAAGTGGTGTTTTTTCTTGTTACAGTAGCGGGATCTTCTTGATTTGATCAGGTAGTTATTTACAAATTTATTTTTTCACTCACTTGTTGTAAATTCTATTTTGTAGATGTGGATCTTGAAAAAGATTTAAAGATTTGTCCAATTCCTTACGGTGGGATGCTAATGTTTAACAATTTACTTCCTCATCAAAGGTAAATATAATGTGAGATATAGTAACTCCGTGATTAAACTGATCACACTTACCAATATCTCCGTGATTAAACTGATCACACTTACCAATAACTCCGTGATTAAACTGATCACACTTACCAATAACTCCGTGATTAAACTGATCACACTTATCAGTAACACCGTGATTAAACTAATCACACTTACCAATAACTCCGTGATTAAACTGATCACACTTATCAATAACTCCTTGATTAAACTGATCACACTTATCACTAACTCCGTGATTAAACTGATCACACATCAATAACACCGTGATAAAACTGATCACACTTATCAAACTGATCACACTTATCAATAACTCCATGATAAAACTGATCACAGTTATCAATAACACCGTGATAAAACTGATCACACATCAATAACACCGTGATAAAACTGATCACACTTATCAATAACACCGTGATTAAACTGATCACACTTACCAATAACTCTGTGATTAAACTGATCACACTTATCAATAACTCCATGATTAAACTAATCACACTTATCAATAACTCTGTGATAAAACTGATCACACTTATCAGTAACACCGTGATAAAACTGATCACACATCAATAACACCGTGATTAAACTGATCACACTTATCAATAACTCTGTGATAAAACTGATCACACTTATCAGTAACACCGTGATAAAACTGATCACACATCAATAACACCGAGATTAAACTGATCCCACTTATCACTAATACCGTGATTAAACTGATCACACTTATCAATAACACCGTGATTAAACTGATCACACTTAACAATAACACGGTGATTAAACTGATCCCACTTATCACTAATACCGTGATTAAACTGATCACACATCAATAACACCGAGATTAAACTGATCCCACTTATCAATAATTCCATGATTAAACTGATCACACTTATCAATAACACCGTGATTAAACTGATCACACTTAACAATAACACGGTGATTAAACTGATCACACATCAATAACTCCGTGATAAAACTGATCACACTTATCAATAACACCTTGATTAAACTGATCACACATCAATAACTCCGTGATAAAACTGATCACACTTATCAATAACTCCGTGATTAAACTGATCACACATCAATAACTCCGTGATAAAACTGATCACACTTATCAAACTGATCCCACTTATTAATAACTCCGTGATTAAACTGATCACACATCAATAACACCGTGATTAAACTGATCACACTTATCAATAACTCGGTGATTAAACTGATCACACATCAATAACGCCGTGATTAAACTGATCCCACTTATCAATAACTCCGTGATTAAACTGATAACATATCAATAACACCGTGTTTAAACTGATCACACATCAATAACTCGGTGAATAACTGATCACACATCAATAACTTCGTGATTAAACTGATCACACTTATCAATAACACCGTGATGAAACTGATCACACTTATCAATAACACCGTGATTAAAATGAGCACACTTATCAAACTGATCACACTTATCAATAACTCGGTGATTAAACTGATCACACTTATCAATAACACCGTGATAAAACTGATCACACTTATCAATAACTGATCACACTTATAAATAACACCATGATTATACTTAGCACACTTATCAATAACACCGTGATCAAACTGATCACACTTATCAATAACACCGTGATTATACTTAGCACACTTATCAATAACACCGTGATCAAACTAGTACTGATCACACTTATCAATAACACCGTGATCAAACTGATCACACTTATCAACATTATGGTAACAGTCTAGATGAACATCTCAGAATAAATCTTTGCTTTTCAAAGACACTCTAGTTTCCTCCACCATCCCAGAACTGGCCGTCTCGATATTAGTGAAAGAGTCTTGATTCTGGCGTTAAACACTATCCACTTATTTTTGAAATGATTTTAGTCCAGTGATTGTTAAATAATTTAGATTGTTAGAGCCCAAAACAGACTTTATAGATCTAATTCATCTTAAGTTGAAAAAAAGTCATTTGAAGCTGATAAATATACATGCATGGCAACCAAAGAAGAATCAACAATCAGAATTTAAAATTAACAAAAATTTGTGTTAACTTCGGATTATAATACTCCTAACCGGTACTATATGATGTAAAATTGCTATCATAAAAATCCGAGGCTGGACAGATACCAAATTTCGGAATAGAATACGGCTTTTATCTGCTCGTTAATAATTGTTCATGTTTTAGTTTGTGGTTTCGACAATTGGCAATATATGGGAAATGTAATTTAGTTTACCAAACATTTTGTTTGTATACTTTGTATACTTTATCAGTTTAGCCGTTATCTATATCGTTTGTATACTTTGTATATTTTTAGATTACATAATATTGAATACTTTGTAAATTTATTTATTTAGTTTGTATAACATCTTAAACTTGTATATTTTTGTTCATTTTTTACAGTTTACCAAACTTGTCAAAAGATGTCAGGTGGTCATTGGATTTAAGGTGGCAGAAACCACAAGACCCACTTGGTTTTTATGGACTAAAAGAAGGAGTTCTAATGCGTTCATCTAAAGACCCGAATTTAGAGATCGATTGGGAATCATTCAATGCTGTAGATCGCAATAAAAAGCAAATAGAATATATGACTGGGAAGGTAGGTTATATTATGATTCTTTATTTTGTTTTGTTTTTTTAACAATATACATGTATACTCCGTGTAATGGCTGGTCATGAAGACTCCCGTCTAACAAAAATCCCGTTCATATATGAGATTAGGTACAATTTGATTCAATTCTTTCATGATTTCTCGTAATTGTACACGTATACTTGTGTACTTAATTATGTTGAAACTAGACTGCTACATATAGCCCTGACTAACCAAGTAAATGAAATTAGAGAAAATCAGATAATGACCTTTGTAAACATTTACCTGTCCCACACTGAGCTAACAGAAAAAAGTAGCCAATAGTTTCATTGTTTTTTTTCTAAAATGTATTTAGACAATGCGCATATTTGCAGGAAGCAGAAGAATTTGATACAACTATACAAGGTCCTTGGATGAAAAAGTGGGAAATAGTACATGTAAATAGACACGTGGATGCACATTTCAGTGAAGAGAATTCAGAGAAGTGGACAAAGGCATGATGAGTAAAATTGGTTAAAAAAGATATATTTTTTGTTGCCATGCATGTCAATCACTGAATAAGCATATTTAGAAATTTTGTTTAGTTACAATATTGAATGTAATTTTTATAATATCAGATTTAGGATCAGACACTTCAAATGGACTTTTTAAAAATTTAATTATTATTAATTGTTATTTTTATTTCAAAGGAAACATATGATAAAAAGTTTATGATATGACAGTTTTGGCCCTCTGGCTGATATCAGGACTCTCGGGCTGATAAAGGGTGTGATATCAAAATGGCCATATAATAATCTAGCCAAATAGTCTTCATCAACAGGCATATGATTTGAAAGACAAAAATAAGTATAACGTTATAAAACGATATATAACGGAATGACAGTACTGATTATAAAAAACTTCTGACTTTAGATAAACATCACAATCTATGTGGTTAAACTATGTCCACGAGACCTGTATCAAAATTCAATTGGCTTATTCCTTAAATTAAGGTTAATATTAACCATTAAGCTCTACAATGGTATTTTATTTATTTTTTGTTAGTCATAAGTTACAATTTGTGGTCAGTAATATATACATGAAAAATATACTTGTTAAATATATTACATAAGTAATTAAAGCATAAATCTGGGCGTGGTTTTATTTCTGGGTTTGAAATCTTATCAGTTTTAATATCTTTAATTAAATTTTTAAAATTGGTTGATATTTCACGATTTATAATTTGTGTTCTTGAACTTTGAACTTGATTATAAATGTTGTCGTATAGGATTTTCATAAAATTGTTACATAAGTTAAAATATGAAAAACGAAGGTCTTAAATTAACAGATGCATTAGGAGTTGCTTTTCATGATAAATTCATGGACCGTTTGACATTTAAGACTGCATTAAGTACTGCACTTCCTGACTAATGATAATATATCTACTAAAACATATAACGTTGTGGAATTTTAATTAGCCCAGAGAATTTAAAATGCATGCATTTAAAAACGAAACCAGTACCTTGAAAATAAGTGCAATTTTCTTGTGAGATTGATGTATTTAGGAAGCCATTTTAAATCATGAAAAACGTTGTTGTCTACTTCGTTGTTTTTACTCTATTTACATAATAAATGGCCTTATGGTAGTGATAAAAATATTTTTTATAAAAGTATACATGTATATACAAAAATGCATATGAATTTATTTTACATTTTAACAATTTATTACATCAAGATAACATAATGTTTGTTAGCTTTGCTTTTTGGTACCCTTTTAAACGTTAATCGTTATAGTTTTAACTTAATTAAAACTTAGAATTTTCTATAATCAGCGTCATTTGAAATTGTTTAGTTGAATATATTTGTTATCGTATTCAACTGGTATTTGTGCTATATATTTACTACTCCTGAGCGGGTGCCGCTGCTGGTGGAGTAAAACTCCCCGAGGGTATCCATAACTCAGTAGGCAGTACTTTGTGCTGTCAGAATATGTACTATTTAACAAAATTTTCAGCTGCCTTAAATTGTAAAAATTGTTTAAAACTAAGGTTTGTTCCCTCATGCAAAGCATTCCTTAGCTGGATTTGGATTAATACGATTTTGGAACTTTAGATTCATTAATTTCCAACTGTTTGGCTTATGTTTTTTATTATCAAACTTTTTGGTCTAAGTGTCACTGATGAGGAATGAATTTCCGAAATGTGCACATCTGGCACATCAAAATTCAACTGGTATTTGTGCTATATATTCAAACATCTGTAAAATTATTTAAAAAATTGTTAAATTTTGTTAAAAAGTGTATCTTGTTTCTTTTATATTCTTTATATTATGCAAGGAGTATATGATCAAACAAATAAATTGGTTTCAAAAACATTGTTTTAAATATTGCAAGTTTATTTTGTTATTGTTTACTGCATTCGTAAATTGAAGATGAATCAGGAAATCAATACTCAAATCTGGATCTCCTTATTTTTTTATTTGTTTGTAATTATACTTAGGGATATCATAATTTTTATATATTCAATTCGGTAAGAAGTATTTTATTTTATTCGCCACTGAAATAATTCCTTCAATGTATCTTCATGACTAATTCTTTATTTTTTTTTCTACATTTTATATGTTAAATATTCTAAATGAAAATTTTTAATTCTATGAAGTAATCACACATAACCTGTTAGTTAAGTTTAGCCCATTTTTATGATTTTTTAGCCATACTATACATTGTGTTCTCATGTATCAAAAACGTAATCCCATGTGATCAACATTCCATCACAAAAGATAAGTATACATCCGGGTTTGTCACGTTCATTTGGCGTGTATGTGTATGTTTAATCGACATCATTTGGAATTATTATAGCAGCAAAAAAAAAAAAAAAAATGAAAGTGTTAAGGTTAAGAATTAAAAAAAAAAAACATTCATGTACATATCTTGTATTATATTGTATTACAGTAAATAAACAGATTTAATAACAATAAAGTGTTTACTTTTTTTTTCTCGACTCTTCCGACTTTCTTCAGTATCTTTAAATTTACAAATTGACAATATATATTGTCCTTCAAAAATTTTGAAATCTGACATCAGAAGACGTCTACATGGATGTGCATGTGTTATAGATGGGAATTTTTTTTCTTAAAATAAATGAATAATTTTTTTTAATATTAAACGAAAATATAACAATTGAACTGTTTTAAAATGGTATTCATTGTCAGTATGAAGGCAACAACTTTGCAAGCAAACTTTTCATAACGCGCTAACGCGCATTATTCCGTTTGCTTGCAAAGTTGTTGCCTTTATACTGACAATGAATACCATTTTAAAACAGTTCAATTGTTATATTTTCGTTTAATATTAAAAAAAATTATTCATTTATTTTAAGAAAAAAAATTCCCATCTATAACACATTCACATCGGGGGAGTCCAGTAGACGCAACAGCTGAATTTAAGACCAAGACCGACACATTATTAATCCGCTATATTTTTAATATGGGGTAACAACGGGGAGTTTTGGTTTAAAAAATTATTGTGTTATCAGGTATTTTGATGGTATTTTCTCGATTAACATATGAATTTTTTAGAATATTAAATATAAATAATATATATAAAAATTGAATATCAACGATAAATGTGTTGTTATTTGTGGACTATATTTCAGTCGAAAATCAGGTGCACCTGTGTGGCCCCATTTCAATTTGCAAAGAAGTTTCACCGGGAGTAAAAGATTGCTGGCTAAATTTTGGAAGTGAAATTTGTGAATCTGAACGGGAAGGGGGGATCTGTAGCTGAGGGATAATTTTCAATGGCCAAGCATGTGGGTTTCGAATCTGTGATATGTGAGTAAACAGGGATTTACCGAGAGATTTTTTTTGGAATGTCGACATTGTTAGGTTGGGATTCACTCTAACATAATGTGCCGAGCTCCATACTCGGTATCATTCAAATGTAGACAACAAAGCAGTGAGATGTACACTTTTTGTTCACGCCTGGTGTGGTGCAAATATCTCTCAAAGTTTAGAAAATTATCGTTTTAAGGTTAGCAAGGAGTTGTGTAGTACTTAAGCCATGTATTGTACTTTTGAGGAGTTCCTATTGTATCCCTTGTAAATTGATTAAAAGCGTGTAGGTGATTTTTCAGTTTTTCCGATCAACAAACACAGCATGTGAAACGGACAGTTTTCAGTGGATGTGGCATACATGCGTGAATCTTATTCCAATTGAAATTTACATCACTTGAAATATACATTCTGCGAGACACAAAATTGATTGACAAGTTGTACCATTACACATTGTCTCAAAATAATAGGGTATATAGCAGCTTTGTCAAGGTAGGAAGTTTTTTAAAGATCCGATTGTTCAAAAAAATTTTTGTGGTTTGATGGTTTAGACTGATCTGTTGTTGTCTGTTCTTTCAACAGGCCATCAAAAGCACCACTCTGTCTCTCACAATGTCAATATTACGGTGAATATCAGCCAGGTGCCTATATATGTTATCAAAATATTATTTCATTAAGTTCTTTGATTTTTCTTTGTAATATCTCGTAAATGTGTTTTTCAGTCTCGTCTCGAATGTAAACAAATGTGACGTGACAGTCATGTTTGTTTACCTACGATAATGTAGTTCCGGAATGTGTATTGCATTTTATATGTATTCATACACGGAGTGACAAAACTTTTGGCATTCATTGTCAGTAATAATTACAACGGCTCTCACGCTTGAAGCTATGGAAATTTCATAAGGCAAATGAAAATATATAACGGTAAACTGATTATATACTTGAACTCCAGAATGAACAGAAATATGCCTAATTAGTCGGACGGTATTGTAGATAATTGTGCCTCATTGGCAAGGCCTTGTAAACCCAGAAACGAAGAATTAACTTTATTTGGTTAATTACTTATTTTATCATTATTTGATAATATTGGGTTGCGTGTAGATAATTGGTATTTGATTATGAAAATTCTATTTAAAATGTTTTTGTTATGTTGCGTTTTTTGGTAGAAATTCAAGATACCCATTTGCCAAAGATTCAAAGATCTGAATATGACAAAGACTCAATGTCATCCAGATATTTCTTATCGAACTCGATTTTGGGTTCCCCAAAAAGAACAGGCCAATTAAAAATTGTAATGTATACATGTACTGTTATATAACTAAATCGTGGTACATGTATTTTAAATGATGACTTCAGGGTAAACAAAATGGTATATAAATAATATGTTTTCATACTTTCTCCAGCTAAAAGGCAATCCCTATTAGTAACTTCCAGAGGGTAATCCCGGTCTGCACAGTCCAGACGGTAATCCTTATCTATATATCTAATATTGTTTAGTGTAGACCGGGATTACCCTCTGGAAGTAACTTTAATTGATGACAAAAAACATAGTTGTTGAATAAACTGAAACAAATTTGACAACGATATTGTTTACTTATCTCAGAAGTATTTTTACTTTTTTAAGCAAACTTAAATGAAATATAAAAATTCTAGAGAGGCAAGTCAGAACCACCAGCATGCCACAACAAGCCAACGCAGTCGTCGAACAAAATAAGAAAATACAACGGGAATTCAATAATAATTCGGACGAATAAATTTAATAACAAATATGAGTCTCTGACGGATATACAACGAGACTTCAATAATTAATCTGACGGATATACAACGTGACTTCAATAACAATTCTGACGGATATACAACAAGACTTCAATAACAATTCTGACCGTCGGATATACAACGAGACTTCAATAACAATTCTGATAGATATACAACGTGACTTCAATAACAATTCTGACGGATATACAACGAGACTTCAATAACAATTCTGACCGTCGGATATACAACGAGACTTCAATAACAATTCTGATAGATATACAACGAGACTTCAATAACAATTTTGACCGTCGGATATACAACGAGACTTCAATAACAGTTCTGACCGTCGGATATACAACGAGACTTCAATAATAATTCTGACGGATTTACAACGAGACTTCAATAACAGTTCTGACCGTTGGATATACAACGAGACTTCAATAATAATTCTGCGAGACTTCACTGACAATAATTCCGACAGTTATACAACGAGATTTCAATAAAAATTCTGACGGATATGGGTCTTTATCAAAAAATGCAGAAATTCATGTCACCAGCAAAAAACATACCGATATTGATTGAATTTAATCAATTAAGAGGCTTAAATATTTTGTACAGGTTCTGAACTGTAAAATGGTCACACAATATTTGATCAAATGTTATATTTTAGTAAATTATGTTATTATTTGAGGTGTGATTCTGTTACTTTGCTTTTGTCACCCGACACGTTTTATGTTTATCATCAAAATACTTCAATTAATTGGTGATGTTTAAATCAAATTCGGACTTGGCCCATAAGATAATCACGTATACTGACTAAATAAAAAAATATATTTGATATGTCAACGAATGGCATTTGTCTTGGATAAATAGTGTGTACAATGTTGCACGGTCCTTTGTTACCAAGCACTAAAAGTACATATATATATATAACACAAATACCAGTTCAATTTTGATGTGCCAGATGTGCACATTTCGGAAATTCATTCCTCATCAATGACAACTAAAAGCGAAAAGTTTGATAATCAAAAACATAAGCCAAACAGTTGGAAATTAATGAATCTAAAGTTCCAAAATTATATTAATCCAAATCCAGCAAGGGAATACTTTGCATGAGGAAACAAACCTTAGTTTTAAACAAATTTTACAATTTAAGGCAGCTGAAAATTTGGTTAAATGGTACATTTTCTGACAGCAAAAAGTACTGCCTACTGAGTTATTGATACCCTCGGAGAGTTTTACTCCACCAGCAGCGGCACCCGCTCAGAAGTAAATATATAACACAAATACCAGTTCAATTTTGATGTGCCAGATGTGCACATTTCGGAAATTCATTCCTCATCAGTAACACTAAAACCGAAAAGTTTGATAATCAAAAACATAAGCCAAACAGTTGGAAATTAATATATTACGAGTTACAGCCCTTTACAAATATGCTCCCTATTCTACAGACATACTGTATTCAGCTTCCGGACAAACATCCAACACAAATAAGAACATGATATGTAAAAACTGAAATTAAACAGTAGATTTATTTGAAGTCTGTAGTGTTACTGTTGTGTACACAAGCCCGTAAAGAAATAAGAAAAAGTACATATTTTTAAAGTTTTGGTAACTTTCAAAGTTCAATTGAACCATGCGTTTATTCTGAATGAGGGATCATTTTTTAGATATGCGTTAATATTTGAAATATATCCATGGTGTAACTGTCCTTGGTATTACCCTAGAAATAGTTATTCCAGAGACAAATTTAGTGTTGCAATAGACACTAAAAATCGTAAGTGGATTTTCTTTGCAAATGTGTCAAAAATATTATAAACGAATGTTTTGAAAATTATTTACACATCTTTAGATGTTCAATTATGGAGAAGGAAATGGTTAAAATATACCGGTTATATACGACTACTCTATGCTGGTTACACCAA
Organism: Tegillarca granosa; assembly: GCA_029721355.1. Classification (NCBI taxonomy): domain Eukaryota; kingdom Metazoa; phylum Mollusca; class Bivalvia; order Arcoida; family Arcidae; genus Tegillarca; species Tegillarca granosa. The sequence goes on from CM056595.1 coordinate 4,110,902, forward strand.
TGACTGAATGTGGAAACACCAGGGACTTTTTATTTTGTTTATTGGTCCTATACCTTGTAAAAACTACCAAACAATAACTGTGTAGTTTGAAAAATAGCAACTAACATATCCCTTATTTATAATTAAACGATCTACAGAAATAAGGATGCATTTAGGTGTAATGAGGAATTTTAGTTACACCAAGGACCAAAAACGTAACACTGGGGACTTTTTACTAACTATCATTTTAATATTAAACGCATTTCCAAGAAATATGTTACTTTTCTCTACTCTATTTCGACTCATCTGTTCATTTTAGATAAGGGTGTTTTGTTGTTCTTTCGCTATTCACCAGATTGCATACGGACATTGTCATATTTATTTTTGGTTAAAAAAATCAAAGTAGGATTATTTATGTTCACTACATTTTGAAATTGTAATAAAATCTGTATTCTTAGTTTTGTTCAGCCTATTTATTCCATTTTATGAGATCGGATGAATGATATTAACAACTCAGTCAAAATTCTTTTAATTATATAGAAGAGGTCAGTTTTGAGTTGGAGTAAACGTGAATATCTAGAGAAAACCAATTGCATTCTGCAAGACTAATTTTCTCGCACTTTCATCCGTTCGTTAATTTTATTTATTTATTTATTTTATTTTATTTTATTTTTTTTAATTTAATTTTATTATTTATTATTTTTTTTAAACCTTTTTGATAAGAATCACTGTGATCTCTAAGCGTGCACTTTGAAGTGTTAGCATTTAGTAAATCGACTATCTTTGGTGTTGTCTGTGGTGTTACAAATATATAAAAATGATACCAAATGGTACAACTTTTACTAAAAATTGTTTATTTTAATCGTTTATATATATTTATTTTATTTTACTAAGTAACTTGCAAGTTTTAAGATAAAATAATAGATCATAAAATCAAAATTTTTCAATATTGTCCCTGGTGTTACAAGGTTCGTTTCTGGTGTTAACAATCAATTGGTAAACATTCGATAAACTTGAGGAATGTAACTTTTTCCCTTTAAACATATGTTCAAACTACATTTTTAGAGAAAGAACATAATGTATCATGTATTTGTATAACTTTTGTTCCCAAACACGCACGTATTTTAATGGGTTGTCTTTGGTGTAATTCTTTTTGTCCTTGGTAAAACTTCAATGTCTGTGGTGTTGCCATGGTTAATTCGGTCATTAGTTTGCAACGTGTATTTAAATTTTGTTAAATTATAATTAATCATAAATTATGTATTAAGTACTATTCGACGAACCAGTAAAGAACCTGTACCACAAATAAGCAGTAACTTATTATAAAATTATGTTCTTGAATTTCTAAGTTTATCATTTCGAGATTTCAAGATTGTGATTATAGTGTTTAAATGAAAAATACATTCTCAAATTTTCAATGATATGTCAGCTAGTTTGTTATTAGTGTATATAAAAGTGTTTTATATTTAAATTTACTTAAATATAGATATTTTCAAAAACATTTATGATGGTTACTCCAGAGGACATTATGAAGCACAATTTTTAATTCAATTTAATATTCTGTCAAAAAGAAGCAATGTCGTGTTTGCATATTTCTCAAAATGAAATTTCATGTTCCAAATATAAATTTCCAACCAAAGAAATGAAGGGATTCAATTATTTTTTATCGTTATTTTGGTTTGTGGAATTTCTGCATTTTTTTTATAATGACCCGTAAACAACGAGACTTCAAAAACAATTCTGACGGATATACAACGAGACTTCAACAATAATTCCGACAGATATACAGTGCCGCTCACTGTCTAGGTTCGAATCCACTCGAGACTTTAACAATAATTCCGACAGATATATAGTGTCGCTCACTGTCTAGGTTCGAATCCACTCGGGACTTCAACAATAATTCCGACAGATATACAGTGCCGCTCACTGTCTAGGTTCGAATCCACTCGGGACTTCAACAATAATTCCGACAGATATACAGTGCCACTCACTGTCTAGGTTCGAATCCACTCGGGACTTCAACAATAATTCCGACAGATATACAGTGCCGCTCACTGTCTAGGTTCGAATCCATTCGGGACTTCAACAATAATTCCGACAGATATACAGTGCCGCTCACTGTCTAGGTTCGAATCCATTCGGGACTTCAACAATAATTCCGACAGATATACAGTGCCACTCACTGTCTAGGTTCGAATCCATTCGGGACTTCAACAATAATTCCGACAGATATACAGTGCCGCTCACTGTCTAGGTTCGAATCCACTCGAGATTTCAACAATAATTCTGACAGACATACAGTGCCGCTCACTGTCTAGGTTCGAGACCACTCGGGACTTCAACAATAATTCCGACAGATATACATTACCGCTCACTGTCTAGGTTCGAATCCACTCGAGACTTCAACAATAATTCCGACAGATATACAGTGCCGCTCACTGTCTAGGTTCGAATCCACTCGGGACTTCAACAATAATTCCGACAGATATACAGTGCCGCTCACTGTCTAGGTTCGAATCCACTCGAGACTTCAACAATAAGTCCGACAGATATACAGTGCCGCTCACAGTCTGGGTTCGAATCCATTCGGGACTTCAACAATAATTCTGACAGACAAACAGTGCCGCTCACTGTCTAGGTTCGAATCCACTCGAGATTTCAACAATAATTCTGACAGACATACAGTGCCGCTCACTGTCTAGGTTCGAGTCCACTCGGGACTTCAACAATAATTCCGACAGATATACATTACCGCTCACTGTCTAGGTTCGAATCCACTCGAGACTTCAACAATAATTCCGACAGATATACAGTGCCGCTAACTGTCTAGGTTTGAATCCACTCGAGACTTCAACAATAATTCCGACAAATACTAGTATACAGTGCCGCTCACTGTCTAGGTTCGAGTCCCCTCGAGACTTCAACAATAATTCCGACAGATATACAATGCCGCTCACTGTCTAGGTTCGAATCCACTCGAGACTTCAACAATAATTCCGATAGATATACAGTGCCGCTCACTGTCTAGGTTCGAGTCCACTCGAGACTTCAACAATAATTCCGACAGATATACAGTGCCGCTCACTGTCTAGGTTCGAATCCACTCGGGACTTCAATAATAATTCCGACAGATATACAGTGCCGCTCACTGTCTAGGCTCGAATCCACTCGAGACTTCAACAATAATTCCGACAGATATACAGTGCCGCTCACTGTCTAGGTTCGAATCCACTCGGGACTTCAACAATAATTTCGACAGATATGTAGTGCCGCTCACTGTCTAGGTTCGAATCCACGCGGGCAGATCTTGGCAGTTCTCTTGTTGAGGGTCAGTGATTTTCTCTGGTCTTCTCAGAGCAGACTGCCTCGACACAAGCAAAGTAATCTTGACTAGAACGTAAACGCTCCACTCTCTATCAATAATAATTAACTGGTAAAATTTAAAACACTAAAAACATCTTGAATAAATCTCTAAAACAATTTTAATACTAGTACGAAAACATATCTTATCCTGGTGGCCGTATAAATACAGCGTCTTTAATTTCTGATAGCATTATTTTGGTGTTTGTTTTCATTCTGTGCGAAATTTATAATGTATACAATATCAATGGCTAAATTGCAAAACAAATTAAGACCAACAAGCACACACACACACACACACACACACACACACACACACACACACACACACACACACCAATTAAACAAATTTTTGCATATTCATAGCTTCTAATATGTTTTAAACTAAGGTGCACTAATTTCTATTTTTTTGGAAGACATAGAACCCTTATCATTTATATAACACACGTCGCTGAATTCGTGCTGGATTTAGACATTCTATGTTCAAAGTTTATTTTCATACCATTTTATAATAAATGTGTGGATTTTGTTTTCTGATTCAAAAACACGAAGTTAATACATGTACCTCTTATTTACTAATCAGATTTTAAAGTATTATGGCTCTCTTGCATTATCTCTTGATTAAACCGATTTTCTGTTCAAAAGTGAATGCATACAAGTCTTACTATCAAACGGAAATTATTTTTAGTCAAAACCCTTTGTCTACAATCTATATTTAATTATGATTAAAATTTTCTCTTAACCGTTTGATCAAACTAACGAAACTTTTAACATCCGGGACATCATTTCGCGTTCTATATTTTGACCAGACGTATATATTTATTTATTTATTGCACGGATACAATTACAACTAGAGACTGTGTGTCATGACTGTGAAGTAGCCATAACCTACATATTGATGGATAATTGACAAAGAGATTAAAGCAATTATACATATCAAAACATGTAATTATGCTATTGAATTTGTTTACAATTCTTTGAATAAGAATTTAATCCTGTAAACTTGCCCTAAAAAATGAAATCAAGTATGCCATAAGATAATGTTTCTTGACTGAGGGTGGGTGTTAAGAATTCTGGCTTCCCACCCCTACCCTCTCTTGAAAATGATTTCCTGGAGGTTTTTATCACTCTTTTCAAAAGTCCATAATCAACAAGAAAATATACAGATGAGTGGAAGGGATTTTAAATATTTAAAAGCTATACATGTACATAGCACCACCCACAGTGGGAAATGACCTTAGGTGCCCTTTATTAATATCACTCTATTCAACTTTTCATAAGGTACCAGAAAATACAAAAATTAGGGGTGGGGATTTCAATAGTTTAAAATTAACTTAGCACCACCCACCCCTACCCCTCAGTGGGAAAGGACCTTAGGTGTCTTTGATTAGTGTCATTCTTTTCATTTTATCATTAGGAACCAGAAAATATATACTTTAGGGGTGGGGATCTCAACAGTTTAAAAGTTATGACAAAGCCCTATATATGATTTTATAGCACACCGCAAAGTGTTTAAGGAAAAATTGGTGATTTTTGTTTTTAAGACCCCATCTTCCTGTCCCTCCCCCAATAAACACCCATGGATGTAAAAACTTTAATGGTGCAGGAACCTATAAAATTTTGAACAAGATTGAATGATGCGTTTAACTTGTTTGGCAGTGCTGATAAAAATTTGATATATTTTTAACAATTTAATACATAGTAACTGAGAATTTATTAAGAACAAATTCTGTATGTGAGTAAGAGGTTAGTCACTTAATTAACATGTAGTTCATTAACATTAAATCATTTTTTTTAGTGCTGAACTTTATACATTAATTCAGATTACCCATTTTTATCGGGCGCTCATATATCTGAGAAACTGAAGAAGAAAGAAGAAGATTCTGTAAGAGTTATCTCTCTTTGTCCGTATTGGACAGAAAGATGTTTGGAATTAAATTACGCAATTTACACGCACCGACCACTAAGCCCTCGAGATAGAAAAAAATTTGATCATTTATCCATATCTACCATGATAGCAGATTGTTGGTACCAAATTTCATCGAAACCCATCATACCGTTTCCGAGTTCTGCACCGGACAATTTTAAGGGAAAAAAATAAAAATAATAATAATAATAATAATAATAAGAAGAAGAAGAAGAAGAAGAAGAAGAAGAAACAGAACGAAAACAATATGATTCCCCACCTTTGGGTGGGGAATCATAATAATTGATCAAGGCAATCTAATTAAACATAAAATGACAATCTAATTAAACATAAAATGTCAATCTAATTAAACATAAAATGACAATATTTACAAGGAAAGATGAGAAAAATACAAAAATATGCAAACTCTTCAAACAATATACACAAAAAGTGTAGCGAGTCTGTAACCTGCAAGTATATGAGTATTTCATTCATTTTCGAAGAAATGAGGAAACTGACAGTAATTTATTACTTCTATATAATAGGCCTAACCTATTTCATTTCCGATAAATGTTCATTGAATGAACTCTACATCCGTAATTTTTATCTTTTAAACGGCATACAGAAAACACATGCTTTACTCAGTTAACCACTTCATGATTATAATTATGATATTTGTAGTTTGTTGTGTGTCAAAAACTTACTATGTGGTTTGACCTATATTTTAATTACGAAAAATCATTGAAGTATAGATATATAGAAAAAGCTAAATAGAAATAGAAAATGAAATAAATAGATCAATTAATAAATTCTTAAAAAAAGACTTTGGTGGTACATTTAAACCCCAAGTCGTTAGGTTTTAAAGCACAAAGCAACGCAGAGCTATTCTTAACAGTTATATTAATAATGTTTGGGGTATCAGAGTTTCTCATGTGCAGAATTTTGAATTTTTACAAAACGAAGTACTCAAAATTCCGCACATAACAGTATGACAAGAATTATACAGTTACATCAATACATTTGTGGTGTCAAAGTATGACAAGCATTATACAGTTATGTCAATAATCTTATTGGTGTCAAAGTATGACAAGAATTATAGTTATATCAATGATGTCTGTGGTGTCAAAGTGTGACAAGCATTATACAGTTATATCAATAATGTTTGTGGTGTCAAAGTACGACAAGAGTGAAACAGTTATATAAATTATGTTTATGGTGTCAAAGTATGACAAGAGTGATACAGTTATATAAATTATGTTTATGGTGTCAAAGTTTGACAAGCATTATACAGTTATGTCAATAATGTTAGTGATGTCAAAGTATGACAAGCATCATACAGTTATGTCAATAATGTTTGTGGTGTCAAAGTATGACACAAGAGTGATACAGTTACATCAATTATGTTTGTGGTGTCCAAGTATGACAAGCATTATACAGTTATGTCAATAATGTTTGTGGTGTCAAAGTATGACAAGAATTATACAGTTACATCAATAATGTTTGTGATGTCAAAGTATGACAAGAATTATACAGTTATATCAATAATGTTCGTGGTGTCAAAATATGACAAGAATTATACAGTTATATCAATAATGTTTGTGGTGTCAAAGTATGACAAGAATTATACAGTTACATCAATAATGTTTGTGATGTCAAAGTATGACAAGAATTATACAGTTATATCAATAATGTTCGTGGTGTCAAAGTATGACAAGAATTATACAGTAATATCAATAATGTTTGTGATGTCAAAGTATGACAAGAATTATACAGTTATATCAATAATGTTTGTGGTGTCAAAGTATGACAAGAATTATACAGTTATATCAATAATATCTGTAGTGTCAAGGTATGACAAGAATGATACAGTTATATCAATAATGTTAGTGGTGTCAAACTTGACAAGCATTATAGTTATATCAATGATGTCTGTAGTGTCAAGGTATGACAAGAATGATACAGTTATATCAATAATGTTAGTGGTGTCAAAGTATGACAAGCATTATAGTTATATCAATGATGTCTGTAGTGTCAAGGTATGACAAGAATTATACAGTTATATCAATGATATCTGAAGTGTCAAGGTATGACAAGAATGATACAGTAATATCAATAATGTTAGTGGTGTCAAAGTATGACAAGCATTATAGTTATATCGATGATCTCTGTAGTGTCAAGGTATGACAAGAATTATACAGTTATATCAATAATGTTTGTGGTGTCAAAGTATGACAAGCATTACAGTTATATCAAAGATATCTGTAGTGTCAAGGTATGACAAGAATGGTACAGTTTTATCAATAATGTTTGTGGTGTCAAAGTATGACAAGAATTATACAGTTATATCAATTATGTTTGTGGTGTCAAGGTATGACAAGAATGATACAGTAATATCAATAATGTTAGTGGTGTCAAAGTATGACAAGCATTATAGTTATATCAATGATCTCTGTAGTGTCAAGGTATGACAAGAATTATACAGTTATATCAATAATGTTTGTGGTGTCAAAGTATGACAAGCATTACAGTTATATCAAAGATATCTGTAGTGTCAAGGTATGACAAGAATGGTACAGTTTTATCAATAATGTTAGTGGTGTCAAAGTATGACAAGAATTATACAGTTATATCAAAATGTTTGTGGTGTCAAAGTATGACACGAATTATACAGTTATATCATTGTTTGTGATGTCAAAGTATGACAAGAATGATACAGTTATATGAATGTTTGTGGTGTCAAAGTATGACAAGAATGATAGTTTTATTCAGAATTTAGTTTATGTTTCCCCGAATTTTTAAAATTTAATCTTTTTTTAAGAGGACATTTTTTTTTAATTTGTAAAAATTGCTTTTTAAACAGTAATGTAAAAGGACTCTGGGGAGAACACTTCGGAATAATAATTTTAACGACTAAAGACTAACATTGAAGAATATATACATGGACTTGCATAGGAAAATGCAAAGAAAAATACATCTTTATATGAACCAAAATGTTTAAATTTAAATATAATCTATTACAAATTTTTGACAATAATTTTTCAATTATCAAAACGGTCCATTGCAGGAACTGCATAAAACACTTCATATTTTTTATATCCACTGAGGAATCCATGCCAGGTTTCGGGAATGTATTCTTCCTAGCTTCTGAAAAAGTTTGGTCTTTTCCATGTTGTTAAAAAACGCCTTGCTTATTAACACTATGATGTGCTAAGTATAAAATATGGTATTTAATAGTGCATAAAAACTGTTGTTAAACACACTTACATCCGAGATCATCTTTTCTCCGAATAAACTCAATGTCACCACATAAGTTATAAATAGAATAAATAGTAGTGCACGTCACATATCCCCTACTATAGACCCCCCAGAGATTTTTTACCTTCATATCTTCTAAAAGTTTATGATTATAATTGGCAAATTTGTGATGATGTCCCTCTGAGTTACCCGCCTTTGTCGTCTGGTGAACGGCTAAAACTGTATTTGTAAGGTCAAAAGTTTGGAAATTATGTTTACAGCGCGAAATTGCCACTAAAAAATTATCATACACAGGACTTGCTACAATCAGGGGCGGGACTTCATCCCATGGAAATGATTTTGTTGTTATAAAATAATCTTCTGCTGAAATGGTGTACAATTCCCCGCGCTTTTTAGCCGCCATTTTTAAATTGTCATATGATGACATTTCCGTTTTAGTAACTTGTTGAATGTTTGTTCTACGGCCTGTAAAGAAAACTTTTGTATCTTTAAATTCTTCGTGTGCTAATATCAAGGTGTCTAAAAGATTATCGACAAAAAGAATATCGCCATTACAAAATCCGTAATAAATAGACTTGACTGACTCCATCACTGTTTTATACATTTTTTTAAGTATTGGGACTCCATTGGCGCTGTGATGAATAATTGGAAAAACGGTCCAACCACGTGAAGAAGCTTCCTTTTTAAAAAGAGTATCGTTGGTAAATAAAACTAAATTAATCTTTGGTAAAAATGAACTCCAGTTTTCCAACGTGTTGAAATAAAATGCTTCCTTTTCTTTGGATGATTTCCATGTGGTAAACAAAGTCAAAATGGGAATTCCATTATGTGGTAATTTTGGCACTGGGCGTTTGTGACTACAAGATTCCAGAAATCCGGTTAAACTTGTATGAAAAACCTCCAGAGCAGCTCCATAGTGGTTATTTTTACAGATTACTGGTAATTTTTCGTAAAACCGATTTAGTTTGTTTTCCTGTATGTAGACCGATATAGCATTGGTGTAGTCACGGAATGAACACGTCGGATTCATGTGTTTTTCCTGTCGTCGTATTAGCACCATTGTGTAGAAAAGAAATATGATGTTGAGGAAAACTAACACAAATATTCCGGTTAATGTTTTGGCAATCATGGCATACTATGGCACATTTTATTTGCTACAATAATCCCTGATATTCCGGTGTCCATTTAACAATTCACCTACAGAAAAAAATCAAAAGATTCATAATCTTTATTCTTTACAAAGTAATGTTCAAAATGTTAATTTTATGTCAAACTCTTTTAATTGCTTAATGCAAATGGCAATATTTCTTTTCAAAACAAGTTTTTTCTTTCTTTTTTTAATTCTTTTTCTTTCTTTTTTTTAATTAAAAATAAAATAAGACATCGCGGCGACATGTCATCTAGGGTTAGGACTTCCTTTTGTACCACCCCCTCAAAATTACCAAAAATCCACTGAATAAGTAAACGATTAAAATAATGGATAACTTACTTTATTTTGAATATGTTTCAACGATATTTTCAATGAATTTTTTCAAATGAATTGTCATTTCCGTATTCAACCCTCTACATATATTCAACCAAGTATAAAGCAAAATTTCTCTGTCTACTGAGAGAGAGAGAGAGAGAGAGAGAGAGAGAGAGAGAGAGAGAGAGAGAGAGAGAGAGAGAGAGAGAGAAAGAGAGAGAGAGAGAGAGTTGAAAATATCTGCAAAAACACCACTTGGCTCTAGACTGAGGGGTATAAGAAAAAGCAAGTACATAAGAGAAGTCAAAGAACCCCTTTTTAAATTCAATAGCTTTATTTTTTTATTTTAGAAATTTTAAATACACCTCCCCCCCCCCCCCCCCCCAAAAAAAAAAAAAAAAAAAAAAAAAAAAAAAAAAAAAAAAAAAAAAAAAAAAAAAAGCCCAAGTTTTTTTTTAATGGCTAACCCGGCTTAAAAGAAACCCTTTTAGAACTCGGATATCCAAAAATTTAATTTTTTGAGTGGAGAGTTCAAAAGGAAGTCCTTTCAATTCTGGTATATTTCATATCATTATAGTACATGTGTCATTAATTACTGCATTATCTTTTAACATTGTAAATCTTTTTTTGTGTGTAAATCAATATCTCGAATTAAGTATATTATAGGACTGTTACTTTTAAACTTCGAGGAAAGACTTTCGGCTATATCCTAAAACAAAACCTTACCGTAATGTAATAAGAACTGTATTCATTTTTAAGGTAAATTCAATAGTATTAGAAAACTTCCCTAAGTGTCAAGTTCTGCTCCAATAATGTGTGAAAGTTGAGAGAAGAATAGAATAATACAAAATTGGAAAAATAAAAAAGAAAAAATACCGAGCTTGCCAGGATTCGAACCTGGAATCTTCTGATCCGTAGTCAGACGCGTTATCCATTGCGCCACAAGCCCATATACGCTAATTGGTGGTTAACAATGACTATGGAGATGATCAAAGGGAGGTAACCAAATCTGAATTTTTCAGGTTCACCTGTATCATTTTGTAAGTTGTTAATGTAATTTATGATTTTATTACCAGGAAATAAAGATGATGATGGGGTCAGTCGATCATGCTTCAAAATTCCTGACATGATGGATGATCAACGTCGTCATCATAGTAGATCTATGTTAATAATTTTGGAATTATTAAGTTCAGCTCTGACTGCGGCGCGGTTAAAACATTTATCCAAGTACAATTTTGAACGACCTTTATGGTTTGTGACATTTTATTTTACGATGTTTTATATTTATGGCTTGTGAAATTTAAATTTATGATCTTTTATTTTTGTAGTAAGATAGTGAGCACTGTCCCAAATCGTGACTGTAACACATTTACATGTATATGAATAATATCCATTAAATTTTCAGTTTTACCAGGCCGACTTATAATACTAGCTATATATATACGTCTGGTTTTACAACAGCTTGAGAATTTTCTACCGTTCAACAATGAACAGTTTAAACAGTGGTATCTAAAATATTTGAACAGAATTGTGTTTATGTACAACCTAAAATTAATTTTGTAACTTTTTTATATTTATTTTAAAACAGTCGTTTAACTTCAGAATAGTCTGACACGTTCCGGACTTCCCTTTTAAACAAAAACAATTATTATAATTACAAATAATAGTATTTAGACCACACATTACTGAATTTTAACTACGGTGTGTCAGGACTAGATCAACCCGATTTATTCAGATTTCACAGTCACGGCCGGGGGTCCCAGGATCAAACCGTGAGCAGTCACCGTTTCTACATCATCAAGATAGAGACACGTGGTTTTATATGTATCTGTCGAGACTTGGCGACGTATGATACAAACCTTTTCTCCTCCCTTCTTACTTGTACTTTCTTTTCTCATCGAGGACGAGTTGACCCTAGTGGTCTATTACATTATCATAAATCTTGTTAATTTCCATACCTCTCAAGTTTCCTCTAGGTATAAAGTAAACCCTATGGTCAATGATCTCGCCATGTGGTAGTAATCACATGTTGTCAATCGGCCCTCTCAAAGTTCCAATGCATATTAATCAGACTCACACATGTTACTTACGAATCTCCATCTTCCATCATGATAACAATAATAACGACTTCGCCGTGTGATCGATATCTGCACTGAATGGTACACACTTATCATATAACGATGTCAGACAGCAACTAAATTTGTACATACTTCAATGTCACAATTGTCGTTTGTGTTAAAACAAAAGATGTTAGCCTCAGGATAAATACCTCTACAACTCTACTACGTCGCTCTGACCGACTGACGTGATGATGCATGTAACAGCCCGAGGCAGAAAATATAAGCACTTAGTATTTAGATCTATATACAGATTTGAAACGTCGATTAGGTATTAATTCCTATGTGTTTGTTTAATTTCATCCTCGTACAACCTTAATTAAAAAAGATGGGTGATTCGGTGGAAATATTATGTATCTGTTAGAATCGCCGCTTTTTATGACAAAGGGATTATTTGACACAGTAAGGACAGGTGAGTTAATTTAAAGTATGTTCATGCAGTTATATAAATTTAGAAAACAGAAAGTGAATATCATGTATATGTAGAACAGTATTACATCATTGCAATCTAGTTAGTATTTGTAGTATGATACATCTGGATTGTGTGCTTGTTCGCCAACATATTTTTTACAATAAAGTCACGTGGATCATATCGAAACAAGTATAAGCTTTTCCAAAAAGGTAAGTCACATGGAACATATTCCGACAAGTTTAAGCTTTCCAAATAGCTTGTCCTTCAAAAACATCACACCTCGTTTGTGTTCCGATTTTTGTAAACAAAAACATCAAACCTCGTTTGCTGATTTTATAAACAAAACATCACATCTTGTTTTTCTTCCTATCTTAATAAACAAAAACGTCACACCTCGTTTGTGTTCTGAACTTTATAAACAAAAAACATCACACCTCGTTTGTGTTCCGATTTATATAAACAAAAACATCACACCTCGTTTGTGTTCTAATCTTTATAAACAAAAACATCACACCTCGTTCGTCTTCCTATATTTATAAACAAAAACGTCACACCTCGTTTGTGTTCTGATCTTTATAAACAAAAACATCACACCTCGTTTGTGTTCTAGTTTTTGTAAACAAAAACATCACACCTCGTTTGTGTTTCGATCTTTATAAAAAAACATCACACATCGTTTGTGCTCTGATCTTTATTAACAACAACATCATACCTCGTTTGTGTTCTAATCTTTATAAACAAAAACATCACACCTCGTTTGTGTTCCGATCTTTATAAACAAAAACATTACACCTAGTTTGTGTTCCGATCTTTATAACACGAAAAAATAACACCTCGTTTGTGTTCTGATCTTTATTAACAACATCATACCTCGTTTGTGTTCTAATCTTTATAAACAAAAACACCATACATCGTTTGTTCTAATTTCAATAAACAAAAACACCACACCTCGTTTGTTCTAATTTTTATAAACAAAAACATCACACCTCGTTTGTGTTCCGATCTTTATAAACAAAAACATTACACCTAGTTTGTGTTCCGATCTTTATAACACGAAAAAATAACACCTCTTTTGTGTTCTGATATTTTTATAAACAAAAACATCACACATCGTTTGTGTTCCGATCTTAATAAACAAACGATCGATATTTGTATAAACCGTGCATGACCTAGATTGTATTCAAATTAAATTCCAAGTATGTAACAATTAGAAACACAAATTGTTAACATTTTTTTATATTAATTACGACCATGCTACAGTGTAGAACTATGTTGTGTGTACCCACCTCCCGGCTAAGATATACCTGTTAGATACATTTATTTGTTATTTATATTTTGGGTTTTTTCCTCGGGCATTCAGAGTTGAGTAGTTCATAATGTACATTTTATTTTGATCTTGCAAGTATGTTTAACCGGTGAATCAATAGACACACCACCAGAAGCCACACTAAAGTCATACAGATCCGGAAGCAACTTAAAACACACCACCAGAAGCCACACTAGAGTCATACAGTCCAGGAAGCATCTTAAAACACACCACCAGAAGCCACACTAAAATCATGCCGTGGAAGCAATTTAAAATACACCACCAGAAGCCACACGAAAGTCATACAGTCCAGGAAGCAACTTAAAACACACCACCAGAAGCCACACGAAAGTCATACAGTCCAAGATACTTAAAACACACCACCAGAAGCAACTCTAAAGTCATACAGTCCAGGAAGCAACTTAAAACACACCACCAGAAGCAACACTAAAGTCATACAGTCCAGGAAGCAACTTAAAACACACCACCAGAAGCCACACTAGAGTCATACAGTCCAGAAAGCTACTTAAAACACACCATCAGAAGCCACACTAGAGTCATACAGTCCAGGAAGCTACTTAAAACACACCATCAGAAGCCACACGAGAGTCATACAGTCCAGGAAGCTACTTAAAACACACCACCAGAAGCCACACTTAAGTCATACAGTCCAGGAAGCTACTTACAACACACCACCAGAAGCCACACTAAAGTCATACAGTCCAGGAAGCTACTTAAAACACACCACCAGAAGCCACACCAGAGTCATACAGTCCAGGAAGCTCCTTTAAACAAACCACCAGAAGCCACACAAGAGTCATACAGTCCAGGAAGCAACTTAAAATACACTACCAGAAGCCACACTAAAATCATGCCGTGGAAGCAACTAAAAATACACCACCAGAAGCCACACGAAAGTCATACAGTCAAGGAAGCAACTTAAAACACACCACCAGAAGCCACACGAGAGTCATACAGTCCAGGAAGCAACTTAAAACACCCAGAAGCCACACTAAATCATCCCGTGGAAGCAATTTAAAATACACCACCAGAAGCCACACGAAAGTCATACAGTCAAGGAAGCAACTTAAAACACACCACCAGAAGCTACACTAAAGTCATACAGTCCAGGAAGCAACTTAAAACACACCACCAGAAGCTACACTAAAGTCATACAGTCCAGGAAGCTACTTAAAACACACCCACCGAATCAAACGAACCATGAAGCAATATGAACAAACATAATGACCAACACGTGGGTTAATGGACAAAATTTATACAGTTCTTCCGGGAGATTCAGACAAACTGCATACCAGCGAGGGTTACCGTACATCAAGCGGTCGTTTTGGTCAACGGAATACGTTCTAAGTTTTGTGCATGCAAACATTTTTCCACCGGGCTGAACGGACTCTGCCCGACAACAAAAGTTTCCCCGTTGGACATCGTTTGACATTTATAATCATACTACCTCTCCCTGACCGCCTGGATATAAGTTAAAGAATCTTCACTCGGATATAATTCCAACCAATCTTTTTTCTCGTTTTTTGTCGTTTTAAAATTCAAAAAATAAAATTTGAAAAATCTTACCATATATCTAACTTCCACGAGCGCATTCACGACTGTTTTATACAGAATTTCATCCTTCCTCTAAAACTGTATATTCGCCTATGCACAGAGAATGTTCCAGCATTAGATGGTTCTTTGCGAAGCAGTGCGCCTTACGTCATAGTGTTCCATACACCTGGAGTTTAATAGATTTTCGACCATATACTAACTTAGTGTGATATACATAAAAAACGAATGTAAAATGACAATAAATCAAAATTAATAAATATTTAAAAATATTCAAATCAGAGGTAGTCTATTATTTAAACTATTTAAATATATTTTTGCTTTAAACAGCAATTAAATGCTTCAGTTTGTATATATGATTTCAAGCTGTGCGCGTGTGCTGTGCAGTCTTTATCTATGTAATGTGTATTCCTGAACATCATTTATAAGATCTTGTGGGACATTGATATCAAATTTATATTCAGTTTTCAAAAGACTAAAATCGTATTGAACAAATCATCAATGTCCCGATAAGATATTATATGTGCAACTAAATGAACTGGAAATCAAATGTCCGTACATGATTATAAATCTAGCTTTTTTTTTAATTTAACCAAACTAAGTTAGTTGTGTAATGACCCAAAGTAAGCAAATCAATAAGGTTTATTGCTATTTCTGTACAAGATTAGTTGAACTTTCTGACATTTTTTTGTCACCGGGTTATAACATTTTTCCTTTTTTGTGTTAAATTTGACAACATTCCAAAACACTACATATTTCTGTATTGGAAATCTCTCTCTCTCTCTCTCTCTCTCTCTCTCTCTCTCTCTCTCTCTCTCTCTCTCTCTCTCTCTCTCACCAAACTCACCCTTTATCATTCCATTTCCACACTGTATTCATCTTAAAATCTCGAACTCGTTTTCCCGTGGTAAAACACGTATGTGTTGCATTCATATTGTTATATTATAAGTCGACAGCTTGTACAACAATGAAAGTGTATTAAACGTGTGTTTTAATATATTTTATACATCAGCACACATGTTACTATGATAATCAAAATGCCGGATGCAAATAATATGTTAAGTCTAACTATAGGTGATTTGTCGAATATTGCAATCTTTCTGCAAAGGAAGACTAAGTTTCAGAGTGTTAAAGATGCACATCTTTGCGCGGCATCGCTCTATCACATCTATCACGCATCATATTTTCTCACGGACAGAGATTTCCGGCATGGTCCCTGACCGAGACTCCCTTGTCTTACCTAATTAACCTAAATATAGATTGCACGTACAAGTTCCCAGAATTTGTGCCATCACCAAAATATTGACTTTCTTCACAGACTACTTTTGTTGTTTTACTATGGATACCAACATTCGGTCATATGGAGTGTAAAGTCATCAATAAATGCCCTTAACGTAATTGTTTTTGATTCAACTTAGTTGAACCGTTCATTTCATAAAAAACACAATTGGCCTCAAGAGGGGGATGCAAGGCCGTAACTAGGCCTTGGTTGTATATGAGGCAAACATATGATGCACCGAATGCGCCTATACGTGCTGAAAGCGCGTTTATAAAAGGGGGTCCGCAGGCATGCCCCCCCCCCCCCGAAAATGTTTTACATTTAAATTTTAAGCTAAATTCCTGCATTTTCCTGGCATTCCAAAGGCTAAAAGATGTGTATTGAATTCATGTATTTTGATATCATAATGGGATTGTTACTGAAAATTTGAAAATAACATATTTGATGGTCCCAAGACCATAGAAGTCAGGTATAAAAGAAAAAGAAGGAAATTATCTGAAAAACAGACTTAGTAGATAAAGGTCTAAGTGTAATGCTGAAGCTTGAGCTAGCATCTCCGGTTGTATTGGATAAGTTCATCTAGTCAGTTGTGGTAAATTCTTCATTGAGGCACCAAAGTGCCGTCACCAAAAGTGACTTGACGTCCTCTATACAAATTAAGTTTTGTCAATGTTGTGGGTAAAACATGCTTTGTTGCTTTTAAACCTGCCCTTAAAGCTTTTATTTTACATAAATGAAGAGAAAATTTTCATAGTTTCTTTTCTTTCTTTCTTTCTTTCTTTCTCTCTTTTTTTTTTTTTTTTTTTTTTTTTTTTTTTTTTTTTTTTTTTTTTTCCTTAATATTTTAGATTACATAGATAAAAAGACCAAGCAAGCTATTTGTTTGTAGGTGATACATTTAATCATGCAAACTGCAATACATGAAAATGCCTACAGCTGAAGATTTTCATATAATAACTATGGGACACTGAATCGGACATACTGAAAAACTAATCTATTCATCAATGCCAAAAGCAAGTGGTATTTTTCGAATTCCAGTACTGTCCCACTTCTTAAGGACTTTTTCAGGACACACGTTTCCGATAACATCATCTTTTGGGAGTTTTTCATTGCTAGTATTTGTCAATAATTCAAATCGTCCTTTGCCGGACAATGTTTTATTTATGTAATTAGCTGGGTCAAATTTATTACTTTCAGTTTTACGCAATATTTTTTTTTAATCATCTATTGTCTGATCTACATTTAATTCATTTTCCTTTGAAATTTCCATTGAAACATCTTTGTTTACGGCTCCGGGTTCACGTTTTCCAAGAAAATGTCCAGTTTCGATTGTTTTTTCGTTGACGAAGCCATAATGTACTTACTACCTTAGAATTCTGATAAATTGGAAACGGATCGAATGTAACCAACAGAATACTTTATGGCGATATCAAATTAAATTGGCTATTCATTAAATGAAGAAAAACATCTCACGACTGTATTTTCTGTAATCCCTAAAATCTAAAATCGGTCAAAAAAAAAAAAAAAAAAAAAAAAAAACCAGCAAAATTCTAGGTAAGGCAACAGCCTCTCTTGCCTCCAGGGTAGTTACGGCCATGGGGATGACTGTATTACTATGCAAAAGAGGTTCGGAACTCCTTTTTCAAGTCAATATCACTAAATGATATACGTTTTCTCGATAAATTTAATATTGATGTTTCAGTGTTTCTTTTTTCTTGTATATACGATATCAATGTCTTTAAAAACACATTGAGTAAATTAAAAAGAAAACGAATGTCAATTTAGGGAATTAAATTTTCTATCGGCGACAACCTGATGACAACCAATTTCAATATATATTTATATATATATATCATCCGCTACATTATTTATATCCTAACTCGATAATACTGTCGGATTTTTGTACTTGGACTAACAAGTTTGGCTTGGAATGAAATTTTCCACCTTCAGGTTCAGATAAATATTATCCATTCCACAATAAGGATTGGATCTGTTTAATCACTCGCCGTCGCTCATTCTATCTTTGCGTTCTCAAACATCACATTAAGTTTCGTCATCGCTTTATTATCAAAGTTGCGCAACACATGATTACAATTCGCTTTATCTCACATTATCTTATATTTTCATTTGCCTTGTGAAATTCCCATAGCTACAAGCTTGAGAGCCGTTGTAATTATTACTGACAATGAATGCCAAAAATTTTTGTCACTCCGTGTATGAATACATATAAAATGCAATACACAATCCGGAACTACTTTATCGTAGGCAAACAAACATGGCTGTCACGTCACATTTGTCTACATTCGAGATGAGACTGAAAAACACATTTACGAGATATTACAAAGTAAAATCAAAGAAATTAATAAAATAATATTTTGATAACATATATAGGCACCTGGCTGATATTCACCGTAATATTGACATTGTGAGAGACAGAGTGGTGTTTTTGATGGCCTGTTGAAAGAACAGACAACAACAGATCAGTCAAAACCATCAAACCACAAAAATTTTTTGAACAATTGGATCTTATAAAAATTTCTTCCTACCTTGGCAAAGCTGCTATATTCCCTATTATTTTCAGACAATGTGTAATGGTACAACTTGTCAATCAATTTTGTGTCTCGCGGGATGTAAATTTCAAGTGATGTAAATTTCAATATTGGAATTAGATTTACGCATGTATGCCACATCCAGTGAAAATTGTCTGTTTCAAATGCTGTGTTTGTTGATCGGAAAAACTGAAAAATCATCTACATGCTTTTAATCAATTTACAAGGGATACAATAGGAACTCCTCAAAAGTACAATACATGGTTTAAGTACTACACAACTCCTCGCTAACCTTAAAACGATAATTTTCTAAACTTTGAGAGATATTTGCACCACACCAGGCGTAAAGGATAAGTATACTTCTCACTGCTTTGCCGTCTACATTTGAATGATACCGAGTATGAAGCTCGGCACATTATGATATAGTGAATCTCAACCTAACAATGTCGACATTCCAGAAGAAATCTCTTGGTAAATCCCTGTCTACTCACATATCACAGATTCGAAACCCACATGCTTGGCCATTGAAAATTATCCCTCAGCTACAGTTCCCCCCTTCCCGTTTCAGATTCCCAAATTTCACTTCCAACATTTAGCCAGCAATCTTTTACTCCAAACTTCTTTGCACATTGAAATGGGGCCACACAGGTGCACCTGATTTTCGACTGAAATATAGTCCACAAATAACAACACATTTATCGTTGATATTCAATTTTTATATAAATTATTTATATCCAATATTCTAAAAAATTCATTATGTTAATGGAAAATCGAGAAAATACCATCAAAATACCTGATAACACTATAATTTTTCAAACCAACACTCCTCGTTGTTACCCTACATTAAAAATATTGCGGATTAATAATGTGTTGTTCTCGGTCTTAAATTCAGCTGTTGCGTCTACTGGACTCCCCCGATGTGCATGTGTTATAGATGGGAATTATTTTTCTTACAATAAATGAATATTTTTTTTTAAAAAGAATTAAAGGAAAATATAACAATTGAACTGTTTTAAAATGGTGTTCATTGTCAGTTTGAAGGCAACAACTTTGCAAGCAAACTGTTCATAACGCGCTAACGCGCGTTATTCCGTTTGCTTGCAAAGTTGTTGCCTTCATACTGACAATGAACACCATTTTAAAACAGTTCAATTGTTAATTATTTCTCGCCATCGTTTTATTACAATTTTGTGTTCTCATGCGTCACACTACGGCTCACCATCGCTTTATCACAACTTATCGTTCTCACACGTCACATTTTCGCTCACCATCTTTTTATCACAACTTCGCGTTTTCACACGTCACATTTTCGCTAACCATCTTTTTATCCGCACAACTTCGCGTTTCCACACGTCACATTTTTAGCACTTTTTCACACTTACATTTTCGCTCGCCATCTCTTTATCACACCTTTGTTTTCTTACACAAACATTTTCGCTCGCTATCGCTTAATCACGACTTAGCTCCCTGACATATCACATGTAATTGGTTGTCCTCGCTTTATCACAACTTCGCAAAATCACATAATGCATTATTGCTCGTTCTCGCCTTATCAGATTTTTGTGTTCTCACGCTTAGATTATATGTCATATACCACTTTTTTAATTTAATCATAAAAATACATTCAAAAAGTGGTATATGACAGATAGAACATCATAACCTTATTCACATCCTAAATTTGACACAGATCGTTGAATTTGGTGAAGGATGCAGACATTACACGTTAGAAGACCCAGACATATCAAGGTTTTTAAAGATATGTTTATTTGTTTTACTCTCGTCATTTGATTAACATAAAAATGTAGTAAAGTAATACTAATAATTGATAAGTGTCCCCCCCCCACCCTCCCCCCTCTCTCCCTTTTCGTTGGTCATAGTCCTTTTAATTCTCAAACATATGTATAGGGAGAAAACCAGTAGTACGTGGACGATAATTTAGACATAACGTCAGTCAAATGTTTTATAACGCCGCGTGTATGGGCAGACAACATCGCGTTTATGTTCGTAACAATGCATATCTTAAGTCAGTTATTGCATACTGTTTCTTAATCCCTTGTTTTAAAGGTAACATATATCATATGTCAGAAGATTTCTATCATTGGTCAATGTAAAATAGCAACATGATTATATTATTATAAATATGATAAATAAGAATATATAAGAACTTGTAATACGATATAAAATATAATATTCTATCATACTATCACGAATCAGTAAATTCTTTAGATAATTTTGTTGTAAATTTCAGATCGTAATTTTATCTTGTGGTTCTGAAATAATATTTTATAAATATGAGTCGGGAGCAGAAAGATACAGGACCTAGTTGCGCAAAGAATATTTCAAATTTAATTATCACAATACTAATTGATTTGCTAACGGTTTAATATTAAATATATGATTTATGAAGCTTTGTGCAACTAGGCTCTGAAAAACATTAAGCATCACAAGATTGATATTTTGGCGGGATTTTCCACGCGGACGTCAATGATAATCACGTGATTTTGTGACTGACTTTGCAGTTGTTGACGTCATAACAGCGTTTCATAGAACCCTACCAAATTTTGTGAAAATATCAACGTTTGATGTGTCAGCCATTTAGATCTAGATTTAAGTGACATGTGTTTTATTGTCAGTTATATATTGGTTTACAATAACTTGTTTATTTGTGTTTTGTTCTCTATCTGCAGGCTTTGAACTTTATATAAGAAGAGAATGATGCTGACAGAATGATCCACAGTTAAAGCATTATCATCTGCAAGGATAACATACATCGATTAATTTTCTACTCAGCTGTTTTGCCTGCCATTGTCTTAGATTTAATGTGTATTCTGATAGTGTCTGTGAGACAACAATATATTTCCGGATACTTTTCTACTCGTTAGAAATTACGATTACGAAATACAAGTATGTTATACGAAGGATTTTCTTCAAAATTTGTGATTGGAATAATTTCACTAGCGTTTTTTAATTTCCTGTTCTTTAGTTTTACATGGAAGAGACTCAAAGCTGATTATGGATTACCGTGTACGATAGATAAATTCTTAACGGCTACGTCTACTTATATACAAAGTAACGGTAAGATTTCTGTTAAAGACGCATTACCTAAGGAATGTCATAAAAGTAACATTGACAAAGAATCCACAGATATGTTGAGGAAATCTATCGAGGATCTGTTATATCACTGTAATTCAAGAGCTAAAATCATTTTACCAAAAACATTAGGTGAGCCTATTTTAACATTATTTACGACATGGGATCCTAATGATGGTAAAGACAGTGTTCACGACAACGTTATTGTAAACTGGAGTACATTTATGCCCAAAATTAATTTGGTTTTGTTTACTAACGACACAAATATTGGAAATAAAGTGAAAGAACGAGGGTGGAAAGTGTTCCCTGTCGTGCACCATGCCGCAGGAGGAACACCTGTCCTTAAAACAATGTTTAACACCGTAATGTATCATTTTAATTCTACGTTTTATGGATTTTCTAATAGTGATATTTTATTTGTTGATGATATCATGGACACTTTATATACAGCACACGTTCAGTTTGGAGAAACAAAACCTATTTTTGTTACCGGAAGAAGAATTAATGTTCCACATATAAATCTTAAAGAAGCAGCTTCCTACGACAATATACGAATAGCTGCAAAAACAAGGGGTACTTTATTTGAAATTCATTCTGCAGATTATTTTATTAGTACAAAGTCGTTCCCTTGGAACACTGTACCCGATCTTGTAGTTGGTCGTCCAGCTTATGATAATTGGATCATTGGGCATGCGCGGTGTGTTGGTAGTGGTGTTCAGGTTTTAGATGCTACTGACACAATCTTGGCCATACATCAAACAACGAAATCGGGAAATCACGACGGACACAAACACACACAGTCGAACTATAATGATAAGTTGATAGTTAGTAAAAAGTTAACAAGGGATTATGAGAGGGGTTTTATAACTTGTCCGGAGTGGAGGTCGTATAACACATTATGTGGCGATATAAGTATTTTACATCGAGAAAATTTACCGAAATATTGTATTTGTAATAAAAAGAAAAATTAATTCACGATTACTTTATTTAATTAGATGTTGTCTACATATCTACTACGTAATACACGTTGATTATGAAAACGCTTCCTTCACGAAGTGACGTCATTTTGAGGGATATAATGTCTTATTCAGTTAAAGTAATGAAAATTATTATCCGAAAAAGTGTAAAAGGTTATCATTCTTGAAATATATGACAAAAACAGGCGATTTAGTAAGAATTAACCGTCTTTGCCTTATGCTGCCTTGGTGGAGTAGTCTAAAAGCTGGTTTTAAAATAAAGCGGCATTGGCCGACTTTGCTCGAATTCCACTACGAAAGTTTGTTAGTTGGCTTACAAAACTCCATCATCCTAACATAGAGTTGAGTTGAGTTGAGTAATGGTGTTTAACGTCCCAGTCAAGAATATGTCACTAATATCGAGACGTCACCAGCTGTAGGCGAAAATGTAGAAATTTTGCCGGTGCGTTGCGCTGATGGCATTATACATCAGGGTTCTTTATAGTGCCATGCCTCCTAGCATAGAACTAGCCGCTTTGATGTAAATGAAAAATTCTTGAATAGGGCGTTAATCACAACCCACTTACACCACTCTTTTTGAGATCCATATTATATGGAAAAAGACCATGTTTTATAATGGATCTTAGGAGCATTGTCAAAAATACTGAAACGTTTAGATAAACGTCAACAGCTTTTTATTTTTATTTCGCTAATAATTTAACGGTCTTTTTTATAAAAAGGTGCTGAACAAATATGAAAATTATTTGCCAAACAAAACTTTAAAGTTAACAATAGGCCTCCAATCTGCTATGCAGCAATCACTAGGAAATGGTAGGGGATTGACCCATACCCTATGACAGAACAGTGTACGTTGGCTTGGCTTGACTTGGATCGGAATAATGCTGTCTTTTACCCAAGTCAAAATTTTTTCACACATGGCGCTCAGTTCTGGGATGGTAGAGAAAACCGGTTAAAACCAATGACCCTCGACAAAGTAGACTGACAAACTTTATCCCACTACTGTTCGAGTCACTGTGTCTGTGACAGTGAATTATGTAGAATTTTTATGGAAAATCAAATAAACTTTAATTCGGTATTTTTTACTGACTTGAGTCTATCATTTGTAACTTAAACCGCTGTCACAAACACAGTGAGTCATACAGTAGGATCTATCTGCTGTCACAAACACAGTGAGTCATACAGTAGGACCTATATGCTGTCACAAACACAGTGAGTCATACAGTAGGATCTATCTGCTGTCACAAACACAGTGAGTCATACAGTAGGATCTATCTGCTGTCAAAAACACAGAGAGTCATATAGTAGGATCTATCTGCTGTCACAAACACAGTGAGTCATACAGTAGGATCTATCTGCTGTCACAAACAATGAGTCATACAGTAGGATCTATCTGCTGTCACAAACACAATGAGTCATACAGTAGGATCTATCTGCTGTCACAAACAATGAGTCATACAGTAGGATCTATCTGCTGTCACAAACACAGTGAGTCATACAGTAGGATCTATCTGCTGTCACAAACAATGAGTCATACAGTAGGATCTATCTGCTGTCACAAACACTGAGTCATACAGTAGGATCTATCTGCTGTCACAAACACAGTTAATCATACAGTAGGATCTATCTGCTGTCATAAACACTGAGTCATACAGTAGGATCTATCTGCTGTCACAAACACTGAGTCATACAGTAGGATCTATCTGTTGTCACAAACACAGTGAGTCATACAATAGTATCTATCTGCTGTCACAAACACTGAGTCATACAGTAGGATCTATCTGCTGTCAAAAACACAGTGAGTCATACAGTAGGATCTATCTGCTGTCACAAACACAGTGAGTCATACAGTAGGATCTATCTGCTGTCACAAACACTGAGTCATACAGTAGGATCTATCTGCTGTCACAAACACAGTTAGTCATACAGTAGGATCTATCTGCTGTCACCAACACAGTGAGTCATACAGTAGGATCTATCTGCTGTCACAAACACAATGAGTCATACAGTAGGATCTATCTGTTGTCACAAACACAGTGAGTCATACAATAGTATCTATCTGCTGTCACAAACACTGAGTCATACAGTAGGATCTATCTGCTGTCACAAACACTGAGTCATACAGTAGGATCTATCTGTTGTCACAAACACAGTGAGTCATACAATAGTATCTATCTGCTGTCACAAACACTGAGTCATACAGTAGGATCTATCTGCTGTCAAAAACACAGTGAGTCATACAGTAGGATCTATCTGCTGTCACAAACACAG
Source organism: Tegillarca granosa (assembly GCA_029721355.1). NCBI lineage: Eukaryota > Metazoa > Mollusca > Bivalvia > Arcoida > Arcidae > Tegillarca > Tegillarca granosa. Next base: position 4,136,437 of record CM056595.1, read on the forward strand.
TGAGTCATACAGTAGGATCTATCTGCTGTCACAAACACTGAGTCATACAGTAGGATCTATCTGATGTCACAAACACAGTTAGTCATACAGTAGGATCTATCTGCTGTCACCAACACAGTGAGTCATACAGTAGGATCTATCTGCTGTCACAAACACAGTGAGTCATACAGTAGGATCTATCTGCTGTCACAAACACTGAGTCATACAGTAGGATCTATCTGCTGTCACAAACACAGTTAGTCATACAGTAGGATCTATCTGCTGTCACCAACACAGTGAGTCATACAGTAGGATCTATCTGCTGTCACAAACACAATGAGTCATACAGTAGGATCTATCTGCTGTCACAAACACAGTGAGTCATACAGTAGGATTTATCTGCTGTCACAAACACCGAGTCATACAGTAGGATCTATCTGCTGTCACAAACACAGTTAGTCATACAGTAGGATCTATCTGCTGTCACCAACACAGTGAGTCATACAGTAGGATCTATCTGCTGTCACAAACAGTGAGTCATACAGTAGGATCTATCTGCTGTCACAAACACAGTGAGTCATACAGTAGGATCTATCTGCTGTCACAAACAGTGAGTCATACAGTAGGATCTATCTGCTGTCACAAACACTGTAAGTCATACAGTAGTATCTATCTGCTGTCACAAACACTGTAAGTCATACAGTAGTATCTATCTGCTGTCACAAACACTGTAAGTCATACAGTAGTATCTATCTGCTGTCACAAACACTGTAAGTCATACAGTAGGATCTATCTGCTGTCACCAACACAGTGAGTCATACAGTAGGATCTATCTGCTGTCACAAACAGTGAGTCATACAGTAGGAACTATCTGCTGTCACAAACACTGTAAGTCATACAGTAGTATCTATCTGCTGTCACAAACACTGAGTCACACAGTAGGATCTATCTTATGTCAAAAACACAGTGAGTCATACAGTAGGATCTATCTGCTGTCACAAACACAATGAGTCAAACAGTAGGATCTATCTGCTCACAAACACAGTGAGTCATACAGTAGGATCTATCTGCTGTCACAAACACAATGAGCCAAACAGTAGGATCTTTCTGCTGTCACAAACACAATGAGTCATACAGTAAGATCTATCTGCTGTCACAAACACTGTGAGTCATACAGTAGTATCTATCTGCTGTCACAAACACAATGAGTCATACAGTAGGATCTTGTGTCATACAGTAGGATCTATCTGCTATCACAAACACAATGAGTCATACAGTAGGATCTATCTGCTGTCACAAACACAGTGAGTCATACAGTAGGATCTATCTGTTGTCACAAACACAATGAGCCATACAGTAGGATCTATCTGCTATCACAAACACAATGAGTGATACAGTAGGATCTATCTGCTCATAAACGCAGTGAGTCATACAGTAGGATCTATCTGCTGTCACAAACACAGTGGGTCATACAGTAGGATCTATCTGCTATCACAAACACAATGAGTGATAAAGTAGGATCTATCTGCTCATAAACGCAGTGAGTCATACAGTAGGATCTATCTGCTGTCACAAACACAGTGGGTCATACAGTAGGATCTATCTGCTATCACAAACACAATGAGTCATACAGTAGGATCTATCTGCTGTCACAAACGCAGTGAGTCATACAGTAGGATCTATCTGCTGTCACAAACAATGAGTCATATAGTAGGATCTATCTGCTGTCACAAACATAATGAGTCATACAGTAGGATCTTGTGTCATACAGTAGGATCTATCTGCTGTCACAAACACAATGAGACATACAGTAGGATCTATCTGCTGTCACAAACACAATAAGTCATACAGTAGGATCTATTTGCTGCCACAAGCACAGTGAGTCATACAGTAGGATCTATCTGCTGTCACAAACACAGTGAGTCATACAGTAGGATCTATCTGCTGTCACAAACACAATAAGTCATACAGTAGGATCTATTTGCTGTCACAAACACAATGAGTCATACAGTGGGATCTATCTGCTGTCACAAACGCAGTGAGTCATACAGTAGGATCTATCTGCTGTCACAAATACAGTGAGTCATACAGTAGTATCTATCTGCTGTCACAAACACAGTGGGTCATACAGTAGTATCTATCTGCTGTCACAAACACAGTGAGTCATACAGTAGTATCTATCTGCTGTCACAAACACAGTGAGTCATATAGTAGTATCTATCTGCTGTCACAAATACAATGAGACATACAGTAGGATCTATCTGCTGTCACAAACACAGTGAGTCATACAGTAGGATCTATCTGCTGTCACAAACACAGTGAGTCATACAGTAGGATCTATCTGCTGTCACAAACACAGTGAGTCATATAGTAGGATCTATCTGCTGTCACAAACACAGTGAGTCATACAGTAGTATCTATCTGCTGTCACAAACAATGAGTCATACAGTAGGATCTATCTGCTGTCACAAATACAGTGAGTCATACAGTAGGATCTATCTGCTGTCACAAACACAGTGAGTCATATAGTAGTATCTATCTGCTGTCACAAATACAATGAGACATACAGTAGGATCTATCTGCTGTCACAAACACAGTGAGTCATATAGTAGTATCTATCTGCTGTCACAAATACAATGAGTCATACAGTAGGATCTATCTGCTGTCACAAATACAGTGAGTCATACAGTAGTATCTATCTGCTGTCACAAACACAGTGAGTCATATAGTAGTATCTATCTGCTGTCACAAATACAATGATACATACAGTAGGATCTATCTGCTGTCACAAACACAGTGAGTCATACAGTAGGATCTATCTGCTGTCACAAACACAGTGAGTCATACAGTAGGATCTATCTGCTGTCACAAACACAGTGAGTCATACAGTAGTATCTATCTGCTGTCACAAACACAGTGAGTCATACAGTAGGATCTATCTGCTGTCACAAACACAGTGAGTCATACAGTAGGATCTATCTGCTGTCACAAACACAGTGAGTCATACAGTAGGATCTATCTGCTGTCACAAACACAGTGAGTCATACAGTAGGATCTATCTGCTGTCACAAACACAGTGAGTCATACAGTAGTATCTATCTGCTGTCACAAACAATGAGTCATACAGTAGGATCTATCTGCTGTCACAAACACTGTAAGTCATACAGTAGTATCTATCTGCTGTCACAAACACTGTAAGTCATACAGTAGTATCTATCTGCTGTCACAAACACTGTAAGTCATACAGTAGTATCTATCTGCTGTCACAAACACTGTAAGTCATACAGTAGGATCTATCTGCTGTCACCAACACAGTGAGTCATACAGTAGGATCTATCTGCTGTCACAAACAGTGAGTCATACAGTAGGAACTATCTGCTGTCACAAACACTGTAAGTCATACAGTAGTATCTATCTGCTGTCACAAACACTGAGTCACACAGTAGGATCTATCTTATGTCAAAAACACAGTGAGTCATACAGTAGGATCTATCTGCTGTCACAAACACAATGAGTCAAACAGTAGGATCTATCTGCTCACAAACACAGTGAGTCATACAGTAGGATCTATCTGCTGTCACAAACACAATGAGCCAAACAGTAGGATCTTTCTGCTGTCACAAACACAATGAGTCATACAGTAAGATCTATCTGCTGTCACAAACACTGTGAGTCATACAGTAGTATCTATCTGCTGTCACAAACACAATGAGTCATACAGTAGGATCTTGTGTCATACAGTAGGATCTATCTGCTATCACAAACACAATGAGTCATACAGTAGGATCTATCTGCTGTCACAAACACAGTGAGTCATACAGTAGGATCTATCTGTTGTCACAAACACAATGAGCCATACAGTAGGATCTATCTGCTATCACAAACACAATGAGTGATACAGTAGGATCTATCTGCTCATAAACGCAGTGAGTCATACAGTAGGATCTATCTGCTGTCACAAACACAGTGGGTCATACAGTAGGATCTATCTGCTATCACAAACACAATGAGTGATAAAGTAGGATCTATCTGCTCATAAACGCAGTGAGTCATACAGTAGGATCTATCTGCTGTCACAAACACAGTGGGTCATACAGTAGGATCTATCTGCTATCACAAACACAATGAGTCATACAGTAGGATCTATCTGCTGTCACAAACGCAGTGAGTCATACAGTAGGATCTATCTGCTGTCACAAACAATGAGTCATATAGTAGGATCTATCTGCTGTCACAAACATAATGAGTCATACAGTAGGATCTTGTGTCATACAGTAGGATCTATCTGCTGTCACAAACACAATGAGACATACAGTAGGATCTATCTGCTGTCACAAACACAATAAGTCATACAGTAGGATCTATTTGCTGCCACAAGCACAGTGAGTCATACAGTAGGATCTATCTGCTGTCACAAACACAGTGAGTCATACAGTAGGATCTATCTGCTGTCACAAACACAATAAGTCATACAGTAGGATCTATTTGCTGTCACAAACACAATGAGTCATACAGTGGGATCTATCTGCTGTCACAAACGCAGTGAGTCATACAGTAGGATCTATCTGCTGTCACAAATACAGTGAGTCATACAGTAGTATCTATCTGCTGTCACAAACACAGTGGGTCATACAGTAGTATCTATCTGCTGTCACAAACACAGTGAGTCATACAGTAGTATCTATCTGCTGTCACAAACACAGTGAGTCATATAGTAGTATCTATCTGCTGTCACAAATACAATGAGACATACAGTAGGATCTATCTGCTGTCACAAACACAGTGAGTCATACAGTAGGATCTATCTGCTGTCACAAACACAGTGAGTCATACAGTAGGATCTATCTGCTGTCACAAACACAGTGAGTCATATAGTAGGATCTATCTGCTGTCACAAACACAGTGAGTCATACAGTAGTATCTATCTGCTGTCACAAACAATGAGTCATACAGTAGGATCTATCTGCTGTCACAAATACAGTGAGTCATACAGTAGGATCTATCTGCTGTCACAAACACAGTGAGTCATATAGTAGTATCTATCTGCTGTCACAAATACAATGAGACATACAGTAGGATCTATCTGCTGTCACAAACACAGTGAGTCATATAGTAGTATCTATCTGCTGTCACAAATACAATGAGTCATACAGTAGGATCTATCTGCTGTCACAAATACAGTGAGTCATACAGTAGTATCTATCTGCTGTCACAAACACAGTGAGTCATATAGTAGTATCTATCTGCTGTCACAAATACAATGATACATACAGTAGGATCTATCTGCTGTCACAAACACAGTGAGTCATACAGTAGGATCTATCTGCTGTCACAAACACAGTGAGTCATACAGTAGGATCTATCTGCTGTCACAAACACAGTGAGTCATACAGTAGTATCTATCTGCTGTCACAAACACAGTGAGTCATACAGTAGGATCTATCTGCTGTCACAAACACAGTGAGTCATACAGTAGGATCTATCTGCTGTCACAAACACAGTGAGTCATACAGTAGGATCTATCTGCTGTCACAAACACAGTGAGTCATACAGTAGGATCTATCTGCTGTCACAAACACAGTGAGTCATACAGTAGTATCTATCTGCTGTCACAAACAATGAGTCATACAGTAGGATCAATCTGAGTAGGATTCGACCTCAGGCGCTGAGGCACTGTGATCTTTAATGACGCGCTTTAGACAAATTAGTAACGGAGACTCCCTTAAAGGACCCTTTTGCTTACCCTCGACCGTGGTCGAACCCAATGTGGCGAGACGCCTTGGCAGTTTTTTCCAATCCGTTATTGTGTCCCAGTTTAGAAATATTAAAATACCGGTCAATCTTCCGAAAAAGTAAAGAACATGGTAACGAACAGGGTCGGATTGAGATCCACTGTTGACGTATCCCTCATAAAAATAGGACATGCATGTAAGTCACAACTCTGAGATTGTCTTGTTTCTATTTTAGCATTTTTACATTAAAAAACAGAAAGCTATAGATAAAACAAACAATACACTAACTTAATTGTTCAGTCAGTACTGCTAAATGTGATTATAAATTATAATTAGATTCTCTAAAAGGAAAATTTTGCTAGCGACATGTGCTTGCTCCCAGCAACATTTGTCAATGGTAAAACATCTCAAAACAGTACCAAATGGTAGGAAATACACGTTTATAAAGGTGAAATTTGACGTTAAAACAATGTCACGAGTGTAGTGACGCCCACACATAATTCCGATATTGACCGAATGTAACAACCTTTGAACAATAGTCAAATGGGTAGATTTTTTCGGCCAATTCGAAATTGCCTCCACTATGAGAGAGCATTTGTGTCATGGTAAAGCTACATATCATTTTGTATTTTATAAAAAAAACACAACTCTAATTCTGTGTCACAAACGCAGTGAGTCATACAGTAGGATCTATCTGCTATCACAAACACAATGAGTCATACAGTAGGATCTATTTGCTGTCACAAACACAGTGAGTCATACAGTAGGATCTGTCTGTTGTCACAAACACAATGAGTCATACAGTAGGATCTATCTGTTGTCACAAACACAGTGAGTCATACAGTAGGATCTATCTGCTGTCACAAACACAATGAGTCATACTGTAGAATCTATCTGCTGCCACAAACACAGTGAGTCATACAGTAGGATCAATCTGCTATCACAAACATAATGAGTCATACAGTAGGATCTATCTGCTGTCACAAACACAGTGAGTCATACAGTAGGATCTAACTGCTGTCACAAACACAGTGAGTCATACAGTAGGATCTATCTGCTGTCACAAACACAATGAGTCATACAGTAGGATCTATCTGCTGTCACAAACAATGAGTCATACAGTAGAATCTATCTGCTGCCACAAACACAATGAGTCATACAGTAGGATCTATCTGCTGTCACAAACACATTGAGTCATACAGTAGGATCTATCTGCTGTCACAAACACAGTGAGTCATACAGTAGGATCAATCTGCTATCACAAACATAATGAGTCATACAGTAGGATCTATCTGCTGTCACAAACACAGTGAGTCATACAGTAGGATCTAACTGCTGTCACAAACACAGTGAGTCATACAGTAGGATCTATCTGCTGTCACAAACACAATGAGTCATACAGTAGGATCTATCTGCTGTCACAAACACATTGAGTCATACAGTAGGATCTATCTGCTGTCACAAACACAGTGAGTCATACAGTAGGATCAATCTGCTATCACAAACATAATGAGTCATACAGTAGGATCTATCTGCTGTCACAAACATAATGAGTCATACAGTAGATCTTGTGTCATACAGTAGGATCTATCTGCTGTCACAAACACAGTGAGTCATACAGTAGGATCTATCTGCTGTCACAAACACAATGAGTCATACAGTAGGATCTATCTGCTGTCACAAACACATTGAGTCATACAGTAGGATCTATCTGCTGTCACAAACACAGTGAGTCATACAGTAGGATCAATCTGCTATCACAAACATAATGAGTCATACAGTAGGATCTATCTGCTGTCACAAACACAGTGAGTCATACAGTAGGATCTAACTGCTGTCACAAACACAGTGAGTCATACAGTAGGATCTATCTGCTGTCACAAACACAGTGAGTCATACAGTAGGATCTATCTGCTGTCACAAACACAATGAGTCATACTGTAGAATCTATCTGCTGCCACAAACGCAGTGAGTCATACAGTAGGATCTATCTGCTATCACAAACACAATGAGTCATACAGTAGGATCTATCTGCTGTCACAAACACAGTGAGTCATACAGTAGGATCTATCTGCTGTCACAAACACTGAGTCATACAGTAGGATCTATCTGCTGTCACAAACACAGTTAGTCATACAGTAGGATCTATCTGCTGTCACCAACACAGTGAGTCATACAGTAGGATCTATCTGCTGTCACAAACACAATGAGTCATACAGTAGGATCTATCTGCTGTCACAAACACAGTGAGTCATACAGTAGGATTTATCTGCTGTCACAAACACCGAGTCATACAGTAGGATCTATCTGCTGTCACAAACACAGTTAGTCATACAGTAGGATCTATCTGCTGTCACCAACACAGTGAGTCATACAGTAGGATCTATCTGCTGTCACAAACAGTGAGTCATACAGTAGGATCTATCTGCTGTCACAAACACAGTGAGTCATACAGTAGGATCTATCTGCTGTCACAAACAGTGAGTCATACAGTAGGATCTATCTGCTGTCACAAACACTGTAAGTCATACAGTAGTATCTATCTGCTGTCACAAACACTGTAAGTCATACAGTAGTATCTATCTGCTGTCACAAACACTGTAAGTCATACAGTAGTATCTATCTGCTGTCACAAACACTGTAAGTCATACAGTAGGATCTATCTGCTGTCACCAACACAGTGAGTCATACAGTAGGATCTATCTGCTGTCACAAACAGTGAGTCATACAGTAGGAACTATCTGCTGTCACAAACACTGTAAGTCATACAGTAGTATCTATCTGCTGTCACAAACACTGAGTCACACAGTAGGATCTATCTTATGTCAAAAACACAGTGAGTCATACAGTAGGATCTATCTGCTGTCACAAACACAATGAGTCAAACAGTAGGATCTATCTGCTCACAAACACAGTGAGTCATACAGTAGGATCTATCTGCTGTCACAAACACAATGAGCCAAACAGTAGGATCTTTCTGCTGTCACAAACACAATGAGTCATACAGTAAGATCTATCTGCTGTCACAAACACTGTGAGTCATACAGTAGTATCTATCTGCTGTCACAAACACAATGAGTCATACAGTAGGATCTTGTGTCATACAGTAGGATCTATCTGCTATCACAAACACAATGAGTCATACAGTAGGATCTATCTGCTGTCACAAACACAGTGAGTCATACAGTAGGATCTATCTGTTGTCACAAACACAATGAGCCATACAGTAGGATCTATCTGCTATCACAAACACAATGAGTGATACAGTAGGATCTATCTGCTCATAAACGCAGTGAGTCATACAGTAGGATCTATCTGCTGTCACAAACACAGTGGGTCATACAGTAGGATCTATCTGCTATCACAAACACAATGAGTGATAAAGTAGGATCTATCTGCTCATAAACGCAGTGAGTCATACAGTAGGATCTATCTGCTGTCACAAACACAGTGGGTCATACAGTAGGATCTATCTGCTATCACAAACACAATGAGTCATACAGTAGGATCTATCTGCTGTCACAAACGCAGTGAGTCATACAGTAGGATCTATCTGCTGTCACAAACAATGAGTCATATAGTAGGATCTATCTGCTGTCACAAACATAATGAGTCATACAGTAGGATCTTGTGTCATACAGTAGGATCTATCTGCTGTCACAAACACAATGAGACATACAGTAGGATCTATCTGCTGTCACAAACACAATAAGTCATACAGTAGGATCTATTTGCTGCCACAAGCACAGTGAGTCATACAGTAGGATCTATCTGCTGTCACAAACACAGTGAGTCATACAGTAGGATCTATCTGCTGTCACAAACACAATAAGTCATACAGTAGGATCTATTTGCTGTCACAAACACAATGAGTCATACAGTGGGATCTATCTGCTGTCACAAACGCAGTGAGTCATACAGTAGGATCTATCTGCTGTCACAAATACAGTGAGTCATACAGTAGTATCTATCTGCTGTCACAAACACAGTGGGTCATACAGTAGTATCTATCTGCTGTCACAAACACAGTGAGTCATACAGTAGTATCTATCTGCTGTCACAAACACAGTGAGTCATATAGTAGTATCTATCTGCTGTCACAAATACAATGAGACATACAGTAGGATCTATCTGCTGTCACAAACACAGTGAGTCATACAGTAGGATCTATCTGCTGTCACAAACACAGTGAGTCATACAGTAGGATCTATCTGCTGTCACAAACACAGTGAGTCATATAGTAGGATCTATCTGCTGTCACAAACACAGTGAGTCATACAGTAGTATCTATCTGCTGTCACAAACAATGAGTCATACAGTAGGATCTATCTGCTGTCACAAATACAGTGAGTCATACAGTAGGATCTATCTGCTGTCACAAACACAGTGAGTCATATAGTAGTATCTATCTGCTGTCACAAATACAATGAGACATACAGTAGGATCTATCTGCTGTCACAAACACAGTGAGTCATATAGTAGTATCTATCTGCTGTCACAAATACAATGAGTCATACAGTAGGATCTATCTGCTGTCACAAATACAGTGAGTCATACAGTAGTATCTATCTGCTGTCACAAACACAGTGAGTCATATAGTAGTATCTATCTGCTGTCACAAATACAATGATACATACAGTAGGATCTATCTGCTGTCACAAACACAGTGAGTCATACAGTAGGATCTATCTGCTGTCACAAACACAGTGAGTCATACAGTAGGATCTATCTGCTGTCACAAACACAGTGAGTCATACAGTAGTATCTATCTGCTGTCACAAACACAGTGAGTCATACAGTAGGATCTATCTGCTGTCACAAATACAGTGAGTCATACAGTAGGATCTATCTGCTGTCACAAACACAGTGAGTCATACAGTAGGATCTATCTGCTGTCACAAACACAGTGAGTCATACAGTAGGATCTATCTGCTGTCACAAATACAGTGAGTCATACAGTAGTATCTATCTGCTGTCACAAACAATGAGTCATACAGTAGGATCTATCTGCTGTCACAAACACTGTAAGTCATACAGTAGTATCTATCTGCTGTCACAAACACTGTAAGTCATACAGTAGTATCTATCTGCTGTCACAAACACTGTAAGTCATACAGTAGTATCTATCTGCTGTCACAAACACTGTAAGTCATACAGTAGGATCTATCTGCTGTCACCAACACAGTGAGTCATACAGTAGGATCTATCTGCTGTCACAAACAGTGAGTCATACAGTAGGAACTATCTGCTGTCACAAACACTGTAAGTCATACAGTAGTATCTATCTGCTGTCACAAACACTGAGTCACACAGTAGGATCTATCTTATGTCAAAAACACAGTGAGTCATACAGTAGGATCTATCTGCTGTCACAAACACAATGAGTCAAACAGTAGGATCTATCTGCTCACAAACACAGTGAGTCATACAGTAGGATCTATCTGCTGTCACAAACACAATGAGCCAAACAGTAGGATCTTTCTGCTGTCACAAACACAATGAGTCATACAGTAAGATCTATCTGCTGTCACAAACACTGTGAGTCATACAGTAGTATCTATCTGCTGTCACAAACACAATGAGTCATACAGTAGGATCTTGTGTCATACAGTAGGATCTATCCGCTATCACAAACACAATGAGTCATACAGTAGGATCTATCTGATGTCACAAACACAGTGAGTCATACAGTAGGATCTATCTGTTGTCACAAACACAATGAGCCATACAGTAGGATCTATCTGCTATCACAAACACAATGAGTGATACAGTAGGATCTATCTGCTCATAAACGCAGTGAGTCATACAGTAGGATCTATCTGCTGTCACAAACACAGTGGGTCATACAGTAGGATCTATCTGCTATCACAAACACAATGAGTGATAAAGTAGGATCTATCTGCTCATAAACGCAGTGAGTCATACAGTAGGATCTATCTGCTGTCACAAACACAGTGGGTCATACAGTAGGATCTATCTGCTATCACAAACACAATGAGTCATACAGTAGGATCTATCTGCTGTCACAAACGCAGTGAGTCATACAGTAGGATCTATCTGCTGTCACAAACAATGAGTCATATAGTAGGATCTATCTGCTGTCACAAACATAATGAGTCATACAGTAGGATCTTGTGTCATACAGTAGGATCTATCTGCTGTCACAAACACAATGAGACATACAGTAGGATCTATCTGCTGTCACAAACACAATAAGTCATACAGTAGGATCTATTTGCTGCCACAAGCACAGTGAGTCATACAGTAGGATCTATCTGCTGTCACAAACACAGTGAGTCATACAGTAGGATCTATCTGCTGTCACAAACACAATAAGTCATACAGTAGGATCTATTTGCTGTCACAAACACAATGAGTCATACAGTGGGATCTATCTGCTGTCACAAACGTAGTGAGTCATACAGTAGGATCTATCTGCTGTCACAAATACAGTGAGTCATACAGTAGTATCTATCTGCTGTCACAAACACAGTGGGTCATACAGTAGTATCTATCTGCTGTCACAAACACAGTGAGTCATACAGTAGTATCTATCTGCTGTCACAAACACAGTGAGTCATATAGTAGTATCTATCTGCTGTCACAAATACAATGAGACATACAGTAGGATCTATCTGCTGTCACAAACACAGTGAGTCATACAGTAGGATCTATCTGCTGTCACAAACACAGTGAGTCATACAGTAGGATCTATCTGCTGTCACAAACACAGTGAGTCATATAGTAGGATCTATCTGCTGTCACAAACACAGTGAGTCATACAGTAGTATCTATCTGCTGTCACAAACAATGAGTCATACAGTAGGATCTATCTGCTGTCACAAATACAGTGAGTCATACAGTAGGATCTATCTGCTGTCACAAACACAGTGAGTCATATAGTAGTATCTATCTGCTGTCACAAATACAATGAGACATACAGTAGGATCTATCTGCTGTCACAAACACAGTGAGTCATATAGTAGTATCTATCTGCTGTCACAAATACAATGAGTCATACAGTAGGATCTATCTGCTGTCACAAATACAGTGAGTCATACAGTAGTATCTATCTGCTGTCACAAACACAGTGAGTCATATAGTAGTATCTATCTGCTGTCACAAATACAATGATACATACAGTAGGATCTATCTGCTGTCACAAACACAGTGAGTCATACAGTAGGATCTATCTGCTGTCACAAACACAGTGAGTCATACAGTAGGATCTATCTGCTGTCACAAACACAGTGAGTCATACAGTAGTATCTATCTGCTGTCACAAACACAGTGAGTCATACAGTAGGATCTATCTGCTGTCACAAACACAGTGAGTCATACAGTAGGATCTATCTGCTGTCACAAACACAGTGAGTCATACAGTAGGATCTATCTGCTGTCACAAACACAGTGAGTCATACAGTAGGATCTATCTGCTGTCACAAACACAGTGAGTCATACAGTAGTATCTATCTGCTGTCACAAACAATGAGTCATACAGTAGGATCAATCTGAGTAGGATTCGACCTCAGGCGCTGAGGCACTGTGATCTTTAATGACGCGCTTTAGACAAATTAGTAACGGAGACTCCCTTAAAGGACCCTTTTGCTTACCCTCGACCGTGGTCGAACCCAATGTGGCGAGACGCCTTGGCAGTTTTTTCCAATCCGTTATTGTGTCCCAGTTTAGAAATATTAAAATACCGGTCAATCTTCCGAAAAAGTAAAGAACATGGTAACGAACAGGGTCGGATTGAGATCCACTGTTGACGTATCCCTCATAAAAATAGGACATGCATGTAAGTCACAACTCTGAGATTGTCTTGTTTCTATTTTAGCATTTTTACATTAAAAAACAGAAAGCTATAGATAAAACAAACAATACACTAACTTAATTGTGCAGTCAGTACTGCTAAATGTGATTATAAATTATAATTAGATTCTCTAAAAGGAAAATTTTGCTAGCGACATGTGCTTGCTCCCAGCAACATTTGTCAATGGTAAAACATCTCAAAACAGTACCAAATGGTAGGAAATACACGTTTATAAAGGTGAAATTTGACGTTAAAACAATGTCACGAGTGTAGTGACGCCCACACATAATTCCGATATTGACCGAATGTAACAACCTTTGAACAATAGTCAAATGGGTAGATTTTTTCGGCCAATTCGAAATTGCCTCCACTATGAGAGAGCATTTGTGTCATGGTAAAGCTACATATCATTTTGTATTTTATAAAAAAACACAACTCTAATTCTGTGTCACAAACGCAGTGAGTCATACAGTAGGATCTATCTGCTATCACAAACACAATGAGTCATACAGTAGGATCTATTTGCTGTCACAAACACAGTGAGTCATACAGTAGGATCTGTCTGTTGTCACAAACACAATGAGTCATACAGTAGGATCTATCTGTTGTCACAAACACAGTGAGTCATACAGTAGGATCTATCTGCTGTCACAAACACAATGAGTCATACTGTAGAATCTATCTGCTGCCACAAACACAGTGAGTCATACAGTAGGATCAATCTGCTATCACAAACATAATGAGTCATACAGTAGGATCTATCTGCTGTCACAAACACAGTGAGTCATACAGTAGGATCTAACTGCTGTCACAAACACAGTGAGTCATACAGTAGGATCTATCTGCTGTCACAAACACAATGAGTCATACAGTAGGATCTATCTGCTGTCACAAACAATGAGTCATACAGTAGAATCTATCTGCTGCCACAAACACAATGAGTCATACAGTAGGATCTATCTGCTGTCACAAACACATTGAGTCATACAGTAGGATCTATCTGCTGTCACAAACACAGTGAGTCATACAGTAGGATCAATCTGCTATCACAAACATAATGAGTCATACAGTAGGATCTATCTGCTGTCACAAACACAGTGAGTCATACAGTAGGATCTAACTGCTGTCACAAACACAGTGAGTCATACAGTAGGATCTATCTGCTGTCACAAACACAATGAGTCATACAGTAGGATCTATCTGCTGTCACAAACACATTGAGTCATACAGTAGGATCTATCTGCTGTCACAAACACAGTGAGTCATACAGTAGGATCAATCTGCTATCACAAACATAATGAGTCATACAGTAGGATCTATCTGCTGTCACAAACATAATGAGTCATACAGTAGATCTTGTGTCATACAGTAGGATCTATCTGCTGTCACAAACACAGTGAGTCATACAGTAGGATCTATCTGCTGTCACAAACACAATGAGTCATACAGTAGGATCTATCTGCTGTCACAAACACATTGAGTCATACAGTAGGATCTATCTGCTGTCACAAACACAGTGAGTCATACAGTAGGATCAATCTGCTATCACAAACATAATGAGTCATACAGTAGGATCTATCTGCTGTCACAAACACAGTGAGTCATACAGTAGGATCTAACTGCTGTCACAAACACAGTGAGTCATACAGTAGGATCTATCTGCTGTCACAAACACAGTGAGTCATACAGTAGGATCTATCTGCTGTCACAAACACAATGAGTCATACTGTAGAATCTATCTGCTGCCACAAACGCAGTGAGTCATACAGTAGGATCTATCTGCTATCACAAACACAATGAGTCATACAGTAGGATCTATCTGCTGTCACAAACACAGTGAGTCATACAGTAGGATCTATCTGTTGTCACAAACACAATGAGTCATACAGTAGGATCTATCTGCTTTCACAAACACAGTGAGTCATACAGTAGGATCTATCTGCTGTCACAAACACAGTGAGTCATACAGTAGTATCTATCTGCTGTCACAAACACAATGAGTCATACTGTAGAATCTATCTGCTGCCACAAACACAGTGAGTCATACAGTAGGATCTCTCTGCTATCACAAACACAATGAGTCATACAGTAGGATCTATCTGCTGTCACAAACACAGTGAGTCATACAGTAGGATCTATCTGCTGTCACAAACACAGTGAGTCATACAGTAGGATCTATCTGCTGTCACAAACACAATGAGTCATATGGAAGGATCTATCTGTTGTCACAAACACAGTGAGTCATACAGTAGTATCTATCTGCTGTCACAAACACAATGAGTCATACAGTAGATCTTGTGTCATACAGTAGGATCTATCTGCTGTCACAAACACAATAAGTCATACAGTAGAATCTATCTGCTCACAAACGCAGTGAGTCATACAGTAGGATCTATCTGCTGTCACAAATACAGTGAGTCATACAGTAGGATCTATCTGCTGTCACAAACACAGTGAGTCATACAGTAGGATCTATCTGCTGTCACAAACACAATGAGTTATATAGTAGGATCTATCTGCTGTCACAAACACAATGAGTCATACTGTAGAATCTATCTGCTGCCACAAACGCAGTGAGTCATACAGTAGGATCTATCTGCTATCACAAACACAATGAGTCATACAGTAGGATCTATCTGCTGTCACAAACACAGTGAGTCATACAGTAGGATCTATCTGTTGTCACAAACACAATGAGTCATACAGTAGGATCTATCTGCTGTCACAAACACAGTGAGTCATACAGTAGGATCTATCTGCTGTCACAAACACAGTGAGTCATACAGTAGTATCTATCTGCTGTCACAAACACAATGAGTCATACTGTAGAATCTATCTGCTGCCACAAACACAGTGAGTCATACAGTAGGATCTATCTGCTGTCACAAACACAGTGAGTCATACAGTAGGATCTATCTGTTGTCACAAACACAATGAGTCATACAGTAGGATCTATCTGCTGTCAAAAACACAGTGAGACATACAGTAGGATCTATCTGCTGTCACAAACACAGTGAGTCATACAGTAGTATCTATCTGCTGTCACAAACACAATGAGTCATACTGTAGAATCTATCTGCTGCCACAAACACAGTGAGTCATACAGTAGGATCTATCTGCTATCACAAACACAATGAGTCATACAGTAGGATCTATCTGCTGTCACAAACACAGTGAGTCATACAGTAGTATCTATCTGCTGTCACAAACACAATGAGTCATATAGTAGGATCTATCTGTTGTCACAAACACAGTGAGTCATACAGTAGTATCTATCTGCTGTCACAAACACAATGAGTCATACAGTAGATCTTGTGTCATACAGTAGGATCTATCTGCTGTCACAAACACAGTGAGTCATACAGTAGGATCTATCTGCTGTCACAAACACAGTGAGTCATACAGTAGGATCTATCTGCTGTCACAAACACAATGAGTCATATAGTAGGATCTATCTGCTGTCACAAACACAATGAGTCATACAGTAGGATCTATCTGCTGTCACAAACACAGTGAGTCATACAGTAGGATCTATCTGCTGTCACAAACACAATGAGTCATACAGTAGGATCTATCTGCTGTCACAAACACAGTGAGTCATACAGTAGTATCTATCTGCTGTCACAAACACAGTGAGTCATACAGTAGGATCTATCTGCTGTCACAAACACAGTGAGTCATACAGTAGGATCTATCTGCTGTCACAAACACAATGAGTTATATAGTAGGATCTATCTGCTGTCACAAACACAATGAGTCATACTGTAGAATCTATCTGCTGCCACAAACGCAGTGAGTCATACAGTAGGATCTATCTGCTATCACAAACACAATGAGTCATACAGTAGGATCTATCTGCTGTCACAAACACAGTGAGTCATACAGTAGGATCTATCTGTTGTCACAAACACAATGAGTCATACAGTAGGATCTATCTGCTGTCACAAACACAGTGAGTCATACAGTAGGATCTATCTGCTGTCACAAACACAGTGAGTCATACAGTAGTATCTATCTGCTGTCACAAACACAATGAGTCATACTGTAGAATCTATCTGCTGCCACAAACACAGTGAGTCATACAGTAGGATCTATCTGCTGTCACAAACACAGTGAGTCATACAGTAGGATCTATCTGTTGTCACAAACACAATGAGTCATACAGTAGGATCTATCTGCTGTCACAAACACAGTGAGTCATACAGTAGGATCTATCTGCTGTCACAAACACAGTGAGTCATACAGTAGAATCTATCTGCTGTCACAAACACAATGAGTCATACTGTAGAATCTATCTGCTGCCACAAACACAGTGAGTCATACAGTAGGATCTATCTGCTATCACAAACACAATGAGTCATACAGTAGGATCTATCTGCTGTCACAAACACAGTGAGTCATACAGTAGTATCTATCTGCTGTCACAAACACAATGAGTCATATAGTAGGATCTATCTGTTGTCACAAACACAGTGAGTCATACAGTAGTATCTATCTGCTGTCACAAACACAATGAGTCATACAGTAGATCTTGTGTCATACAGTAGGATCTATCTGCTGTCACAAACACAGTGAGTCATACAGTAGGATCTATCTGCTGTCACAAACACAGTGAGTCATACAGTAGGATCTATCTGCTGTCACAAACACAATGAGTCATATAGTAGGATCTATCTGCTGTCACAAACACAATGAGTCATACAGTAGGATCTATCTGCTGTCACAAACACAGTGAGTCATACAGTAGGATCTATCTGCTGTCACAAACACAATGAGTCATACAGTAGGATCTATCTGCTGTCACAAACACAGTGAGTCATACAGTAGTATCTATCTGCTGTCACAAACACAATGAGTCATACAGTAGATCTTGTGTCATACAGTAGGATCTATCTGCTGTCACAAACACAGTGAGTCATACAGTAGAATCTATCTGCTGTCACAAACACAATGAGTCATACTGTAGAATCTATCTGCTGTCACAAACACAATGAGTCATACTGTAGAATCTATCTGCTGCCACAAACACAGTGAGTCATACAGTAGGATCTATCTGCTATCACAAACACAATGAGTCATACAGTAGGATCTATCTGCTGTCACAAACACAGTGAGTCATACAGTAGTATCTATCTGCTGTCACAAACACAATGAGTCATATAGTAGGATCTATCTGTTGTCACAAACACAGTGAGTCATACAGTAGTATCTATCTGCTGTCACAAACACAATGAGTCATACAGTAGATCTTGTGTCATACAGTAGGATCTATCTGCTGTCACAAACACAGTGAGTCATACAGTAGGATCTATCTGCTGTCACAAACACAGTGAGTCATACAGTAGGATCTATCTGCTGTCACAAACACAATGAGTCATATAGTAGGATCTATCTGCTGTCACAAACACAATGAGTCATACAGTAGGATCTATCTGCTGTCACAAACACAGTGAGTCATACAATAGGATCTATCTGCTGTCACAAACACAATGAGTCATACAGTAGGATCTATCTGCTGTCACAAACACAGTGAGTCATACAGTAGTATCTATCTGCTGTCACAAACACAGTGAGTCATACAGTAGGATCTATCTGCTGTCACAAACACAATGAGTCATATAGTAGGATCTATCTGCTTTCACAAACACAGTGAGTCATACAGTAGTATCTATCTGCTGTCACAAACACAGTGAGTCATACAGTAGGATCTATCTGCTGTCACAAACACAATGAGTCATATAGTAGGATCTATCTGCTTTCACAAACACAGTGAGTCATACAGTAGTATCTATCTGCTGTCACAAACACAATGAGTCATACAGTAGATCTTGTGTCATACAGTAGGATCTATCTGCTGTCACAAACACAGTGAGTCATACAGTAGAATCTATCTGCTGTCACAAACACAATGAGTCATACTGTAGAATCTATCTGCTGCCACAAACACAGTGAGTCATACAGTAGGATCTATCTGCTATCACAAACACAATGAGTCATACAGTAGGATCTATCTGCTGTCACAAACACAGTGAGTCATACAGTAGTATCTATCTGCTGTCACAAACACAATGAGTCATATAGTAGGATCTATCTGTTGTCACAAACACAGTGAGTCATACAGTAGTATCTATCTGCTGTCACAAACACAATGAGTCATACAGTAGATCTTGTGTCATACAGTAGGATCTATCTGCTGTCACAAACACAGTGAGTCATACAGTAGGATCTATCTGCTGTCACAAACACAGTGAGTCATACAGTAGGATCTATCTGCTGTCACAAACACAATGAGTCATATAGTAGGATCTATCTGCTGTCACAAACACAATGAGTCATACAGTAGGATCTATCTGCTGTCACAAACACAGTGAGTCATACAGTAGGATCTATCTGCTGTCACAAACACAATGAGTCATACAGTAGGATCTATCTGCTGTCACAAACACAGTGAGTCATACAGTAGTATCTATCTGCTGTCACAAACACAGTGAGTCATACAGTAGGATCTATCTGCTGTCACAAACACAATGAGTCATACAGTAGTATCTATCTGCTGTCACAAACACAATGAGTCATACAGTAGATCTTGTGTCATACAGTAGGATCTATCTGCTATCACAAACACAATGAGTCATACAGTAGTATCTATCTGCTGTCACAAACAATGAGTCATACAGTAGGATCTATCTGCTGTCACAAACACAGTGAGTCATACAGTAGGATCTATCTGCTGTCACAAACACAATGAGTCATACAGTAGGATCTATCTGCTGTCACAAACACAGTGAGTCATACAGTAGTATCTATCTGCTGTCACAAGCACAGTGAGTCATATAGTAGGATCTATCTGCTTTCACAAACACAGTGAGTCATACAGTAGTATCTATCTGCTGTCACAAACACAATGAGTCATACAGTAGATCTTGTGTCATACAGTAGGATCTATCTGCTGTCACAAACACAGTGAGTCATACAGTAGGATCTATCTGCTGTCACAAACACAGTGAGTCATACAGTAGGATCTATCTGCTGTCACAAACACAATGAGTCATATAGTAGGATCTATCTGCTGTCACAAACACAATGAGTCATATAGTAGGATCTATCTGCTGTCACAAACACAATGAGTCATATAGTAGGATCTATCTGCTGTCACAAACACAGTGAGTCATACAGTAGGATCTATCTGCTGTCACAAACACAGTGAGTCATACAGTAGGATCTATCTGCTGTCACAAACACAATGAGTCATACAGTAGGATCTATCTGCTGTCACAAACACAGTGAGTCATACAGTAGGATCTATCTGCTGTCACAAACACAGTGAGTCATACAGTAGGATCTATCTGCTGTCACAAACACAATGAGTCATATAGTAGGATCTATCTGTTGTCACAAACACAGTGAGTCATACAGTAGTATCTATCTGCTGTCACAAACACAATGAGCCATACAGTAGGATCTATCTGCTGTCACAAACACAATAAGTCATACAGTAGAATCTATCTGCTCACAAACGCAGTGAGTCATACAGTAGGATCTATCTGCTGTCACAAATACAGTGAGTCATACAGTAGTATCTATCTGCTGTCACAAATACAGTGAGTCATACAGTAGGATTTATCTGCTGTCACAAATACAGTGAGACATACAGTAGTATCTATCTGCTGTCACAAACACAGTGGGTCATACAGTAGTATCTATCTGCTGTCACAAACAATGAGTCATACAGTAGGATCAATCTGAGTAGGATTCGATCTCAGGCGCTGAGGCACTGTGATCTTTAATGACGCGCTTTAGACAAATTAGTAACGGAGACTCCCTTAAAGGACCCTTTTGCTTACTCTCGACCGTGGTCGAACCCAATGTGGCGAGACGCCTTGGCAGTTTTTTCCAATCCGTTATTGTGTCCCAGTTTAGAAATATTAAAATACCGGTCAATCTTCCGAAAAAGTAAAGAACATGGTAACGAACAGGGTCGGATTGAGATCCACTGTTGACGTATCCCTCATAAAAATAGGACATGCATGTAAGTCACAACTCTGAGATTGTCTTGTTTCTATTTTAGCATTTTTACATTAAAAAACAGAAAGCTATAGATAAAACAAACAATACACTAACTTAATTGTGCAGTCAGTACTGCTAAATGTGATTATAAATTATAATTAGATTCTCTAAAAGGAAAATTTTGCTAGCGACATGTTCTTGCTCCCAGCAACATTTGTCAATGGTAAAACATCTCAAAACAGTACCAAATGGTAGGAAATACACGTTTATAAAGGTGAAATTTGACGTTAAAACAATGTCACGAGTGTAGTGACGCCCACACATAATTCCGATATTGACCGAATGTAACAACCTTTTAACAATAGTCAAATGGGTAGATTTTTTCGGCCAATTCGAAATTGCCTCCGCTATGAGAGAGCATTTTTGTCATGGTTAAGCTACATATCATTTTGTATTTTATAAAAAAAAAAACAACTCTAATTCCGATACAAATAATGTCGCATCTATCCTTACTGATGCACAGTTCTAGATTTTTGTCTTTATTATTATTTTTTTTTAACTAGCAAAAATTTTAGTATAAGATTATACGAGTTCTCTCGCTTGCAATGTGCTCTCTACACAAATAACATAAAAGGGATATAATAAGATTTCGATATAAAATTAAAAAAAAAAAGTAGATACTTGAGTGTAAAAAAAATTCCCAGAGATATGTTAATTAATGGAGGACAGCCTTTAATGTCGATATTAAATATTTTTCAAAAATGATTAACAATTCATTAATGAGCTCCAGCAACGATTTTCAGTTTTATATTCTATTAGACCTACCTTATTATACCTCTTGTGAAATTCTTGAATTCTGATTGGCTAATAAGAATTTGGGTAAATTTAATGTCACCCTGTGGTTTCAACATAAGATAAGAAAAAAGTCTACATCACAGTATGAGATTATCTGACAACACTTAGTAACGGTTGACGTTATGAAAATCATGCGTATACGGAACAGTTGACATTATGAAAAATGTCACATGCGCAAAAATGTTGCATACATACGGTTTGAACGCATCCGTCCGCGTGTTCTAAATCAGTACAACATAATACTTTTACAAGTGCATTAGGTATTTGTTGATATTTTTATATTGATGCAGAAAAATATAAATACAAATAGACGGGTCCGTCGGGAAATTTGTCGTGTGCTACTTTTTAAATTGTATTGTTTTTACAAAAATTAAAAAGAGTTTATACAGAATTAACGGTTTTAGGATTCTTAAAATGCAAAGGTGAGCTGATAATGAAAAAAAAAAATCAGTAACGAACATAAAACCATGCGAGTAGGGATAGGTTTACCTGGGTAAAAGCCCAAGGAAAAAAATTGTAGAAAATTTTTGTTTTAAACATAACGAGCAATTTTTATATGTTCGGTAGTCTACTGGTATTAAGATATTGACAGATGAGACAGATAAAAGGTGCTGGTAATTTTATAAAATTAAATATTTACAATAGAAAAATAATTTCTACGTTGAACCCAGTTTGATTTTTGTTTTCATTATTCGCATAAACATTGGTTTTTCACATCGCGCATGAATACCAATTCTGGTTTTTCCCTAACTGACCTATTTTTAGCTATCTTTTTTTTATCTCACAAAACCACGTACATACTTCGATATTTCCTTCTTTTTTCAAGTTTTTTCACGTTATAGCAAAATAAATATTTTTTCAAAAAATAAAAAATATTTACAATACCTATTGAATTCCTATGATGAACTCATTGTAGAAAATCTAGAACATTAGGCAATTCCCGTGACCTACTTTTATCAATCTATTTTTAACATTTTATAGTGTTATTTAAATTAAATATATATTGAAAATGAAAGAAAAAATATTGAATTTTCAATAAATAAATAAATAAATAAAATATTTGTTTCGATTTTTATTGTATACTTAAAATTATTTCCATCGTCAGGGTGTTATAAACGCTACACGGCACACTGCTTGCGGGCCACTACCATACAAGCTATGAGCGATGCCGGTGTTGAGACCAGACAGATAATGTTTATGAGCGGTCGTCGTAATGAGGCTTCTGTCAGGAGCTACTCTCGCGACTGTTCGACCATGCAAAAACATGCTTTAAGTTCGCAGCGACGCTTCTTTCATCAACTGTCACTGGTATTACTTCTGCCGTAATTCCCTCTGCATCTGACCATGCTTCTTCTTCTCTACCAGCAACTGATAATCACGTGATGGTTCCATACTCGGACCTGTGCACAACCCAGTCCAACAAAACGTCGAGCATTGGTGTTTCCAATACCCTGTCATCCATACAATCGGGATTTTTGACAAATTCAACGTTTAATAGCTGTAATTTAACAATCAATATGAATTTGTAACTTTGTTTGTCTATTCGAATAAAATTGTATGAAATGTTCTTTTGTTTCAAGCGTACTATTTTTTAAGCCGTCTATTACGTCACACAATCAGTGAGAAGGCGGGAATTATTTTGATTGACATATTGGCTGTTTCAAGAATGTTTACAATGCCGACAGATTCGGTATATACCGATTTTTCTTTCTTATTTGTATGACGCATTCGAGAAGTTTGTAAAAAGAATGTAATGAAAAATATTATAAATATAAGAATTGACTGTCATTTTTTCCTGGGTTATCAAGGAATGAACCAGATTTTAAAACTAGCAAATCTAAAATGAACTGCGAAGCAGTTCATCAGATTTGCTAGTTTTAAAATCTGGTTCATTCCTTGATAACCCAGGAAAAAATGACAGTCAATTCTTAAATAAGCCTTGTACCTAGCATTTTAACGCTTAACCCTCTTAAATTTTAAAACGAGTTAGATGTTGTGTGGATCCAAGTTTGGACAAAACACATTTACTTTAGGGTCTCTCTCTCTCTCTCTCTCTCTCTCTCTCTCTCTCTCCTCTCTCTCTCTCTCTCCTTTTATTGTTTTGGTTAGGAGTTTGCTGTAGATTGCCTTTAAAGAAAGTCAAGTTGTTTATTGCCCCAAAAACAATAGATTTAATGTGATGTTCTGGGATTTTGTCGAGTAGACAGTTTCGCGTATTTTTATATTGTAGATGTATCTTACATTGATTGGTTTCTGTTTTGTTATGCTTGAATTTATTACGTGGAAAAACCATCGATCAGTATCCGTTTTACTACAAAATAATCTAGCTCGGTTTTGACAATCAATTTTTGATGTGTATCATATTATAAATTTTGAATTTTCTGAATGAAATAATCAAAAATTTATAATATGTCATACTGAATATTTCATTCAGAAAATTCAAAACTGTTTTATTGTATACAATGCTATCATATGCGAAGAATCGACTTTTTCTATGCTTAAGGTATTTTAAAAGTCTGTTAAGCTCTGGTACATTGTAGCTGATAACGTAGTAGTACATTCCAATTATACTTTAAGTTTTTGTATTTGGTAGGCGACCAACGGCCAACGAGCAACTTCTAAAAATAGTTAGTTAGTGCTTATTTATAATTTTGTTTTAAATACTAAAATCATTAATGATTTTGTTCCACAAACTCTGTTGTAGAAAGACGGTGTTTATACGAGCTGTAAATTCCATTGATCACGTGGCCTGCATCGATTGAATGTAGACAGAAAATGCTGTCTTCTCAATGTCCAATTTAAGAAGAGCTATAAATGAACAAATGCAGGAAGCCACACAACACAAGCATTATGCCGAAACAAACAAAACGCACCTCTATACTAAAGCCTACACGTCTGCTTTTGGTCCGCCTGTCTTGTTTTTCTTCTAACTTCAGTTGTACGACGGCAGACTATGTATATTGAATAAGTGTATTAGTAATGTTCTGATTTCAAAATCGTGTTTTTTTTTTTTTTTGTAATTTTGCTGCGATATTAAATATTTGACTTCATTGTAATATACATTTGTATTATATTTTGAAGCCATTAGACTAAATTTAGAGATAATTCATTAAGAATAATGCAAAGACATAAAAGATGGTGTCACTAATTTGTAGCATACCACTTACAAAAATTAAAAGTTACCAGAAATAACTGGGTCGTCCACGTCAACAAAAACGATAAGACAGAGGTATTGCTCGATTATTTTTTAGAATTTTCTAAGTTTCAAGAATAACTAGGTATATAATAATGTATTTACAAAGCAAATGAAAATGTACGAGCAAATGCAAAATCAACAATTTACAAATATTGACATGAAGTAAAAAAAATCACATACTTTTTCACATTATTAGATCTATGATCTATCAGTTGGCCAAAAGATTTTAAAAAGTTAATAAAAACGGAAAATTCTGCATATTACAATTCTTTTGGTAAATACTCAAAATTCTGCACATCACATAAGTATTCTTAGGCTACGTTACGAGTGTAGAGCTTCAAAATGAAAAACTTACATTTTGTGTTCACACATTTATCTTTAAAAAATGCAAAATTTGATTATAAAGCCTACTGTAAACGGCCACTTGATTTCATATCTAGTGATGTAGACATTTAATATTTAAAGGTAATGAAAACCTTACGTATTTTACAATCAGTGATCCATCAAAACTTACAAAACATGAGCCTAATCTTGCAAAGCAATAAACCAACAACTGCATATAACACTCATATGTATACACTTGTATCTTTTCTTAGATGGGTCCTGATTATCGCTTCCCCCATGTACCGGTACATCTATACAAAATATCGGGTAGTTTAAAATTTCCGACACCAATATAACTTCGGTGAACTACATTTTCATTTTCATAACTTTTTCACTCAGCTATTTGGTGTAATACAAATGTGGCAATAGCAGCATTACATTTCTATTCTAAATATACATGTAAACTCTGAAAATTAAAATCTATTTAATATGGTTCAAAGTCCATTTAGTGAATTACCCCCGAAACATTCTTCGTTTAATGGTAACCAGAGCAAGCCATCAACCAATCCTGAATCACATTATCAACCAATGCCTTGGGTACAAATATACATTGACTGACGTCTTAAACCAATGCCGCAATGGTACGTAAAACAATTAAGTCGTTTTATCTGCCTCGACTTCACTGATTGGTTTGTTCACATTTAAACTGAAATTAACATAAAATCATTCCCTACAACTTGAATACTAAATCAGTTTTATCCTGTGTATAAAATTAACGATAAATAAAAACAAAACAAATAAGTTACAACGTTTTGTGGTTTTGCTAAGGGTATTTCATACTCGATAACCTAACATTTCCGCTTCCTTTAGTTTAGTACGCCATGGATAGGGGCTGGAAGTCATGTAATCAGCATATGCTTGGTACAATTGACGTGAATAGAAAACCGCGTAAAATGACGTCACTAAACAACTGATAAATTGATGCTTTTGACGAATAGTAAATAATATATACACAAATTTAAGAAGGTTGGTAAGGTACAAATTGTTTTAATAAATCCTGCTAATACGCAGAGAGGTATCAGGACCAACCAACCACCACAAAAGCTTTAGGCTGGATCCGCTGATGATTTAATCAAACATTATTATACATTGAACAATGAAATAGTACAAGGTTAAAGACTACTTATTTTCTATTTTTAACATTATTATCATTTTGTAGCATCAAGTATAAATGAAATACAAACATAAAATCACAATCCCCAAAACAAACAAAGTAAAAACTTAGAAAACTACTTATAAACGTGAACTTCCATCGAGGAAGTGAGGCTGGGTGATCCGGAAGGGTCAGCACCTCCTGTCACGGTAGCTACACACGTAACGAACAAATTAACTTTTGAATATTGTTCTTTTCTCTGCCAAAGAGCACGTTTGTGGCCCAAACTATGTACCTTGAATTGCCAAACGGCCACGTTTGTGGACCGACAGTGAGCAATTTTTTTTATAATTTTTTCTTAAGATTTGTTGAATTTTCGAAACATTATTTGCGAATATACAAGTTTTGCAAAGAATTTCTACGTAATCCAAATTTTCAATCACTTCATAACGAATGATTCTATCCGTAAATGACGGCATTTAACGTCATCGATGCTAACTACGGGAAATCAATCGGGTGTTTGGGTTCTTGCGTCCCCCCCCCCCCCGGAAAAAAAAGAAATTTTCAAGCCTTATGATGAAGTGATAGGTGCAAAAAATATGCCTAGTACAAATATACAGTAGCATACTTTTATTTATTTTTTACGCTGAATCTTATGAAGCAGGTTATGAAAGAAACAAGTAGGCAAAATAATGTCGAAAGATGAAATACCAGTAAAATATGGCTACAAAATACATATTGTTAATTTGTGTTCTTTTTCTAACAAGTTATGCAATTACAGTGTTATTTCATGTTAATTACCCTTACAATTTACAACATTCCGCTAAAAATTGTCCAAGTACAATTTAATAATTAATTTCAATTAATTTCATTAATAAATTATGAAATGTCGTCAAATAAAAAAATAAAAAACGGAAAAACCTGTATAAACTGACAGATGTTTCAAGAATTTTCTTGAAATGAGAGAAATGAGAGTCACTAGATTTCTATGTAATTCATTAAGAAAGTCCGTATATTGTAAGTAAGCAATTTGTGTACAACCACAGAATCATATAAATAATATGTTATAAATAAATTTAACATTGCAAAGATGCCTTATCAACTAGAGAAATAACAAATTCAAAAATTTCTCATCTTTTTATATATTTGCAGGATAACGTATTTTTTTCATCTTAAACCTAGATTATCAACTAACCAACAAGGTACCACTTATATATCACCTGGCTATAGTTGGATACTTGATGAAGTGGATTGTTTATATATCACCTGGCTTTAGTTGGATACTTGATGAAGTGGATTGTTTATATATCACCTGGTTTTAGGTGGATACTTGATGAAGTGGATTGTTTATATATCACCTGGCTATAGTTGGATACTTGATGAAGTGGATTGTTGATATATCACCTGGCTTTAGTTGGATACTTGATGAAGTGGATTGTTTATATATCACCTGGTTTTAGGTGGATACTTGATGAAGTGGATTGTTTATATATCACCTGGCTTTAGTTGGATACTTGATGAAGTGGATTGTTTATATATCACCTTGCTGTAGTTGGATACTTGATGAAGTGGATTATTTATATATCACCTGGTTTTAGGTGGATACTTGATGAAGTGGATTGTTTATATATCACCTGGCTTTAGTTGGATACTTGATGAAGTGGATTGTTTATATATCACCTGGCTTTTTTTAAGTATGACATTCGTAACGTTTCACCTTCCTGTAAAATGTTAAAAGTATAAAAAAATTGTGCGGAAAATTTTATAAAGTGTACTGCGTATACTTTTAAATCAATCGAAAGTATGCCATGACAAACATACAAAACAATAAAACAAATAAAGATAACACCAAATCATTGTATTTAAATGGTAGCTAGTCATGACAAAATGATGTCTATTTGTATGGGTCAAGTACTTTAATGGATCCAACAACACAGACTTATACAAGCGGATCTTGAACACTAGTAATTTTAATATAATCAGAATTTGCAATAAAGAGTTAATTCAAACTTTAAGCATCCGCTTTTCTATGAATTAGAAAAAAACGTCATGGACTTATCTAGAGTGTTATTGTACATGTTGATATATATGATTTATGGTTTTGGGGTAATATATACGATATATGGAACTACATGTATCTTTGTATGTGTAAACGCAGTAGGCATAATATTTAGTTGAAATTTTAATAACATCAGAATTGATAAAAAAAAGTTTTCTTGAAAACGTAAATATTCTTAGATGTACATTTTGATAGTTTTTTTTTTCTAATGATGGCAAAACATGTAAGTATGTGACATTGTTAACACTTTTACTTGTATTATTCATCACCTGTAGCTATTCACGTCTGTCTATTTGACTCAGATCATCCTCGCCTTTGTACCTTTAACAATTTAATCTTGTCTCAGTACAAATCATCAATACCTCTAGGGAAACTATACATAATATATACTTCATAAACTAATTCATCATCACCTCAGTAATGTAATGGGAGTAAGAAGGTGAACAGTTATAGCTTTACTTAATCCTAGTCATGTCTTCCTCGTGTTGCTGCTGCTGCTGCTACTGTTTGGTGTTTGTATTTCTTCTCTACTCTCTCTGTTTCTTCCAGGAAGCCTATTGCCATGGTTACTTACACGACCCTCCTCAAAGGTCATCCCTATGGAGACATGGTTTCAAAACACCTGAGAATTATAATGATTTTGGTCTGAACTGTGGCGGGATAGCAGTAAGTAATTATTTTTTTCCAATATTCTTTTAACATGTTCGATCATAACTTCACTCATAAAGCGACAAATTTAATCTGCATTGTGTGTGCTTTTTTTTTTTTTTTTTTTTTTTTTTTTTTTTTTTAAAAACAAAACTTTTATTTTGCGTTTTTATCATTGTTAAATAATATTGTTTTAAATACAAAATTATCCAGATAACGCAAAGATAATGAGTACCATTAACGAAACTCATATTCAGTTAATTATAAAAAGACAGGTGTGAAATTTTATTTTCAATAACAAACTTTATGTATGTTGTTCTAAATAGAGAAGACATCTTATAAAATGAAAAAAACGCTTGAAATGAAAAAAAATTATAGCTGACCATCCTTTCTAATGAAGCTACTATTATTTAATGAATAAGAAAACACCTTTTTCCTCCCTTACTTGAATGGCTAGGTGGTAATTGTTTCCCATGGAATTTGATTTTACCTTGCTAGCAAAATTAAATATTATTTTGTCCGGGCAAGCAGTAGATCTGTTTCACATTTATTCATTCAACTGAGTATACACTCAACTTAAATAAGGTAAAATTTTAATGTAATTTTTTAAGACAATTACACAGCTTAAATTGAACAATTAATGTTAAGTGAAAATGGTTTAGTGTAGGTTTGTTAAACAAAACAAAGCATTGTCTCATTAAACCTACTTTTTAATACTGATGAGAGAAAATGAGAATACATGGTATTTGAGTTGAGTGTACACTCCTGAAATTGAGTAAATGATTGTGAAACTTGGGCCTGGTATACCAAAAGGTTTCTTTTTTACATGTTTATTAATATTTTAAGGATATTTTTATAATGATATAAATTTTAATATGTTCCGTTTTGACGCAGACTATTTTAAGTCAGGCCATTAATGATACTGTTATACCTTTTTGAAGGATTCTTATTAGTCAGTTTGGGCCCCAGTTTCACAATCGTATTTTAACTAAGAGTTTCTTTGACATAAACTTAGCAAACTTTCACAATCTCTTTTGGAGCTTTGTGTAAACATTCATGACAAAACTAAACATAGATGTTATAAGCTTGAATTGATCTTCAAAATAACACCTAAAAACAATGGTACATATTCACAATCAATAAAATTATTAAGATTACACATTTACTAGATTTAAGTCAAGGAAAATCTTAGTTAAGAGATGATTGTGAAACTGGGACCAGACCTCAATGATCCTTATCAAACCTTTTTGAGTAATTCTCATCAGACCTTTGTCGGACCTTTTCAGTGGACCCTATCCATCTTTTGCAATGACATATTATCTATACATGTAACTTTCAAAAGCTAGCTAGTAAAAGAGATTCTGTCAAGATTAAAAGAAAACGATACATGTACGATACATTACGATACATGTACGATACAGTACGATACAGTATGATACATGTACGATACAGTACGATACATGTACTTAGTATTGAAAATTCTAACGTTTTTTAGTTCAGTAGTGTATTTTGTCTTTTGTAGCATCAATGGGCTGTTCACAATGGACTGTGTGGGGTTTGTGGTGACCCTTGGGGTAGAGAAAGACACCATGAGGATGGGGGTAAATATGCTACAGGGATTATTGGGCGTAAATACACATCTGGATCTGTTATACAAACGGTAGTTAACATTACAGCATGGCATAGAGGATACTTCGAATATAAACTCTGTCCAAAGGCCAACCCCTTCGAACCTGTTTCACAGGAATGTCTGGACCAATATCCGCTGACGCTAGCTAATGGTTCAACCAAGTATTATCCACATAAACATGGCGTATTCCACGTAAATGTAAAACTCCCTGACGGATTATACTGTCCACATTGTGTTTTACAGTGGATTTACACTACAAGTAAGTATTTTTCTATATCTGTTCACTGTTTGCTTAACAACTCTCCTGCTTTGTCGCTAGAGGGCGTACAGTTTACATTTGATGCAATTATTGTTCTGTTATCATGAACACAGGTACTGTCGTGTGTTTTTTCAGTGTTTTGCACTGGTGATAGCAGCACAAGATTTGCGTTTTTAATTAACTTCGGATTTTTAGATTTGCAAGATATAAAAAGTAAATTGAAATGAAAAGGAAACAAAATCTTGTCATTATACATGTAACGTACAGTTGTAAAGTATTTTTCAACAAATACCTTTGACTGATGGAAAATCATCACAACGACGATGATATGTACACTGCAACACATGGTAGTACTCAAGCTTAAGCTTCTAAAATGCTAAATAATTCAATAAATAGTTTCGGTTATATCTAACCGCAGTACAAAATTGACGTAAACTCACACAATCGTTTTTCACGTTATACTCCAATAAACTACGCAACCACAGCAAAACTAAAAATGAAGGGTGTAACTTGTATCTCGTTCAATTTCATTCGCTAAAATTGTTTGTTAATGACATTTCAAATGCGAAGGAATTTTTTTAACATAAAAAATCAAGAAAAATGAAACAAAACATTGCTTTATGTTTAAATGAAAGTTAAGTTAGTTTAGTAATGGTGTTTTATGTCCCAGTCAAGAATATTTCACTTATATTGAGACGTCGCCAGCTATAGGCAAAAGTGTAGAAATTTTGCCTGTGCGTTGCGCTAATGGCATTATACAGCAGGATTCTTTATAATGCCACGCCTGTCATGACATGGGACCTCGTTTATTTTAAGTTACCATCTTAAAGAACCGTGACTTTCATTTCGTAATGCCGAGCGGTTGGCGAAAGAACAGTCACTACCCTCTTTCAAGTCTTTGGTCAGACCCGGCCAGGGCCCGAACCCACGACCTTCCACTTACGGAGCGAGCACTATACCAACTGAGCTACCTCAGTGGTTTTAAATGAAAGTGTTTATAATTTAATTGAAAGGAATGACTTTTGTTTTAACAAGTTTATTGAGTCAACGTGAAAAACTGTGCACACCGCTTTTCACGTGTAAATAAGGTCATAATTATCATAAAGTGCTTGTCTAATGCCGGGGTGTCATTATTATCATAAAGTGCTTGTCTAAAGCCAGGGTTCTCATAATTATCATAAAATGCTTGTCTAAAGCCAGTGGTGTCATAATTATCGTAAAGTGCTCGTCTAAAGCCAGGGGTGTCATTATTATCATCGAATGAATGCCGTCTAAAGCCAGGGGTGTCATAATTATCGTAAAGTGCTGGTCTAAAGTCAGGGGTGTCATCATTATCATCGAATGCCCGTCTAAAGCCAGGGGTGTCATAATTATCACCAAGTGCTTGTCTAAAGCCGGGGTGTCATAATTATTATCAAGTGACCGTCTAAAGCCAGAGGTGTCATAATTATCATCAAGTGCTTGTCTAAAAACAAGGGTGTCATAATTATCACCCAGAGCCCGTCTAAAGCCCGGGGAGTCATAATCATAATCAAGTTCTCGTCTAAATCCAATGGTGTCATAGTTATAATCAAATGCTCTTCTAAAGCCAGGTGCGTCATAAATATGATTAAGTGCTCGTCTTAATCCAAGGGTGTCATTATATCAAGTGCCCGTTTAAAGCTAGGGGTGTCATTATTATCATCAAGTGCCCGTCTAAAGCCATGGGTGTCATAATTTTCATCAAATGTCCGTCTAATGCCGGGAGTGTTATTTGTGTTATCAAGTGTTGGTCTGGCGTCGGTAGTGTAATCGTTCTCAAACATATTTACCATCTTTCTTGTTGTTTTGATTTGCTTTGGTAATTCGTATAAACGATGTTTTAAACAACAAGTTTTAATTTGTTATACGTTACAATTTATGTGTTTCTAACGTCCAGTCACTTCACTAGCTCTAGTTATTGTTTGATGTTGTTAGAATTCAATTTTAATTGTAATGTGCTGTAATGAACCGAATTTGGAATTTATACAAAAAGAAATACTAGTATTTAAAATTCTGCACATGACAGTGCTCTGATTAAATACCTTTTATAATTAGTCCAAAAAAAAAAATCCGTTATTAAGTCTGTGTGTCAATGTTAACACGACCCAATGACCGTGTACTGTTGAACATTACTTTCATTTTAAGTTATCACATGGTCTGATTATTTTCTGTGCTACAGGCGTAAAACTTGACCGCCTGAACACCTAAGATGATGGATACACAGGTCATTTTGTACAGTTTAATATATAAATATTAAGATATAATGTAAAACTGTCAAGGGCAACTGTTATTGTGCAACTAACACGATTTATGTATATTTTTGCACCTAATTTGTTTAAAAATATTACAAAATTGCATAATTTTCTTTGAATTTAAATGTCCGCTGGGAAAAACTGTGTAACACAGCTATCATATGTTATTTGTAAATGAGTGTTGAATATTTCACCTCTTCTGTTTCACAAGAAATAAAATACCTATCTTGGCTTTTTATACCAAAAAATATAGGGCTCAATTGCACAAAGCGTATTTAAGCCAATCAAGTCAAGATCAAGTGAGACGTCCGCAAATTTCATTGAAAGGATAAGAAAAACATTTTGGTGCATGGGCACGAGATAATTTTCGCGTACAGACGCGATATCTTTTACCTGAGCACAAGGTAGTTTTCGCGTGAGCACGCAATAACATAACTTTCACGTGAACACGCAATATAAAAAACTTTTTGTGTCACCTCTGAGCCGCCGTAGGGTCACGTGTTTTGTGCAATTATTTTTACTTTGCAAGATCTTGCCAAATTGATTATTTTAAAAAAGAAATAAGCATAACGTTGATATTCAGAAACATTGATAAAACTGGTAAAAAATTGGGACAAGATCTTTACCTTTGAAATAATTTAAGCATTTTTAAGGAAATGTGAAAAGTGGAAACTCCATGTCATTATGTTGAAAAAATATAAATATTACCAATTTGAAGCCATTTTATAGTTTTAACAAAAGTATCCAGATAGTCCATCATCTTTTCGGAGAAAAAAGACATTTTTATATTTTTAAACTTGTTTATATTTAAAAAGAGAATTTTCAAAGGAAAAGTAAATAAAATAGACATTTGTACCAACCTAAATATATAAACTTCAGGCCCCAGTCTTTGTACCAACCTAAATATATAAACTTCAGGCCCCAGTCTTTGTACCAACCTAAATATATAAACTTCAGGCCCCAGTCTTTGTACCAACCTAAATATATAAACTTCAGGCCCCAGTCTTTGTACCAGCCTAAATATATAAACTTCAGGCCCCAGTCTTTGTACCAACCTAAATATATAAACTTCAGGCCCCAGTCTTTGTACCAACCTAAATATATAAACTTCAGGCCCCAGTCTTTGTACCAACCTAAATATATAAACTTCAGGCTCCAGTCTTTGTACCAACCTAAATATATAAACTTCAGGC
This sequence comes from Tegillarca granosa, assembly GCA_029721355.1. Classification (NCBI taxonomy): domain Eukaryota; kingdom Metazoa; phylum Mollusca; class Bivalvia; order Arcoida; family Arcidae; genus Tegillarca; species Tegillarca granosa. The sequence goes on from CM056595.1 coordinate 4,171,558, forward strand.
CCCAGTCTTTGTTCCAACCTAAATATATAAACTTCAGGCCCCAGTCTTTGTACCAACCTAAATATATAAACTTCAGGCCCCAGTCTTTGTACCAACCTAAATATATAAACTTCAGGCCCCAGTCTTTGTACCAACCTAAATATATAAACTTCAGGCCCCAGTCTTTGTTCCAACCTAAATATATAAACTTCAGGCCCCAGTCTTTGTTCCAACCTAAATATATAAACTTCAGGCCCCAGTCTTTGTTCCAACCTAAATATATAAACTTCAGGCCCCAGTCTTTGTACCAACCTAAATATATAAACTTCAGGCCCCAGTCTTTGTACCAACCTAAATATATAAACTTCAGGCCCCAGTCTTTGTTCCAACCTAAATATATAAACTTCAGGCCCCAGTCTTTGTTCCAACCTAAATATATAAACTTCAGGCCCCAGTCTTTGTTCCAACCTAAATATATAAACTTCAGGCCCCAGTCTTTGTACCAACCTAAATATATAAACTTCAGGCCCCAGTCTTTGTACCAACCTAAATATATAAACTTCAGGCCCCAGTCTTTGTACCAACCTAAATATATAAACTTCAGGCCCCAGTCTTTGTTCCAACCTAAATATATAAACTTCAGGCCCCAGTCTTTGTACCAACCTAAATATATAAACTTCAGGCCCCAGTCTTTGTTCCAACCTAAATATATAAACTTCAGGCCCCAGTCTTTGTACCAACCTAAATATATAAACTTCAGGCCCCAGTCTTTGTACCAACCTAAATATATAAACTTCAGGCCCCAGTCTTTGTACCAACCTAAATATATAAACTTCAGGCCCCAGTCTTTGTTCCAACCTAAATATATAAACTTCAGGCCCCAGTCTTTGTTCCAACCTAAATATATAAACTTCAGGCCCCAGTCTTTGTACCAACCTAAATATATAAACTTCAGGCCTGGGTTTCACAATCATTCCATAACTAAGATTTTTCTTAACTTAAATCTGGCAAATTTAAAATCTTAATGATTTTGTTAACGTTTAAGATATTCAAGAATTTAAGGTGTCATTTTAAAAATCACTTCAAACTTACAACATTTATTTTTGGTTTTATAAAAAAAAAAATGTTTATCCGTTGTTCCAAAAATATTTGTCAAATTTTGCTAAATTTAAGTTAAGGAAAATCTTAGTTAAGGAATGATTGTGAAACCGGGGGCTGCATTTTAAAGTAAGGGTATATTTAGGCATTTATTTAAAAAGGCCATGACAGAGTGTATCGGATAAAGTCAAATCAAACTCCTTATACCTATAATAAAAATATACAGTAAAAATAAGTAAGTAAAGTTTATAAACGTGTCACATATCCCGGTTTATTACTAAATTATCAATACAGCGATTGCATTTTCAAACAAACTATGAAATACTGCAAACGAAAAAAAACATTGGCATATAAAATAGGTAGATGACATAAAAAAATTATGATCAAAATGAAATTTTTTAAAAAAAAACATAAGAATAATAAAAATGCAAACATTTTAGGCCTTTTACCATGGAAACAAATATTTTAGCTAAAAGAATCCGTGTCGCATTGTTGACAAAATTGTCAAAAACTTGTCAAAGCTATTTAAAGATTAAAATAGTCTCTGTGTATTAAATTAAGTAAAAAAATACATCTAAGACAGAGACATTTAAAAAAACATTTTCATATGTTTCTTATTCAAGATTACTTGACAGTTAAAAATACTGCTAAGTTTCTACTCTCTTTTTATTACAGCTACTTAGATACCATTACAAGTTTCGGTTTTTGTTATTTTCCTTCAAAGACACAATCGGCCACGCTTCGGTCCATATACCACTGTTGGACTGACTGTCCGTCCTTTTAAATGCCATATGGCACTAAACCTCTTAAAATACTTATTAAACATTGGATACACTTGATAATGAAACACCTGATATACTTGATAATTAACACTTATGTACATGATAAGGCAACGCTGGGGATACTTTGAAAGGTAACACTAGACGTACCCAATGTAACACTAGACGTATCCCATGTAAAACTAGACGTACCCAGTGTAACACTAAACGTACCCAGTGTAACACTAGACGTACCCCATGTAACGCTAGACGTACCCAATGTAACAATAGATGTACCCCATGTACCACTTGACGTATCCAATGTAACGCTAGACGTACCCCATGTAACACTAGACGTACCCAGTGTAACACTAGACGTATCCAATGTAACACTAGACGTACCCCATTTAACAAAAGATGTACCCCATGTAACAAAAGATGTACCCCATGTAACACTAGACGTACCCCATGTAACGCTAGACGTACCCCATGTAACACTAGACGTACCCAGTGTAACACTAGACGTATCCAATGTAACACTAGACGTACCCCATGTAACGTTAGACGTACCCCATGTAACACTAGACGTACCCAATGTAACACTAGACGTACCCAGTGTAACACTAGACGTACCCCATGTAACGCTAGACATATCCAATGTAACAATTGACGTACCCCATGTAACAATTGACGTATCCAGTGTAACACTAGACGTACCCAATGTAACACTAGACGTATCCAATGTAACACTAGACGTACCCAATGTAACGCTAGACGTACCCAATGTAACACTACACATATCCAATGTAACACTAGACGTACCCCATGTAACAATTGACGTATCCAGTGTATTACTAGACGTACCCAATGTAACACTAGACGTACCCAATGTAACACTAGACGTACCCAATGTAACACTAGACGTACCCCATGTAACACTAAACGTACCCCATGTAACGCTAGACGTACCCCATGTAACACTAGACGTACCCAATGTAACACTAGACGTACCCAGTGTAACACTAGACGTAGCCCATGTAACACTAGACGTACCCAGTGTAACACTAGACGTACCCAGTGTAACACTAGACGTACACAGTGTAACACTAGACGTACCTAATGTAACGCTAGACGTACCCAATGTAACACTACACATATCCAATGTAACACTAGACGTACCCCATGTAACAATTGACGTATCCAGTGTAACACTAGACGTATCAAATGTAACACTAGACGTACCCAATGTAATAATAGATGTACCAAGTTTAACACTAGACGTACCCAATGTAACACTAAACGTACCCAATGTAACACTAGACGTACCCAGTGTAACAGTAGACGTTTTAAATGTAACACTAGATGTACCCAGTGTAACACTAGGTGTATCCAATGTAACACTAGACGTACCCAGTGTAACACTAGAGTACCAAGTGTAACACTACATGTACCCCATGTAACACCAGACGTACCCAATGTAACACTAGACGTACTTAAAATGTAAGCTAAAAAAAACCTAACGTATATACCAGTTCCTGATTTTTTAACTTGAGACTATTTCACGTTTTTTCTTGCTTTAAAAGTTATGTAAAAAAAACAATACACATTATTCATGTGCCGCTATCTGTCTTTTTAATTGTTAAGGTGTTTCTTTTTCGCATCAAACAATTTGTACGTTAAGATACCAAGACCGCACGGATATAGGAACTGGGACGTTAAACCATCACTTTTTGCAAAAATAAATAAATAAATAAATTAAATAAATTAAATAAATAAATAAATAAATAAAAATGTTTTATAAATATTGTTTTATATTGTCTGCAATTAATCAAATAAGTTTTGAAAAAAAGAAATCTTAAAAATAGAAAATAATTCTGTTACATTTCATATTTCAGCAAACAATTGGGGTTGCAATGGGCAAGGGATGTGCGGACTAGGATACGACCCTTATCCCGAACAGTTTGTAAATTGTGCTGACATACAAATTGATGAAAATATAGTTCACCCTACATCAGTGCCAAAAGACAAAATAATAAATGTACTTAGAAGTCCAAACTGGGAACAATTAGAGAACAATACTTCTTCAGAATCTACGGACGACGATGACGACCAAACTAAAACAGATCAGAGAGAAAACATCATCCGGCAAACTTCAACAGCCATGAACAATGCCATGGCAACAGTTACTTGTGCACCGAAGGGATTATTTTTCTCAGTTCCTGGTATGGTAGAATGGTGTAACTTAATGTGTTTGGGAAAATCATCATGTCCTTCAACTCACTGTGAATGCAAAAACCAAAAACCGCGATAAAACTAATGTATTTCGGAAATGAACCAGTAAGTTACAATCACGAGCATACAATCAATACGAATGAACACTGGAGTATTTGTTAAAAGGAAAGCTTGAAAATTAAAAAGAATATCCGATATTTTTCAATTTTTGATGTTCTAGAAAAATTTGATATATCGATGATTTGTTCCCAGCTCCGTAATTTTTGGCATTAAATGCTTTGCTAAATAAATATTCTTTCTCAAGCCACATAATATCTATCAGAGGCTTAATTTGTGTCCAAACGATACAAAATTATTCGTTTTGTTTATTAATGGAAGAAAAATCTGTAATTCATAATTTGCTAAGTAAGCAACAGCCAACTAACAAAGAACATGACACAATACAAGTTAATGAAAGACAGAACAAGTCAAGCAAAATAGAGTCAGATAGAGGAAAATATATATAAATGTACCGACTTTTAACGGGCACTGATTAATAGTAACGACAAATGGCTATCACACCCCGGTAAAATGGTTTTAATTTAGTGTCATGTGCTACTTTTGAATTTTTATGAAATAATACAATTCAAAAGTAGCACATGACAATTTTAGATAAAGATGTTTTTTTTCAAGTTTATGAAATAATACAATTCAAAAGTAGCACATGACAATTTGTCATGTGCTTCTTTTGAATTGTATTATTTCATAAAAATTCATCAGTAGAACATGACATTAGAGTTATTGATCAATGTAAAAATTTGACCAAAAAAATTAAACATTGAAAAAGCGATAAAAACATATTTATACCATGCCTTTGTCTTGCACTTATGAAACTGGACTAGATATAGGATAGAATGTTAATTAATTTAAATTGTGACAAAGTGATTTTTAAGAAAATGTACACTATTGCAATGTACCGACTTCAACAAACAATTGTTATTGCAAAATAAACGGAAAGACACAAAAAGACATTGATACTTTTCTAACGGACTTTATTGTTCAAATTTTAAATTTAATCAGCTTTCCTCGAAATTGGTTGTCTCTGTGACTTGTACCACTTATAAATTTTAAGAGTAGTGTTTCTTTAACATAAGTACTAGCTATACACATATTGAGAAAAAATGATAGGCTACCTTTTACCTTGGATTTTACGTTTACTAAAGTGTCAATCCATGATAAGATGGATCATTTACTGGTTTTAATCAGATTGATTTAATCTGTTTTTCGAAGACTATGTCTGAACTTTCAGAATGACCCTCGCATTTGGTGAAATAACGTTATTGATAGTAATTGTATAGTACCTCGACTATTGTGTTTGTTTAATTGATGCATATTTTTTCAATTCAGATTTTTGTCAATTATTTTATAAAAAGATGTTTTTCAAGTTTATTACAAATATAGGCACTTGAACCACATGATATAATTTGTCAAAAGGTCTAAAACCACAATCCGAGATTACATCAAATATCTGTCCAAAACCGGATACCACTTCACGGGTTACCATTTTATCAAAATATACAACGTTTATATAAAGTCAACCACTTATCAGCAGGTTAAATTTTACATCGTATCCGGTGAATGGCGGGAACGCAATTACAGGAAACCGCTTTTCATTAGTACCTCTGGTGTTTGTCTAGAAACGTTTACAAGGTCAAAGGATATAACTTAAACTTCAAAACTCGATTTCTGTCTAAAGCTTCGGAAGCAACACTATAAATTTTATCATTAATCCGACCTTTGTCAAAAGGGAAAGCCACCACGAGATACCATTTTATCAACCATTTATGGTATACAATGTACTACTTTGTTCTAAAAGCAGTGTCTGTCCAAAGTCGGGAGTGTTGGAATTATAACACCCTTTATGTTTATTCCGAGTGGAGTATTGTTTTTAGCTTGATCTTTATTTATTACAATTAACTTCTGAATATTTTACTGTTGCTTTCATCTGGACAATTAATTCATTTTTACTCAGATCAAAAAGCTTGTATGGATAAATCGTTTAATGTGTCACTATGTCACAACGCTTGAATTTTTGCTGAGGTAACATTTGATTAAATTTATTGCATATTTGCCATAGGTATTTCAAACATTAGATGTTATATATGATATCACGTGATTTATAGGTTTCTCTAGGCGATAGAAGTCTATGTTGATAACAAAATGCACATTGTATTCTAAAGAAGGTCCATCGCTTGGAGTTACAGAAGCCACAAAAAAATCTACATTTACTTATTGTAGACAGTAATGATAATAATAATAATAATAATAATAATAATATAAATAATAATAATAATAATAATAATTCGTATATTTCAATATTTTATTGTATTTTTTTGATAAATTACATAGTGTGTACTTTAACTCTTATACAACTATATGGACCAATGAAAATTAAAATTTAAACTTCAGTGTTATCTTTTTAACTGATTTCATAACATATGGTCAATAAAAACTCAGATTTAAACTAAGGAATAAACCCACATTAAATCTTTTACATTTAAAGTGCAACTTTTTAAGTAACTTTTTTCCATGAACTAAGTATTAGAAAATTGTTGCATAACGTTAGTAAGACAACCTCGTCTTCTAACGTCTCTTGACGCAATATAACCTAGGTTCACATCAAAATGGCAAGATCTGAAGTGGATAACCCTGTACAGATCTGAAATGGGAGGATTGTAAAAAGGGAGATAACTCGAGTTAAAAATATAACTGATTGTTTCTTGTGCTGACTATATACTATTTCCTTTAAGCTTTCCCAATTCCATGTTCAATGATTTTATTCTGTATTTTTTCTCACCCGTCTCTGATATTATCGTGAGGACATTATTTTCGGTCGCATTATATAAAAGACTTACTTTTCATCCTATATATGCTAATTATCCTCAGTATTACTAATGTCATGTGCTGATTTTGAATGCAATATTTTAATAAAAATTCAAAATTAGCACATGACACTGTTTAACTGTTTTCTGCCACACATATACATTTGTAGCAATGGTCGATTTAATTTGATATCTGTCGAAAGTCTCGGGGATCGGCAACCACATCGCCTATTTGTTATTATATCCAGCGTACCAAAATGTGTCATTTTTGTTGTACAAAGTAGGTTTTTAAACCACAGGATATCATTTTGTTTCAATATTATGTATTTGTCCAAAGTCGGAAAACATATTTCTCATTATAATCGGTGTCTACCCAAAGTCGGGAACAGCACATCAAGGTACTATTTTACTCATGATAACTTTGAACGTCAAAAGTAACACATCAGGATACTTTTTATCATTATATACGAAGTCAGTATCTACAAAAAATGATAATAGAAAATAAAAAATAAATAAATAAATAAAATAAAAAAATAAAAAATAAAAATTAAAATTAAAATTAAAACTGAAGTAAAGCAACAATACATGTTACCATTTTGTTAGTATAACAAGTTGGCAAACACACCACTTTACACGTATTTTGTCATTGTATTTAATATTTTTCCAGAGTCGGGAACAACTTAACAGAATATTAATTAACTTCGTTTGTCCAAAATAAAACATCACTCTATATAACGATTTTGTAACAATCATTGTGAGTAAATGTGAAGAAAGCCGCCACAGGGTATTGTTTTAATATATCCGGTGCCAGTACAAAGTCGGGAACGCCACTACATGGTACCTTTTATACATACCTGGTGTCGGTACAAAGTCGGGAATACCACTACATGGTATTTTTTTTATTCATATCCGGTGTCTGTACAAAGTCGGGAAGGCCACTACATGTACCTTTTATTTATAAGCGGTGTCAGTACATTTTCGGGAATACTACTACACGGCACCTTTTTATACATACCCGTTGTCACTACAAAGTCAGGAACGCCACTACATGGTATTTTTTTAATTCACATCCGGTGTCTGTACAAAGTCGGGAAGGACACTACATGGTATCTTTTATTCATACCCGTTGTCACTACAAAGTCCGGATTACCACTTCATGGTACGTTTTTATGCATACCCGGTGCCAGTACAAAGTCGGGAATGCCACTACATGGTACCTTTTTTATACATACCCGGTGTTGGTACAAAGTCGGGAATACCACTTCATGGTACGTTTCATACATACCAGTGTCATTTCAAAGTCGGGAATGCCCAACATGGTACTTTTTAGACATACTTGGTGTCAGTACATTTTCGGGAAAACCACTACAAGTACCTTTTTATACATACACGTTGTCACTACAGAGTCGGTAACACCACTACATGGTACCTTTTATACATACCCGTTGTCACAACAAAGTCGGGAATGCCCAACATGGTACTTTTTATACATATCCAGTGCCGGTACAAAGTCGGGAATACCACTTCATGGTACTTTTTTATACATATCCGGTGTCGGTACAAAGTCGGGAATACCACTACATGGTACTTTTTTATACATACCCGGTGTCGGTACAAAGTCGGGAATACCATTACATGATATTTTTTTATTCATATCCGGTGTCAGTACGAAGTCGGGAATACCACTACATGGTACTTTTTATACATATTCAGTGCCGGTACAAAGTCGGGAATACCACTACATGGTACTTTTTATACATACCCGGAATCAGTACAAAGTCGAGAAAAACACTACATGGTACTTTATATACATACCCGGTGTCAGTACAAATTCGGGAATACCACTACATGGTATTTTTTTATTCATATCCGGTGTCGGTACAAAGTCGGGAATACCACTACATGGTATTTTTTTTTATTCATATCCGGTGTCGGTACAAAGTCGGGAATACCACTACATGGTACTTTTTTATACATACCCGGTGTCGGTACAAAGTCGGGAATGCCACTACATTGTACTTTTTATACATACCCGGTGTCGGTACAAAGTCGGGAATACCATTACATGGTACTTTTTTATACATACCCGGTGTCGGTACAAAGTCAGGAATGCCACTACATGGTACCTACATGGTATATTGCTATTGGAATTTGTTAACATTGGGATATTTAAGTTTTTGAAAAAAAATATAAGGTATGCCGACAATTTAATTTTTTTTATGAGAGATCGTGTCTTTCTCAGCTCTTGCTTATTTTTGTTTTTGTTAACCAATTTATATTAATTATTCCACAATATAAAACATAAATATTTGAATATTTCAAAATACGGAAATAATATTCGAAAAACATCAGAAAACTAGCGGGAATGTCAGCCGATCTTCTATATTTAAAGGGTATTCACATCGGACCTAATTAAATGACAAATGAGTTAGATTTTTAATTAATTACATCATTTGCATCAAATACATAGTCAAAACTGAATTTTAAAACAATAAACATGTTCTTCGTCACCATAGCAGACTTCTTATTTAGATGATATGACTTAATATTCACTTCACGGAATTTTTGACAGAAAAACTCGATGAATCATCAAAACTCGATTTACTGCACACTAATCAGTGGTCGTAATGTTTACTTTTACTTAAAATTAAATTACACGACATTGTCGGATGACATAACGGAACCAGGAACTTCTCTATTTGTAAACCTTGTATATTCTTCTGGAAATGTAATTACACTTCCGGCGAGTTCCCAGTGTTTCACTGAAATATCCATTGAAATAGAATTTCTGTATTATGACATTAATTATTGTGACACCAAATTACAGACAAGCATTCTTAAAAACGTTAAAACCGGTTGATTAATATCATTCTTGTCAATGTTGCTATTTGTGACAATTGCCATTCTCCTCTTAAGATTACTTGGAAAAAATAAAATAAATAGCCGAAAAAAAACATATTTGGTAATAGGCGAAGTAACACGGAACAACAAATAATAAAATAATAAAATAAAATAAAATAAAATAAAATAAAATAAAATAAAATAAGATAAATAAAATAAAATAAAATAAAATAAAATAAAATAAAATAAAATAAAATAAAATAAAATAAAATAAAATAAAATAAAAATAAATAAATAAATAAATAAATAAATAACCGAATATTTACCAAATGTACTAAGGGCTATTGCACGGAGAAAGGGGAGGGATTAATGACGTAAAACAAAAAATTGACAAGAACGTGAATCCATCAATGAAGATATCTTTACTCTGTGTAAATTGTGCAATTACTCTACGAAATCCTGGTTTCATTGTCATGCGTGTGTCTGACTCTCTTGTTACGTATATTTTTCCTCTATGTAATCCTTGTTCCATGCATGTGTCTAACTCTCTTGTTACTTATATCTTTTACTCTATATAATCCTGGTTTCAATGTCATACATGTGTCTGATTCTCTTGTTACTTATATCTTTTACTCTATGTAATCCTGATTTCAATGTCATACACGGGTCTGACTCTCTTGTTACTTATATCTTTTACTCTATGTAATCCTGGTTTCAATGTCATACATGTGTCTGATTCTCTTGTTACTTATATCTTTTACTCTATGTTATCCTGGTTTCAATGTCATACATGTGTCTGATTCTCTTGTTACTTATATCTTTTACTCTATGTTATCCTGGTTTCAATGTCATACGTGTGTCTGACTCTCTTGTTACTTATATCTTTTACTCTATGTTATCCTGGTTTCAATGTCATACACGGGTCTGACTCTCTTGTTACTTATATCTTTTACTCTATGTTATCCTGGTTTCAATGTCATACACGGGTCTGACTCTCTTGTTACTTATATCTTTTACTCTATGTTATCCTGGTTTTAATGTCATACACGGGTCTGACTCTCTTGTTACTTATATCTTTTACTCTATGTTATCCTGGTTTCAATGTCATACACGGGTCTGACTCTCTTGTTACTTATATCTTTTACTCTATGTTATCCTGGTTTTAATGTCATACACGGGTCTGACTCTCTTGTTACTTATATCTTTTACTCTATGTTATGCTGGTTTCAATGTCATACACGGGTCTGACTCTCTTGTTACTTATATCTTTTACTCTATGTTATCCTGGTTTTAATGTCATACACGGGTCTGACTCTCTTGTTACTTATATCTTTTACTCTATGTTATCCTGGTTTCAATGTCATACACGGGTCTGACTCTCTTGTTACTTATATCTTTTACTCTATGTTATCCTGGTTTTAATGTCATACACGGGTCTGACTCTCTTGTTACTTATATCTTTTACTCTATGTAATCCTGATTTCAATGTCATACACGGGTCTGACTCTCTTGTTACTTATATCTTTTACTCTATGTAATCCTGATTTCAATGTCATACATGTGTCTGACTCTCTTGTTACTTATATCTTTTACTCTATGTTATCCTGGTTTTAATGTCATACATGTGTCTGACTCTCTTGTTACTTATATCTTTTACTCTATGTAATCCTGATTTCAATGTCATACATGTGTCTGACTCTCTTGTTACTTATATCTTTTACTCTATGTTATCCTGGTTTTAATGTCATACATGTGTCTGACTCTCTTGTTACTTATATCTTTTACTCTATGTAATCCTGATTTCAATGTCATACATGTGTCTGACTCTCTTGTTACTTATATCTTTTACTCTATGTAATCCTGATTTCAATGTCATACATGTGTCTGACTCTCTTGTTACTTATATCTTTTACTCTATGTAATCCTGATTTCAATGTCATACATGTGTCTGACTCTCTTGTTACTTATATCTTTTACTTTATGTTATCCTGGTTTAAAGCAAGAATTGCATCGTTAGAAAGTTCACTAAAGGAATTTACCTCTTCTAAAAAAGAAATATTGGATTTGAAAAGTGAAAACGAAACACTTAAAAACAAATTATACAACACAAATGTTAATTCTTCGGATGTGGAAAATCAATTTAGTAACTTTGTTAACGTTCTTCAACATAATGTTCAAGGAAATAATATTGCTCCGGTTCGCACCCATAGTCAAAATCAGCAGCGATCAGGGACACATTTTAACAGACATTTTAATCGGAGAAATCCAAATTTTTATTAACTTTAATTTTGAATTTATGAATGTGTTTTTGTATATTTGCATATATTTTGATTTTATAAAAGAAAATTAAAACTTGTACGACCCTGAGGACAGGGTCTTCTCGGCTAGAAGGAATTTGTAACCATGCACATTTTGGTTTCATTTGAACAATTTTAATTTTCTTCTATTTTCTCAAATTTGTTACTTTATATTTTGTATTATAATATTCCTTACTATTTTACCTGATTTTTATTTTCTCTATTTTATGTAATCTTAAGCCGGAATTACTTATTTTCTAAAGGCTAAAGTTAATCCTTATTACGTTAATTTTCGCGTCTTTTCAGTTATTTGATTCACAGATTTTAGCGGTGTGTTTATAGTTGTCATTTACGTTCTTTTCATCAAGATTTATTGTTTAAACATGTCATAGAAAATATATTGATGTTCTTAATTAAAACAAGTTCTACCCGTCATAATACCTGATTTTTTATCCAACCAGAGGGCTCAAACTAATCCCTCAGGGTAGAATTATTTTCTTTATATTTCATTTCTAAATTCTAAACCAGGACTTCTCGGATCTCCGGAGTACAGTAAGGTTGTATCGGAATCACCGATCAATCAAATAACAAAAGCGGAAACACGTACGAATTTGAAGCGGATTCTCGCAAAAGTTTTATTGTTCAATTTTTTTTTCTATTTTACAAAATTATGTATTGTTTACCAAATTTATCTCAGGAACTACATAAGATTGTGTTATATCATTTTCCAGGAATACAACTATAAGTTTATATTTGTGTCATAGTTTTTATTTATTTAACTTTGAAAAGTAGCAACCCGTCCGGTTTACCCTTGAGCTACAAATTCCCCAACGGACGCCGTTGCTTACACATGTGTCTGACTCTCCTGTTACTTATATCTTTTACTCTATGTAATCCTGATTTCAATGTCATACACGGGTCTGACTCTCTTGTTACTTATATTTTTTACTCTATGTAATCCTGGTTTCAATGTCATACATGTGTCTGACTTTCTTGTTACTTATATCTTTTACTCTATGTAATCCTGATTTCAATGTCATACACGGGTCTGACTCTCTTGTTACTTATAGTTTTTACTCTATGTAATCCTGGTTTCAATGTCATACATGTGTCTGACTCTCTTGTTACTTATATCTTTTACTCTATGTAATCCTGGTTTCAATGTCATACATGTGTCTGACTCTCTTGTTACTTTTATTTTTTACTCTATGTAATCCTGGTTTCAATGTCATACATGTGTCTGACTTTCTTGTTACTTATATCTTTTACTCTATGTAATCCTGATTTCAATGTCATACACGGGTCTGACTCTCTTGTTACTTATATTTTTTACTCTATGTAATCCTGGTTTCAATGTCATACATGTGTCTGACTCTCTTGTTACTTATATCTTTTACTCTATGTAATCCTGGTTTCAATGTCATACATGTGTCTGACTCTCTTGTTACTTTTATTTTTTACTCTATGTAATCCTGATTTCAATGTCATACATGTGTCTGACTTTCTTGTTACTTATATCTTTTACTCTATGTAATCCTGATTTCAATGTCATACACGGGTCTGACTCTCTTGTTACTTATATCTTTTACTCTATGTAATCCTGATTTCAATGTCATACACGGGTCTGACTCTCTTGTTACTTATATTTTTTACTCTATGTAATCCTGGTTTCAATGTCATACATGTGTCTGACTTTCTTGTTACTTATATCTTTTACTCTATGTTATCCTGATTTCAATGTCATACACGGGTCTGACTCTCTTGTTACTTATATTTTTTACTCTATGTAATCCTGGTTTCAATGTCATACATGTGTCTGACTTTCTTGTTACTTATATCTTTTACTCTATGTAATCCTGGTTTCAATGTCATACACGGGTCTGACTCTCTTGTTACTTATATTTTTTACTCTATGTAATCCTGGTTTCAATGTCATACATGTGTCTGACTCTCTTGTTACTTATATCTTTTACTCTATGTAATCCTGGTTTCAATGTCATACATGTGTCTGACTCTCTTGTTACTTATATTTTTTACTCTATGTAATCCTGGTTTCAATGTCATACATGTGTCTGACTCTCTTGTTACTTATATCTTTTACTCTATGTAATCCTGATTTCAATGTCATACACGGGTCTGACTCTCTTGTTACTTATATCTTTTACTCTATGTAATCCTGATTTCAATGTCATACACGGGTCTGACTCTCTTGTTACTTATATCTTTTACTCTATGTAATCCTGATTTCAATGTCATACACGGGTCTGACTCTCTTGTTACTTATCATTCATCTATCAAAACTTATCAAACATATTCTAAAAGATAAACAATACTTGTACATATGTTCAGTAAAACGGTTATAAAGGGCAATCGCGCCACCCAAAATATAGACTTAATAAATTGTTCTTATTGAGCATTTTTGTATAGAAAGAAAAATATAATGAAACAGTGGTGTAATTTAACCGTTTGTCTATCAATCTATCTGCTGGAGTTCTCGACAGCATAAAGCTATTTAAATAAAAATATGATTTTCTAGAATCAGCTTTTGACGAAGTTTGAAATACGAGCGGGTACAAGTAGATACTGGCATTTAGAAAATTCTGTTAAAAATAAACAGAAGATAAAAAAATAATAATAATTATAATTATAATAATAATAATAATAATAATAAACTGTGTGACTGTTAAAACGCTGATAAATTGACTATTTGGCAATTTGTCTCAATAACACATTCTGTAGATCTATTTCAGTAATAATACATATACATGTATCTCGATTAAGAACCAGTCGAAACTTTAAACGAATAAATTACAATAAGGATACAATAAAACTGCACATTTCACACGTTTTTACGGTATTTTTTTCTGACATCAGAGACAGATGTTATGTTGTAGTCTGTCCAACAATATAACCATCTACTAACGGCCATGAGGCTCTCTACTAAATATATTCTATTCTTTAACCGAAAAACCCAAATTGAAAAAAAAAAACCCATTTGGTATACCTCTGGGTTTACTGTTTGATCTGTTCTGTTGCAATAAAACATCGAGAACTAGTAAAAAATATCCCCATGACGATTCAATTTATTTTTTTACACTCATAAACCCGAACAATATTGCCCATCGTACTGGGCTCGTATAAAACCACACCGATGATTCAGAGATGCTTAATTTCTTTTTTCTGAATTCGTACTAACCCCCCAAAAGAGATCTCGTGTAAAATTCTTGAGAGCGAACGCAGAAATTACATGTTTTAATTATCGATTGTGAAATGCATGTGCTCTGTGTCACGGGTTTAATTGACATAAATGATGATCTACGAACCACTGACAATTTCACTTAACTTTTTACTTCTTTGTTGATTGAACATGGTGACATTCCTATGCTTTCTGTTCTGATCTACTACAACAATATTGTATAAACATGAGGGCGGGGTTTTTATTGAGTAAATGTGACTGTTGACCAGGTATTCTGAACACCTGTATAATATTCTACAACAGAATTTTTTTGACTATTTTTGGTAAGTAGAGTTATAATTATTATTGTACTTTATGTTGTGATACGTAGATAAAGCTTTCCCTGGTACAAAGACGGACAAGAAATCATAAAAACTGGATATATTCCTTTCTATTCATACTTATTGTCCGTCAAAATCATGTGTTATAATTGTTTTTTCTTGTTTCGTTTCGTTTATCGTAGCTTGTTATATTTATCCTCCAATATGGCTGTTTTACCTCACTAATGCATTTTAAATAGACATATCCAATAAAACTAAAGATGTTGGTTTTTATTATGTTTATAAAGTATACAGAACTTAAAACATTCGTAACTACATGTACCAAATAAATAACAGTAAAAAAAAAAAAAGAAAAAAAGATCATTTAAAATGTACCATATAAAACATTAATTGTTAAGGGACAACATGTGTACAAACTGTTTATCTCACCAAGGAGTATCATGTTTATTTATTTATTTATTTTTATTTTTTTTTTTAATTCTTCATAAATTCGTTTTTTTTAATATTGACACTTGACAGAAAAGAAAAATTAAAATTGCAACATGATTACAAAAAAACTTGACTAGTCGTGAAAATTGTCTATGCTTAGTATACATTACATTTTATAAATTAAATTTCAATTTTCATTAACCATTTTAAACTAAAACATTTCAACCAACAAGATTTATTCGATCGCTAAAACAGTAATAAATGGTTACTCGCATTCGATTATCGTGGATACCGGAAGTGTTATTTACCGCGGAAGAATACGTCTCGTGCAAAAAAGAAATAAATCATGGCTGGATGTTAATAAGTTCTGTCATTAGCTGGATCTTATTACTGATTTGTGAGAACAATACCGCTCAATATTTGCAGATTAGTGACAACAATGCAAACCAATTTCCTTTGATTAACTTCTAGCTTAATGTTTTACATGCAAACAGTGTCATTTGTATTCATTAGAAGTGCTTTGGCATTTTTGAGTTAATACAATTACAATGGACATACATTTGGTTAAGTCACCATGGAAATGATGCTTCAAAGCACCCGTTTGTTGTAATTAACTAAAATTACAGGTCATCATTTTTTCTTTGTCCTCTAAAGTTGATAATTTAGTCCATTCTGTATCGTTTTTGATTAGTGAGAGAATGTTGCTGTTTAACGTGCGCTGTGAATTGGACCTGAATCTAGACCATTCTGTCCCGGGCGTTTGTCGTTGTTGTACGTTTCTGTAAAATGACCTATCGTGTCCATTCTTTCCCGGTCGTTTGTTGTTGCTGTCCGTTTCTGTCATATGACCTGTCTTGTCCATTCTTTCCCGGTCGTTTGTTGTTGCTGTCCGTTTCTGTCATATGACCTATCTTGTCCATTCTTTCCCGGTCGTTTGTTGTTACTGCACGTTTTTGCCATATGTTTTATCTAGTCCATTCTGTACCGACCGTTTGTCGTTGTTGTACGTCTCTGTCATATGAATTATCTAGTCCATTCTGTAACAGCCGTTTGTCGTTGTTGTACGTCTCTATCATATGACCTTTCTTGTCCATTCTGTACCGACCGTTTGTCGTTGCTGTACGTCTCTGTTATATGACTTACCTTGTCCATTCTGTGACGGCCGTTTTTTTTTATGGTATTTTTTTCTCTGTTATCTGACAAAGCTTGTCCATTCTGTACCGGTAATTTTTCGCTATCGTTCCCCACTGCCATATGACTTATCTAGCTCATTTTGTATCGGTCGTTTATTGATATTGTAATATCTCCATTTAAAAACACATTTGGTCCATTCTGTATCAGTCATTTGTCAATGTTGAATCTACCGACCACTGTATCGGTTATTTGTAATTTTTTGTCATTTGATGATTTAGTACATTTTGTTTCTGCATTTTTGCAAGTTCTACGTTCTCTAATTAATCAAGGGTACAATTGTGTCTTACAAGCAAGGGTTTGTCTATCTTATAAGCTCTACGTCATTCTACTTGTTCCGGTTGTGCTTAGGAAGCGTAAATATGATGACCCCCATGCATCAATCCATTGATCCATGTTGTATCTGCTTTGCTTGACAGCATGTCACTGATGTTCCGAATTGGTTAGTTTCAAAACAAATGTTGTGCAGAACATCCGGATATTTTTCGTTAATCTTGTATTGTTTTCCAAGTTTTAATTTGTGATCTAATAAAAAGTTTTGATCGATTTCTTTTTCATTTTAATAACATTTATTGACTGTTATAGGTACATTTTGGCCAAACATATGAAAATAAAAAAAAAAACGATAAGAAAATTCCAGTATCCGTAATTATTAATCTCATTGAGTTGGGTTAACCTTATGAATAAAGAAAACCCCGAGCACGTGACACCATTTAGCACGCGTAATGAATTAACCTCCGACATTTACTTGTAAAAAAAGTATATAAAGTAACTACTGTGGGAAAATATAATCTGTTAGCCGCAGTCTCGTAAATTTTCCGCATACTGAAAAAGATATACATATTAACATTCTCCCTGATAGATGTCTGGTGCTTCGCTGTTAACTTTTACAGTTAAAGTCGTTTTTTTATTCACTTCTAATCTCGATATAAACAAAACAATTTCTGTTCAGGACTCTTAGAACACAACAATAATAAAGTTACCGATTCTATGGTGATGTTATAGCTTTTCTAGTCTGTAAAAATGTTCATGTACATTCCGTGAACATTCGTAAGGATAATAAAAATATGAAACAACTTTTCGTAGAATCCACACACAAATTCTATGCGCACGAGAGAGAGAGAGAGAGAGAGAGAGAGAGAGAGAGAGAGAGAGAGAGAGAGAGAGAGAGTTAAGTGGCATGTGCAAGTTTGTTTTTTTTAATTATTTTTTGAGTTATTGATAGCGGTTCTGTTGTTGATTTTTAGGTTTTGTTTACCCATTATAAATGTCTGTTGTAAACGATATAGCGCTCGATTTTACATGCATGCATATGCTATGATCATAAACGTAACACACTTCTGAAATCTGCAGCTGTTAGGAACACCAAAACCCATTGCTTAAGAAAACTACATGCCACTATTTATAAATTAAGGCAAACTATTCCTTACCTTTTTCTATCTTCGCGTGTGTCTCGCGAATTTATTTATGCAAGAAGACGAAATTATGAATCTCTCTCTCTCTCTCTCTCTCTCTCTCTCTCTCTCTCTCTCTCTCTCTCTCTCTCTGAGATCTGTCTGCTACCATTAGTAATTGACTTTTTATGTATTCCTTACTTCAAAGACAATGTACAATAGTTAAAAAAAGTATGAGATTATAAGATTGTAAAGAAACATCCAGACTTGAAGGCAGAACAATTGGAATATTGAGACAGGATTACTGCAGGCAAAAACAATACTTTCGCATAACATTTTGTTTCTATATTACTGAATAAACGAATTATTATCACAATCATCAAATATCCCAATAATAATAATAATAATAATAATAATAATAATAAAGCTATGGTATATAAATTTCAAGTAACAGAATTATTTTTAAAAGTTAATTTAACCTTTTTATATTCTGATCAGAAAACTAAATCTGAAAAACAATAACCTTTAAATGACTTAAAACGGTCAATTTAATATCACTGAAAAAAATAACATAGGCCCTTAAGGACCTATAAAACGATCGACAGTTACATCCTTAAACTCATAACCTTTATCGATTTTTTTTCATCATCTAAAGCTAACAAAGGAGGTTCCTATTGTTTTCAGTTTTTTAAGTTGGTTGTATTATCATTAATTCTATTGTTTTGTTGCATCCAACAATGGGATTTTATTAGCATACTTTAATACGGTTTTTAATTGAAAATGTCCCCTTTTCTATGTGCCAAGCGTGTCCAGATCACTATCTTAAATAAGATATCGGGAGTATATTAGGAATGACGCAGATATTCCAGGGACTCATTGACAGACCAATATTTTACGGTTAGCGCAATGCCGATAACGGTTTCGTCGATAAATCTGAGAGTCAGCAATCTCCTATGGTTTATTGTGAGTAATTCGAGCGAAGTCAGCGGTTGGCTCAATGAAACTCAATGTGTCCTTCTGGAACCATGTCGTATAACCACAACGATTTTAATATATCGAAAATTGAGTTTTGTCATTTACAAGTAACTTTATGTCAAAATAATAAACTAAATTACTCAATTTTTTGAAGTGTAGTATATATAAGTACACGACATCAGAAGATAAAATACGTGCATTTTAGGTAATTTTGAAGACAATCTTTATACTAAAAACAACCACCTTTCTGCTACCTGACGGTTATTATGATAAATGTATTGATGTGTTCATGTTTTTTATTGTCCCTTTTTTACAAAGTGTTTTTAAAATTTTATATTGTTTGAATCCATTTTTTGCCAAGTCAGAAATTCCAGTATTCAATGGAATTCCCCAGAGTTCTACGTGATACCTCATAGCCTTTTTGCGGAACAATTATTTCTATTTACAATGGATTCCCTTCAAGTGACGTTTTCAAGTAATAACGACGTTTTTTTTCGGGAATATTTGAGGTAAACGTTATCCATTTCTACACAAACGTGAAGAGGTATTGATCACGTGGTACGCTGCCAGTTTCCATTTCCTCATGTAAATAGGAAAATTTTCACGACGTTTTTTTTCGGGAATATTTGAGGTAAACGTTATCCATTTCTACACAAACGTGAAGAGATATTGATCACGTGGTACGCTGCGAGTTCCATTTCCTCATGTAAATAGGAAAATGCTTCCAACAGTTGGTTGATTTTCAAAGATTTCTATATTTAGCATTTATCATTATAAACAAAGGTAAAGGTTGTCGAATCTTATATAAAATTACTAACCTCGTACAAGAAGGTTTTTTGTCAGAATGTTTTAAATGTCGAACCGAAGGTTGTATATGTTATTTGTTTGATGATGCTTTATTACGGTAATTCTGTTAAAGGTTTTGTATTGGTATTCTGTACGCTTTATTACGGTAATTCTGTTAAAGGTTTTGTATTGGTATTCTGTACACTTTATTACGGTTATTCTGTTGAAGGTTTTGTATTGGTATTCCGTACACTTTATTACGGTTATTCTGTTGAAGGTTTTGTATGGTATTCTGTACGCTTTATTACGGTAATTCTGTTGAAGGTTTTGTATTGGTATTCTGTACGCTTTATTACGGTAATTCTGTTGAAGGTTTTGTATTGGTATTCTGTACGCTTTATTACGGTTATTCTGTTGAAGGTTTTGTATTGGTATTCTGTACACTTTATTACGGTAATTCTGTTGAAGGTTTTGTACTGGTATTCTGTACGCTTTATTACGGTTATTCTGTTGAAGGTTTTGTATTGGTATTCTGTACACTTTATTACGGTTATTCTGTTGAAAGTTTTGTATTGGTATTCTGTACGCTTTATTACGGTAATTCTGTTAAAGGTTTTGTATTGGTATTTTGTACGCTTTATTACGGTAACTCTGTTGAAGGTTTTGTATTGGTATTCTGTACGCTTTATTACGGTTATTCTGTTGAAGGTTTTGTATTGTATTCTGTACGCTTTATTACGGTTACTCTGTTGAAGGTTTGTATTGGTATTCTGTACGCTTTATTACGGTTATTCTGTTGAAGGTTTTGTATTGGTATTCTGTACGCTTTATTACGGTTACTCTGTTGAAGGTTTTGTATTGGTATTCTGTACGCTTTATTACGGTTATTCTGTTGAAGGTTTTGTGGTTGGTATTCTGTACGCTTTATTACTGTAATTCTGTTGAAGGTTTTGTATTGGTATTCTGTACGCTTTATTACGGTTATTCTGTGAAGGTTTTTATTGGTATTCTGTACGCTTTATAACGGTAATTTTGTTGAAGGTTATGTATTGGTATTCTGTACGCTTTATTACGGTATTTCTGTTGAAGGTTTTGTATTGGTATTCTGTACGCTTTATTACGGTAATTCTGTTAAAGGTTTTGTATTGGTATTTTGTACGCTTTATTACGGTAATTCTGTTAAAGGTTTTGTATTGGTATTCCGTACGCTTTATTACGGTAATTCTGTTGAAGGTTTTGTATTTGTATTCTGTACGCTTTATTACGGTAATTCTGTTGAAGGTTTTGTATTGGTATCTGTATGCTTTATTACGGTAATTTTGTGGAAGGTTTTGTATTGGTATTCTATACGCTTCATTACGGTTATTCTGTTGAAGGTTTTGTATTGGTATTCTGTACGCTTTATTACGGTAATTCTGTTGAAGGTTTTGTATTGGTATTCTGTACGCTTTATTACGGTAATTCTGTTGAAGGTTTTGTATTGGTATTTTGTACGCTTTATTACGGTTATTCTGTTGAAGGTTTTGTATTGGTATTCTGTACGCTTTATTACGGGTTATTCTGTTGAAGGTTTTGTATTGGTATTCTGTACGCTTTATTACGGTAATTCTGTAAAGGTTTTGTATTGGTATTTTGTACGCTTATTACGGTAATTCTGTTAAAGGTTTGTATTGGTATTCCGTACGCTTTATTACGGTAATTCTGTTGAAGGTTTTGTATTTGTATTCTGTACGCTTTATTACGGTAATTCTGTTGAAGGTTTTGTATTGGTATTCTGTATGCTTTATTACGGTAATTTTGTGGAAGGTTTGTATTGGTATTCTATACGCTTCATTACGGTTATTCTGTTGAAGGTTTTGTATTGGTATTCTGTACGCTTTATTACGGTAATTCGTTGAAGGTTTTGTATTGGTATTCTGTACGCTTTATTACGGTAATTCTGTTGAAGGTTTTGTATTGGTATTTTGTACGCTTTATTACGGTTATTCTGTTGAAGGTTTTGTATTGGTATTCTGTACGCTTTATTACGGTTATTCTGTTGAAGGTTTTGTATTGGTATTCTGTACGCTTTATTACGGTAATTCTGTTGAAGGTTTTGTACTGGTATTCTGTCCGCTTTTTTTACGGTTATTCTGTTGAAGGTTTGTATTGGTATTCTGTACGGTTTATTACGGTTATTCTGTTGAAGGTTTTGTATTGGTATTCTGTAAGCTTTATTACGGTAATCTGTTGAAGGGTTTGTACTGGTATTCTGTACGCTTTATTACGGTTATTCTGTTGAAGGTTTTGTATTGGTATTCTGTACGCTTTATTACGGTTATTCTGTTGAAGGTTTGTATTGGTATTCTGTGCGCTTTTTTACGGTAATTCTGTTGAAGGTTTTGTATTGGTATTCTGTACGCTTTATTACGGTAATTCTGTTGAAGGTTTTGTATTGGTATTCTGTACGCTTTATTACGGTTATTCTGTTGAAGGTTTTGTACTGGTATTCTGTACGCTTTATTACGGTTATTCTGTTGAAGGTTTTGTATTGGTATTCTGTACGCTTTATTACGGTTATTCTGTTGAAGGTTTTGTATTGGTATTCTGTACGCTTCATTTCGGTAATTTTGTTGAAGGTTTTGTATTGGTATTTTGTACGCTTTATTACGATTATTCTGTTGAAGGTTTTGTATTGTATTCTGTACGCTTTATTACGGTAATTCTGTTAAAGGTTTTGTATTGTATTCTGTACGCTTTATTAGAGTTATTCTGTTGAAGGTTTTGTATTGGTATTCTGTACGCTTTATTACGGTTATTCTGTTGAAGGTTTTGTATTGGTATTTTGTACGCTTTATTACGGTTATTCTGTTGAAGGTTTTTTATTGGTATTCTATACGCTTTATTACGGTAATTTTGTTGAAGGTTATGTATTGGTATTCTGTACGCTTTATTACGGTAACTCTGTTGAAGGTTTTGTATTGGTATTCTGTACGCTTTATTACGGTTATTCTGTTGAAGGTTTTGTATTGTATTCTGTACGCTTTATTACGGTTACTCTGTTGAAGGTTTTGTATTGGTATTCTGTACGCTTTATTACGGTTATTCTGTTGAAGGTTTTGTATTGGTATTCTGTATGCTTTATTACGGTTACTCTGTTGAAGGTTTTGTATTGGTATTCTGTACGCTTTATTACGGTTATTCTGTTGAAGGTTTTGTGTTGGTATTCTGTACGCTTTATTACTGTAATTCTGTTGAAGGTTTTGTATTGGTATTCTGTACGCTTTATTACGGTTATTCTGTTGAAGGTTTGTATTGGTATTCTGTACGCTTTATTACGGTAATTTTGTTGAAGGTTATGTATTGGTATTCTGTACGCTTTATTACGGTATTTCTGTTGAAGGTTTTGTATTGGTATTCTGTACGCTGTATTACGGTTATTCTGTTGAAGGTTTTGTATTGTATTCTGTACGCTTTATTACGGTTACTCTGTTGAAGGTTTTGTATTGGTATTCTGTACGCTTTATTACGGTTATTCTGTTGAGGTTTTGTATTGGTATTCTGTATGCTTTATTACGGTTACTCTGTTGAAGGTTTTGTATTGGTATTCTGTACGCTTTATTACGGTATTTCTGTTGAAGGTTTGTATTGGTATTCTGTACGCTTTATTACGGTTACTCTGTTGAAGGTTTTGTATTGGTATTCTGTACGCTTTATTACGGTTATTCTGTTGAAGGTTTTGTATTGGTATTCTGTACGCTTTATTACGGTAATTCTGTTGAAGGTTTTGTATTGGTATTCTGTACGCTTTATTACAGTAATTCTGCTGAAGGTTTGTATTGGTATTCTGTACGCTTTATTACGGTAATTCTGTTGAAGGTTTTGTATTGGTATTCTGTACGCTTTATTACGGTAATTCTGTTGAAGGTTTTGTATTGGTATTCTGTACGCTTTATTACGGTTATTCTGTTGAAGGTTTTGTATTGGTATTCTGTACGCTTTATTACTGTAATTCTGTTGAAGGTTTTGTATTGGTATTTTGTACGCTTTATTACGATTATTCTGTTGAAGGTTTTGTATTGGTATTCTGTACGCTTTATTACGGTAATTCTGTTGAAGGTTTCGTATTGGTATTCTGTAAGCTTTATTACGGTAATTCTGTTGAAGGTTTTGTATTGGTATTCTATACTCTTTATTACGGTAATTCTGTTGAAGGTTTTGTATTTGTACTCTGTAACTCTACCAACTAACATGTTTTTTCACAATATTTTTATTAGTATAAACAATGATAAATAATACTGAATATCTTTGACTGCTTATGCTTTATAAAAAATGCAATTTTGAAAAATTAATGGTAGTTGCTACATAATAATGCTACAATATTCATCTGTGAAACTGAGGTGAGCTTTCACATCATACTAACGATATATACATTTTGTGAATTCACAGTTTATAATAAATGGGAAACTTATTCTCGAGATTTTCTTAATTTTTAAAAATTCAAATTAATTTCTTAGTACCAAAATAACGCGTTGATACACGATGATGTCACACCTTCTACACTTTGAATATAACATCCGGACACAACAACCAATCAAAACACACGATACATTAGTTCATTCACAGTGACGAATTATGCACAATTACCGTAAACATTGTAGAAAACCGCCCACATAAAATTATATAAAAATACGACATAGGTGACATAGGATTTGTATTAATATTGTGATATTCATTAGACACAGTAGACAATAAATTTTATGACAAATAGTGAATTTGTTACCTTGACCTTGGACCCAAACACCTAAATCTGGTATACCATGTATCAATCGTATTATGTTGATGTACGTTTTTGCCGTGTTTGATGAAAATCCATCAATAGATGTGGAAGTTATAGTGTGTAAACAATATTAGGATTGAACGTACAAATGGACATACAAAAGGGCGATTGATACATGTTTACCCAATAAACTTTGTTTACAAGAGGTAGCTCAAATTTACATGGCTTTGGTCATTATAAATGACAACGTCTTATAATCCTCAAATATCAAACCACGTTTTACTGTAGCCACCAAAAATACAATTAAAAACTTCGAAAATTTAAATCGGTTTAAAAAAGATTAAACAAAATTTTGTAAATGAACATAAATACAATATTAAACTTTTTTACTTGTTACATCGCCATCAAAATGAAGCAAATGTGTCAACAACACAAATACACCAGTTAGCCTGTCCCTCAAGTGGCCTTTGTACACAGGTTTTACTGTATTACAAAATTATGGTTGGTACCAAGAAAAAAAATCAACTGACCGTTTATTTATACCGAATTCTAGTTTATTTGACCCTAATCTTTCATGTCATTTAGTGTACTATAAGATAAGAAAGTCCAGTTTGGGCTATCAATATAAATTTAACATGGACACCTACTGTAAGATTAAGTAACAGGTAAATATGAAATACTGTGTAACAAGTTAAAATGATAAGATATATTGGAGATCCAACTGAGAACACATCGGCAAGGTTCCAACCTGGCGCAAATATTAAACAAAATTTAGGTAGATTTATTAATCTATGATAACCCTTGAGATTAAATCTCGGGGTAATTACTAACAGCACCAAGTCTGACATTAACAGCTATGTGCTAAAACCATAGTTTTAGGAATCAGAATTTTGTCGTCATCGAACAGAAATGGAAAAACTAATGTTACTATGATTCACATGTAGATTAAATTGCGATATGAAAATGCTCTCTCTCTCTCTCTCTCTCTCTCTCTCTCTCTCTCTCTCTCTCTCTCTCATTTCAATTTGTCATGTTAATTATGAAAATTAATTTTTTGAACGGTTAACTTCTTGTTTTCAATCAGGAAAAGTTGTGTCATGTGCCATTTTAGCCATGGTGACTAGACAATAGCTTTAATTCAGCCATACAATTTGTTTCTAAGAAAAGATAACCTCTGATTTACAATTAAGGTTACATAATGCGAATCCCAAGACATTTTTTGACAAATCTATTTAGAACTTGCGTGTGGTGGTAACGTCTGCTAAGGGTTAACAATGGAACGTTCAGTTTCTGTCTCTCATTGTACAATGTCTTCTACAGCTTGCATAACGATCAGTACCTAATTAAATGATCGGATATACTAAGTACCGTTAGCAAATCTTTGAGATTTTAATTATATTATTATCCCTGATTATAATTT
Organism: Tegillarca granosa; assembly: GCA_029721355.1. Lineage (NCBI taxonomy): Eukaryota > Metazoa > Mollusca > Bivalvia > Arcoida > Arcidae > Tegillarca > Tegillarca granosa. The sequence goes on from CM056595.1 coordinate 4,198,094, forward strand.
ATGTATAATATTCATTGTTTAGCAATATTCAGTAATCATATGTGTAGCGGGAACTTTGTGTGTCCAGGCTAGGGTTCGAGTAATAAACAATTGAGCCGGCTATTAGTTCAATTCATTATTGTTTATTCTAATTAAGATGTTCTATTACAGATTTCAGAGGTGAAAATGTTTCAGTTTTCCTGCAAAATACAATTTCTGTATTTACTGGCGCGGTCCGTCCGACAGCGTCTAGGAAACTGGCAAAGTAGCCTTTTTCCACAATGGTTTTATAACTGAAAGCATAGCAGGTGTCTGGGAGTGTCATATTTTAGAAATAGTTTGAAATTCATGCCTCAAAGGTTCACAGAAAATGTTTCTCCATAATGAAAACAAATTAGAATTTAGAGGATAAAGAAAAATAAATTTTGACTAATTCTTATTAAGGTGACACAATAGTGATGACATATATTTGAAAATCTCCTATAACCACTTAACACTTTCCTCTTATCTTGGGGAACTTGCATTGAAGCATTACAAAATAAATTTTAAAACAAACTAATGGTCATATTTGTAACATAAGACCTTACCATTCCCTGATAAAATAACACCTAAGGCCTTGCAGATGTGAAATTACAATTGACTATTTGATACAACAAATCACATCTTTTATAATAATACATGTATTAAAAATTAAAAAAAATGATTAATTGAAAATACACAATTTTTACACATAGCAACATATGTGCATCTATGATATTGTAATTCCCCTTTCACATCTTTTAATGTACTACCTGCTTGGTTGTAATGATGTTTAACGTCGCATTAGTTACTTATCACGATGAGAGCAAGTTTGTTTAACAATTGAACTGTTTTAATATGATGTTCATTGTCATTATGAGTGCAAAACTTTGCAAGCAAACCGAATAACGCGCGTTAGCATTATGTATAAATGCAAAAGCTCTCAAGCTTGTTGAAATGGGAAAATATAAATCCTTAAAGATTAATCTAAGAACAAGTTCCAGTATATGTTAAATAAACACCTGAGTGTCTATCGTAAAATAACGTGAGCTCAGGACATGACTTTAACGTTGTACCTCACAAAACACGCCACAAACATACCCTTTAACGTTGTACCTCACAAAACACGCCACAAACATACCCTTCTCTTGGTTCAGTTTCACAATAACTTCTTAACTAAAATGTTCTTTAACTTTAAACTGACAAATACGAAATGTTAATAGTTTTATTAATTGTTAAGATTTTGCGTAATTTAATGGGTTATTTCGAAGAATTCTTAAAGCTTATGAAAACTGGTTTTAATTTTGTCAAAAATGTTTATTCATAGTTACAAAAGGAAAATCTTAGTTAAGGAATGATTGTGAAACTGGGGCCTGTTACTTATTACTGACACCGGATGAACCAAACAACAAACCTGTTGTCTAAATACCGAGCACAAGACATGGGATTTTTTAAAACCAACTTTAGGTGTGAATGTCAGTGATAATAAATCAAGACACCCCTATTATCTCTACGGTAGCTTTATCTTGATGAAGCGCTTCGAGTTAAATTACTAAGAAACAAATATAATACCATAACACAAAAAGATGTAAATTAATTTTTGGGACAAAAATAAGAAAAATGACTACCAAGCGGTACCCGAGCCTGAATACTGCAAGGTTTTGTTGCTTTGATATTAAAGTATTAATACGTTTTTTATTATTATGATATTTTTCCTCTTTAATTTCATTTTACCTTATTTTTGACAAGTGATAATTCTTTTATGGACACAAATGGCAATTCGGAGCCATTCTTGTATATTTATATTACGTTTTTATATTTCTGTTTGTCAAACATAACACGAGATATCTTAACTATACACGTATTACAAAGACGCATTGGATAGATCGTTGTTAGACGTCAATTGTAACCTAAAATACCGTTTAAGTTTTAGTTTTTGGCGGTATGTTATTGTTATTGTAACAACAATAAACGAAGAACATAGTAATTGGTATGACTGCATAGTTTCACACACATGTGTTATGAGGATGTTTGAAGGTAGGAACCGCTGAGCTAATTACACAATTACACTTTTACAAGATTTAATTGCTTTCTTGATGCCTAAAAACGTGCCTGTCAAATAAATTGATGTTTTTCTTTAAGCTTACCATCAGATAACATCTCTGTTGAAGAATGCACAATTTGCCATGTCCTTTACTATTTTATGTATAATTTATAATCACTAATATTTAAATTCCAAACCGTTTGGTTGTATTTTATATTACAATTTGTACACCCTTACTAGTTGAAATACGAAACCTTAATCAAATCGAACTCGGATGAGAACGATAAATTCCGATGTTTCAATTTTCAACAATAATTCTGAATATGCTTATTGATAAAAAAGATAAAAACATTATAATTAAAATTATTATTATTATTTCACGATTTTATACAAACTTCGCGGATCCGATAAATGGAACAAAGACAAAACTTTTTATATAAACTTGCCCCGACTCAGAGAAAAAACACACGATTCTTTAGATTAGAACATAATACCCCCAAAAAGCTGAGGTTTGTCAAGATAAATAAATGTATATGATCTGACCATATGGCTGTATATCTCAACTAGTAATGTTTTACCTTAGCTAAATAACATCTCTCTTTATACCTTAAACATCTTATAACGCCTTCATTGAAACAAGATTGGATAAGACATCCATCAAAACACGTTTTTACGCTTCCGGTGTTTTACGGAGCTAATTGCACAGACAGATGATATTAAGGGGGTCACTAGAATGATGGGGGTGAAATCTGGCAGGTAAGAGTTTTAAAGATTTTTTTTATTTGCTCTGGGATTTAAATTTCTATGATTCTTTGTTTAATCCTTTGATTAAGTAAAATATCCCTTGGAGGAAAGAATTATTACCGTGATGCATGACTTTTTACCAGGTTTTTTTATGTTTTGGATTTTTCGTGTGTGCGCGTGTATTACATCTGCTGAGGCAGCGTGTGTCAAATTAATTTATTAATTTAATAATCAGTTAAATAACAGAATTTAATTATGGAAATTATGGCTTCAAACAAGTATTTCTTCTAACTTTATGGAAAGCTTTTGAAATTAATGGTACCAACATTTTTTAAATTTCTGAATTTCTAAAAGGTTAAAGTCGAAAGTTTTCCTCTATCTTTCGAGCAGTCTTTAAATAAAAATAATAATAATTATTACCTAAGTACAATTATTGTACAATAATTAATCATTTATTGATTCATTAATTATTGCTAAAGAGACTGACTTTTGCGAAAGGTTGTAAAAGGTAGATTTTTTTAAAGTAAAGCTTTCCAAATTTTGTTTTTCCATAAGTGCATTCTCCCCATAAAGTACATTCTTTTGTTTCGTGGAGTTTAAATCTAAAAAGCTTGCTGGTTGTAAAAAAAAAAATAATAATAACGGTTAACTTTAAATTGGGAAGATTGTAGGCTGGCATCATCAATTAGTTTGCAGAGTCAATTATATATCCAGTACTGTAGTTCATCAGTATATATTCCCTTGTAAAATTCCATATTCCAGGATTTATGTGATGTATTTTTTCCCAATATTTTAATAGAAGAAAAAATATAAGAAAATTTTAATAATATTTTTTATTTAAAAAGATCGTAAATTGTATTTCTGACCCGGTTTCTGGCGTAAAATATTTTCTCATTGTTTTGATAAACTGTCAGTGAATCCATAATAATTTCAACATTTGTTTCAAAGCCAATATTTTTTAATGATTAAAACATTTATAGAGTTATATTGTTTTATCAAAATGATCATTTATGAAGAAGTTTCCTTAAACGTTTCCATTGAACAACCTTTGTTCATTAATTTTCGTATTTTTGAAGAAAAAGTTTTGCAAAATCTGGATGTTATGTTATGTTATTCTACAAGTTGTCGACTTTCTGGTAAATAAATTTATACCTACTGCCGTTTTTTCACAGCTAAAAGGAATTTATTCGGTACAAGCAAAAAAATAATCAAAATCAGACAAATACATTATCTATTTTATAAGCGTGTTTTTGTGTACTCTTTGATAACACTCCAGGTCTTTCAACCTGATCAGACTTTAGTTTGATAACAAAGACAGATGATTCGTCTCCAAAAAATTTCACTTGCAGGTTTTATTTATTTATTTATCTATTTAATATTTGTTTTAACATATAATTATTGGTATTAAAAAAAAAAAAACACTGTCTAAATTATGAGACCATAATCATCTAAATCCTCAAAATAACAGCCTCGATAACGGCTGACTGGTCCGTTTATTGTACCAACTTATTTCTTTAGACATATATCATGCAGTACAAAAATCAACAATCGTTACTGAATGTTCTAAAATTTAATTAAATTTAATTAATAAGGAAGACATGAGATATTTCATAGACAAACCAAATAATTATGATTATCTTATAAAAACAGAATAAACCTTAAATACAAACGAATGTTGCATGCGCGCTAATACTCGAGTAAGTTGATAATAAAAAAGGATAATACCGAAGGAGTCATACTCTTAGATAGTATTTAACAATTTACCATCTTCTGAACTAGTAACAGTCTTTTATAAGATTACGTAAACAAACTTATAGACAATCACGTGATAAAACTGATCCCTTCCTATAAATTATATTCTTTGACAGACATTTTTTACAGAAACATGTGCTCAATATTTTTGCGAAATAATGGGTCAATCAGGGTCGGATACGATGCTGTATTCCACTCTCCTGGGTGGTTGTGTAATTTCAAATTGTTCAATATCAGTCTTTAGCACCAATATTTACGATTGGAGTTCTAATCAAGGTCTCACATTAAAACACACACCGAGATAGAATCATCCTGGACGCCTTTTATCTAACCAATTAAAATCTTAACCAGCTGTCGGAGTATTTTTTTTGTTCAATCAGTACTGGTAATTCAATCAGAGTTACTAAATCAAACTCTCCCTGTCAATTGTATTTTCTATATCTAGCATCTGTTTTATCTGCAACATCAAATTTATGATGAAAACTGATGTATGAGATATAGAAATAAATACTGAATGACAAGGATGAGTTCGAGCATCTAACGTGAGTGTTAGGTCTGTCGGGTTTATATACACGCTTGAAATATTTGTTATTTCGGCTTTCGCACAGATTTTCCGTATCATGTAAAATTGAATGCTTACCGCTGACAACGTATTGGCCTAATTTGTCAGACTTTGGAATATATGTTGAAAGGCAAGAATTATAAAAACAGTTTTCAAGATCAAATACGATTTCTGATCAGCATATTAACAACTTTGAAGAGTTTGATCATTTGATAAAATAAGGCATTAAGAGGCTACTGATTGCAAATAAAATGGAGACAAACTTTAATAATCACACCACCGATAAAGAGCCTTATTACCGATAAAAATTGTACCGGAAGGCGCATGGAGCTTATCGATAAACCGAGAGCATGATAACTATTGCGGTTCTTTTGAAACTTGATGATTAAAAATAAAAAAAACGAAACATAAGAATCCTCTTCATTTCCCACTTTTGGTGCCAAAACAACTAAAAATAGGAAAATACTGTTCACCCAAAGATGCTAATAGTCATAACAATGTATGTTCACCAGTGCTTTTCTATGGTCTGTACAGGTCCCGAGCGCCGCGCGCGCGCGCGCGTGTGTGTGTGTTGTGTGTGACCTCCTATAGGTAGTTGGTAATGAACCATACAATGTTTACAAGTTTATAAGTTTCTTTATTTCTCTTCTTGCATACATGTACAAATTGAGAACATATACAAAATTACAAATATATTACACATAAACAATGCATGAGTAACAGCATAAATAAATAATATCAACCCGGAGGACCGATTCTTCATTAACAATCTTGATGAATTTACATAGTTTAATTTGTAAGGATATTTTTGTGTTATTGAACAAAGCATAGAATTTAAAAGCATTTGGTTTTTTTCCTATAATAAGTAGGAATATAAAGGTTTCTTTCAAAAGATAAGGCATTACAACACAAAATATAATGATATTCATCACCCAAATCACTGTTACAAAGATTACAAAGTCTTTCTTGCCTTGGTATATTGACCAATATATGTAATTATTTATATAATATTATAAATACGTTTTAGTTTAAAGTGACTCGGGTGCCCTTAGACAATTGATGATTTACAATTAAGTAATAATCACGATAGCAAAATATCGTTTGCTTATAGAGGATTAGAATTTGGAAAAAATGAAAAAGGTTTCCATGTGAACAAAAAAAAATAATAATAAAATAAAAATAAAAATAAATAAATAAATAAATAAAAACATAACATACGGAGCAGTATCTTTAAATAATCATATAAAGCCAAGCACTCCGAGCTCAGAGGAAACAACCACTAAGAATGCGAATAGGAATTCGACCGCAATAACTTACCCTATCCTTGGGTTACTGTTTGTCTTGTTTTTTAAATATGATAAGTAAATGTGTTATATATAAAGTTTTTTTTCATTTACTTTTATAAATTCTATAGTTTGTTTCATTTCCATGTCATTCACTATTTTCTCCAGTTTCCTTCCATTGAAATAATACACAAAGCATTAAAATAGACTTCCCATTTATTTGTTAACTAGATTATCTGTGCTTTATAATTATATTTTTATACAAGTGGGGTTGTGGATATCATTCTACAAACTGTGATTTAGGTTTGTGTCCATCCGAAGCCTGTCTATTTGACAATCAGAGATATCGGTGATAAATCAATCATTTTGGCTTCGCTTTAGATGTTTAAATTATTTTTTGTGGTTCAGCTTTAGTTACCTCTTTTTTAAAGTACCATCAGTTTCAAATTTAGGTTATATTTTTTTTTGGCGCTGAGGGTTACAGGATATTTTGTCAGTATCAGGGCCATAACTTAAAATAAATTATCGTGAAATACAGTCAAAAAATGCATTAAAAATGTATTTCACGATAAAATTTAAAAAATGCAGTATGACAACACCAATGTTATATTGCGTAAAACAATGTCTGGAGATCGTGTTCCAATGGCGCGGTACAGAAAGGTTTTGATCCCTTCAAAAGAATTCAAGTTATTTTTATAATCGAATATAAGAAATATTTGCACATTTAGTAATAAAATTAATAATTATTTTCTTGCAAAGAAACGGGCAAAAATGTGAATCAACGAACCATTTATATAAGAATTTTACGATAATTGATGAACGGGTGCAAAAATAGATTTTTTTATGTATCTTGATTTTTGTTACAACAACTGTGTACTATTCATTACAGCGTCGATTTTTACTTACCTAAAAATGCTGTGTTGATAGACCCAAATTAATTTTCCACCAAATGGCTTTACCAGAGCACCTCTATTTAACGTTCAATTACAAGTTAATTGTAGCTGAATTAGTTCTTAGTGTTTCTGTTCAGAGGGATGAAAGCTCAATGTACATGTACAAACCTGATTCATTTTTTATGTTGTTTTGGTTAACTTCAACATTTTTTTTTACTTAAGGTTCTCTAGATCTTTTTTTATTATGTTATTTTATTTTTGTTATTTATTATTATTATTATTATTAGTAGTAGTAGTAGTAGTATTTGTAAAATTTTGATTTTATATTGACAAAACAACTACAGTCAAAGAATTCTAATGTATGATAAAATCGCACAATCAATAATGGATTCCCAATGTATGGTAAATCGCACAGTCAGTAACGGGTTCCCAATATATGATAAAATCGCACAGTCAATAACGGGTTTTCAATATATGGTAAAACGTACAAAAACTAACGGGTTCCCAGTTTGTGATTTAATCGCACAGTGGATTATGAATTCCCAATGCATGATAAAATCGCATTACAAATATCAAATTCACAATGCTTAAATTGCATAGCGAATAGCAAATTGACGAAGTATAGTAAAATCTCACAAGCAACAACGAGTTCCCAATTGATGGTCTGATCGAATAATTGCCAATAATGAATTTCCAATTAATGATCCAATTGAATGGATCAATAACAATGTTTTGTTAACGGATTCAGAATTAGTTAATTAGCATCGATGAATAAGGTAAAGGGTACTGTAAAAAACATATTGCTGAATTGTTAAATAATTCGTGTTATTAAAAACCGTGTCACTATTGTAATATAATTTTTATATTTTTAAACGTAAATATTCTATATTTAAAGTTAATTGAATAACAATTGAGATAAGGGCCACTCTTTTCCAAGTGAGCTAGAGAGGCTCCGAATGATGTTTGGTGGACTGAACTGGGACGCACATACTCATTACGTACTTTAAAAAGCGTACAATTTAATATATTTATTCATTTAAGTAACATTGACGTGATTTTAAAGACAGATGAAGATTTGGCCCTAAATTTACGATATATTTCACAGTTGTCGGTTGTTTAAAGTTTAAATCTATTTGGTATTCTCCTTTAATTTAAGTTATAATGTTCCACCTCCGAGTTACTATGATTCACGTTATCTTGCTTCTTGTATTATTTAAGAAAGTTGTTCTACACACCATAAACAAAAGATCACATAGCTGTATAGACTGTTATGATGTTGGCACATCGCTGTATAGAGGGTTATGATGTTGGCACATCACTGTGTAGAGGGTTATGATGTTTGCACATCGCTGTATAGAGGGTTATGATGTTGGCACATCGCTGTATAGAGAGGTTATGATGTTGGCACATCACTGTGTAGAGGGTTATGATGTTGGCACATCACTGTGTAGAGGGTTATGATGTTGGCACATCGCTGTATAGAGAGGTTATGATGTTGGCACATCTCTGTGTAGAGGGTTATGATGTTGGCACATCGCTGTATAGAGGGTTATGATGTTGGCACATCGCTGTATAGAGGGTTATGATGTTGGCACATCGCTGAATAGAGGGTTATGATGTTGGCACATCGCTGTGTAGAGGGTTATGATGTTGGCACATCGCTGTATAGAGAGGTTATGATGTTGGCACATCGCTGTATAGAGGGTTATGATGTTAGCACATCGCTGTATAGAGAGGTTATGATGTTGGCACATCGCTGTATAGAGGGTTATGATGTTGGCACATCGCTGTATAGAGAGGGTTATGATGTTGGAACATCGCTGTATAGAGGGTTATGATGTTAGCACATCGCTGTATAGAGAGGTTATGATGTTGGCACATCGCTGTATAGAGGGTAATGATGTTGGCACATCGCTGTATAGAGGGTTATGATGTTAGCACATCGCTGTATAGAGGGTTATGATGTTAGCACATCGCTGTATAGAGGGTTATGATGTTAGCACATTGCTGTATAGAGGGTTATGATGTTGGCACATCGCTGTGTAGAGGGTTATGATGTTGGCACATCGCTGTCTAGAGGGTTATGATATTGGCACATCGCTGTATAGAGAGGTTATGATGTTGGAACATCGCTGTATAGAGGGTTATGATATTGGCACATCGCTGTATAGAGAGGTTATGATGTTGGAACATCGCTGTATAGAGGGTTATGATGTTAGCACATCGCTGTATAGAGAGGTTATGATGTTGGCACATCGCTGTATAGAGGGTTATGATGTTGGCACATCGCTGTATAGAGGGTTATGATGTTAGCACATCGCTGTATAGAGGGTTATGATGTTAGCACATCGCTGTATAGAGGGTTATGATGTTAGCACATTGCTGTATAGAAGGTTATGATGTTGGCACATCGCTGTTTTGAGGGTTATGATATTGGCACATCGCTGTGTAGAGGGTTATGATATTGGCACATCGCTGTATAGAGAGGTTATGATGTTGGCACATCGCTGTATAGAGGGTTATGATATTGGCACATCGCTGTGTAGAGGGTTATGATATTGGCACATCGCTGTATAGAGAGGTTATGATGTTGGAACATCGCTGTATAGAGGGTTATGTTGTTAGCACATCGCTGTATAGAGAGGTTATGATGTTGGCACATCGCTGTATAGAGGGTTATGATGTTGGCACATCGCTGTATAGAGGGTTATGATGTTAGTACATCGCTGTATAGAGGGTTATGATGTTAGCACATCGCTGTATAGAGGGTTATGATGTTAGCACATTGCTGTATAGAAGGTTATGATGTTGGCACATCGCTGTTTTGAGGGTTATGATATTGGCACATCGCTGTGTAGAGGGTTATAATATTGGCACATCGCTGTATAGAGAGGTTATGATGTTGGCACATCGCTGTATAGAGGGTTATGATATTGGCACATCGCTGTGTAGAGGGTTATGATATTGGCACATCGCTGTATAGAGGGTTATGATGTTGGCACATCGCTGTATAGAGAGGTTATGATGTTGGCACATCGCTATATAGAGAGGTTATGATGTTGGCACATCGCTATATAGAGAGGTTATGATGTTGGCACATCGCTGTATAGAGGGTTATGATGTTGGCACATCGCTGTATAGAGGGTTATGATGTTGGCACATCGCTGTATAGAGAGGTTATGATGTTGGCACATCGCTGTATAGAGAGGTTACGATGTTGGCACATCGCTGTATAGAGAGGTTATGATGTTGGCACATCGCTATATAGAGAGGTTATGATGTTGGCACATCGCTGTATAGAGGGTTATGATGTTGGCACATCGCTGTATAGAGGGTTATGATGTTGGCACATCGCTGTATAGAGAGGTTATGATGTTGGCACATCGCTGTATAGAGGGTTATGATATTGGCACATCGCTGTGTAGAGGGTTATGATATTGGCACATCGCTGTATAGAGAGGTTATGATGTTGGAACATCGCTGTATAGAGGGTTATGTTGTTAGCACATCGCTGTATAGAGAGGTTATGATGTTGGCACATCGCTGTATAGAGGGTTATGATGTTGGCACATCGCTGTATAGAGGGTTATGATGTTAGTACATCGCTGTATAGAGGGTTATGATGTTAGCACATCGCTGTATAGAGGGTTATGATGTTAGCACATTGCTGTATAGAAGGTTATGATGTTGGCACATCGCTGTTTTGAGGGTTATGATATTGGCACATCGCTGTGTAGAGGGTTATAATATTGGCACATCGCTGTATAGAGAGGTTATGATGTTGGCACATCGCTGTATAGAGGGTTATGATATTGGCACATCGCTGTGTAGAGGGTTATGATATTGGCACATCGCTGTATAGAGGGTTATGATGTTGGCACATCGCTGTATAGAGAGGTTATGATGTTGGCACATCGCTATATAGAGAGGTTATGATGTTGGCACATCGCTATATAGAGAGGTTATGATGTTGGCACATCGCTGTATAGAGGGTTATGATGTTGGCACATCGCTGTATAGAGGGTTATGATGTTGGCAAATCGCTGTATAGAGAGGTTATGATGTTGGCACATCGCTGTATAGAGAGGTTACGATGTTGGCACATCGCTGTATAGAGGGTTACGATGTTGGCACATCGCTGTATAGAGGGTTACGATGTTGGCACATCGCTGTGTAGAGGGTTACGATGTTGGCACATCGCTGTGTAGAGGGTTATGATGTTGGCACATCGCTGTGTAGAAGGTTATGATGTTGGAACATCGCTGTATAGAGGGTTATGATGTTAGCACATCGCTGTATAGAGAGGTTATGATGTTGGCACATCGCTGTATAGAGGGTTATGATGTTGGCACATCGCTGTATAGAGGGTTATGATGTTAGCACATCGCTGTATAGAGGGTTATGATGTTAGCACATCGCTGTATAGAGGGTTATGATGTTAGCACATTGCTGTATAGAAGGTTATGATGTTGGCACATCGCTGTTTTGAGGGTTATGATATTGGCACATCGCTGTGTAGAGGGTTATGATATTGGCACATCGCTGTATAGAGAGGTTATGATGTTGGCACATCGCTGTATAGAGGGTTATGATATTGGCACATCGCTGTGTAGAGGGTTATGATATTGGCACATCGCTGTATAGAGAGGTTATGATGTTGGAACATCGCTGTATAGAGGGTTATGTTGTTAGCACATCGCTGTATAGAGAGGTTATGATGTTGGCACATCGCTGTATAGAGGGTTATGATGTTGGCACATCGCTGTATAGAGGGTTATGATGTTAGTACATCGCTGTATAGAGGGTTATGATGTTAGCACATCGCTGTATAGAGGGTTATGATGTTAGCACATTGCTGTATAGAAGGTTATGATGTTGGCACATCGCTGTTTTGAGGGTTATGATATTGGCACATCGCTGTGTAGAGGGTTATAATATTGGCACATCGCTGTATAGAGAGGTTATGATGTTGGCACATCGCTGTATAGAGGGTTATGATATTGGCACATCGCTGTGTAGAGGGTTATGATATTGGCACATCGCTGTATAGAGGGTTATGATGTTGGCACATCGCTGTATAGAGAGGTTATGATGTTGGCACATCGCTATATAGAGAGGTTATGATGTTGGCACATCGCTATATAGAGAGGTTATGATGTTGGCACATCGCTGTATAGAGGGTTATGATGTTGGCACATCGCTGTATAGAGGGTTATGATGTTGGCACATCGCTGTATAGAGAGGTTATGATGTTGGCACATCGCTGTATAGAGAGGTTACGATGTTTGCACATCGCTGTATAGAGAGGTTATGATGTTGGCACATCGCTATATAGAGAGGTTATGATGTTGGCACATCGCTGTATAGAGGGTTATGATGTTGGCACATCGCTGTATAGAGGGTTATGATGTTGGCACATCGCTGTATAGAGAGGTTATGATGTTGGCACATCGCTGTATAGAGGGTTATGATATTGGCACATCGCTGTGTAGAGGGTTATGATATTGGCACATCGCTGTATAGAGAGGTTATGATGTTGGAACATCGCTGTATAGAGGGTTATGTTGTTAGCACATCGCTGTATAGAGAGGTTATGATGTTGGCACATCGCTGTATAGAGGGTTATGATGTTGGCATATCGCTGTATAGAGGGTTATGATGTTAGTACATCGCTGTATAGAGGGTTATGATGTTAGCACATCGCTGTATAGAGGGTTATGATGTTAGCACATTGCTGTATAGAAGGTTATGATGTTGGCACATCGCTGTTTTGAGGGTTATGATATTGGCACATCGCTGTGTAGAGGGTTATAATATTGGCACATCGCTGTATAGAGAGGTTATGATGTTGGCACATCGCTGTATAGAGGGTTATGATATTGGCACATCGCTGTGTAGAGGGTTATGATATTGGCACATCGCTGTATAGAGGGTTATGATGTTGGCACATCGCTGTATAGAGAGGTTATGATGTTGGCACATCGCTATATAGAGAGGTTATGATGTTGGCACATCGCTATATAGAGAGGTTATGATGTTGGCACATCGCTGTATAGAGGGTTATGATGTTGGCACATCGCTGTATAGAGGGTTATGATGTTGGCAAATCGCTGTATAGAGAGGTTATGATGTTGGCACATCGCTGTATAGAGAGGTTACGATGTTGGCACATCGCTGTATAGAGGGTTACGATGTTGGCACATCGCTGTATAGAGGGTTACGATGTTGGCACATCGCTGTGTAGAGGGTTACGATGTTGGCACATCGCTGTGTAGAGGGTTATGATGTTGGCACATCGCTGTGTAGAAGGTTATGATGTTGGCACATCGCTGTATAGAGGGTTATGATGTTGGCACATCGCTGTATAGAAGGTTATGATGTTGGCACATCGCTGTATAGAGGGTTATGATGTTAGCACATCGCTGTATAGAGGGTTATGATGTTAGCACATCGCTGTATAGAGGGTTATGATGTTAGCACATCGCTGTATAGAGGGTTATGATGTTGGCACATCGCTGTGTAGAGGGTAATGATGTTGGCACATTGCTGTGTAGAGGGTTATGATGTTGGCACATCGCTGTGTAGAGGGTTATTATGTTGGCACATCGCTGTATAGAGGGTTATGATGTTGGCACATCGCTGTGTAGAGGGTTATGATGTTAGCACATCGCTGTATAGAGGGTTATGATGTTAGCACATCGCTGTATAGAGGGTTATGATGTTAGCACATCGCTGTATAGAGGGTTATGATGTTGGCACATCGCTGTGTAGAGGGTAATGATGTTGGCACATTGCTGTGTAGAGGGTTATGATGTTGGCACATCGCTGTGTAGAGGGTTATTATGTTGGCACATCGCTGTATAGAGGGTTATGATGTTGGCACATCGCTGTGTAGAGGGTTATGATGTTAACACATCGCTGTATAGAGGGTTATGATGTTAGCACATCGCTGTATAGAGGGTTATGATGTTGGCACATCGCTGTATAGAGGGTTATGATGTTGGCACATCGCTGTATAGAGGGTTATGATGTTAGCACATCGCTGTATAGAGGGTTATGATGTTAGCACATCGCTGTATAGAGGGTTATGATATTAGCACATCGCTGTATAGAGGTTTATGATGTTGGCACATCGCTGTGTAGAGGGTTATGATGTTGGCACATCGCTGTATAGAGGTTTATGATGTTGGCACATCGCTGTGTAGAGGGTTATGATGTTGGCACATCGCTGTGTAGAGGGTTATGATGTTGGCACATCGCTGTATAGAGAGGTTATTATGTTGTTGGCACATCGCTGTATAGAGGGTTATGATGTTGGCACATCGCTGTATAGAGGGTTATGATGTTGGCACATCTCTGTATAGAAGGTTATGATGTTGGCACATCGCTGTATAGAGAGGTTGTGATGTTGGCACATCGCTGTATAGAAGGTTATGATGTTGGCACATCGCTGTGTAGAGGGTTATGATGTTGGCACATCGCTGTATAGAGGGTTATGATGTTGGCACATCGCTGTGTAGAGGGTTATGATGTTGGCACATCGCTGTATAGAGGGTTATGATGTTGGCACATCGCTGTGTAGAGGGTTATGATGTTTGCACATCGCTGTATAGAGGGTTATGATGTTAGCACATCGCTGTGTAGAGGGTTATGATGTTGGCACATCGCTGTATAGAAGGTTATGATGTTGGCACATCGCTGTATAGAAGGTTATGATGTTGGCACATCGCTGTATAGAGAGGTTATGATGTTGGCACATCGCTGTATAGAAGGTTATGATGTTGGTACATCGCTGTATAGAAGGTTATGATGTTGGTACATCGCTGTATAGAGAGGTTATGATGTTGGCACATCGCTGTATAGAGGGTTATGATGTTGGCACATCGCTGTATAGAGGGTTATGATGTTGGCACATCGCTGTATAGAGGGTTATGATGTTTGTACATCGCTGTATAGAAGGTTATGATGTTGGCACATCGCTGTGTAGAGGGTTATGATGTTAAACATCACTGTATAGAGGGTTATGATGTTGGTACATCGCTGTATAGAAGGTTATGATGTTGGTACATCGCTGTATAGAAGGTTATGATGTTGGTAATTCTCATAAAAGAAACAAGCCTTTTCAAGGACTTATTTATGTTTTTCTTTTACAAAATTCTATGACAACTGGTTGCTTTTGTAGTTACTACGTCTAACTTATTCTTAGCACATACTGTTGAACCCCACATGTCTACGATTCATGAATATTGTGTTCATATATGGCCACTTATGTTACAAATTTTGAATTGTTACAAAATGAAATATTCACAATTTTGCACATGACAATATTCTAAAGTGGTTTAAATTTTCGTTCATCTTAATTTATTTTTTTAATTATTTAGAGACATCGTTGTTATATTGGGTTTATTTTTACAACATTTATTTACATGAATACAGAATTCTTACATATATTCTATTTATGTTACCTGTATTATATACATAAAGTTTACCATCTATGCAGTTGTTAGCTTTAAACAAAGCAATAAACATTATGTATCAAGCATCTTTGATGTTTTAGCTGTAAATCCCATAGTCTTGTAAACGATTTAACATGAAAGTAAACATTTCTGAGACTTTATTTAATCAGATGGTTATAATTACTAAAACTGCAGCTGAAATAAGATTAGTTTATCTCTCTCTCTCTCTCTCTCTCTCTCTCTCTCTCTCTCTCTCTCTCTCTCTCTCTGTATATATATATATCGTTGTGCCATACTAGATTAAATTGTTCTAATCAGTGTTACAACAATAAACAGTATGTATCCTAAGTATGTATTAGTATAGTGCCATAAATGAAACAATATCGAGAAATCAAGATTGAAATACGAAACTTAATTTCAAAACCGTAGATTAGTTTTTTATATACCTGTAATAAAACTTGTAGATCAAACAAAATATTTTATGTTAACGTTTTATTGTTAATCATATCGACAGGTAGAATCATTTATAAACGAGGAATCGGCAGGTATCGGTAGTTGTAAGGTAACTAATATGAATGTATTTCGCGAACTAGATCTGATGTTAAGCAAGTGATATCCATGCATTTAACACTCTGTTGTTATATCTGATTTATACTGCAATAAAATGTAAAAACAATGAAAACAATTTTTTTAAAATAAATATTCGGGAAGCATTCTGCAATAACATTTTAGATATTTCATATTAAAGTCCAGGAGCATGACAGTTTTCATGAAATGAACTAAAATTGCGACATCGTAAAAATGTAAAGAGTTTGTGATCGGACTCGTAGGTTTTGGTGTCGTTAAAACACTGTTAACATGAAACGCAAGTTGCACTGTTGATCATAAAATACTATTTATATGCAGCGCAATAGTTATACAATATCACATTGTGTATATACATCGTCTTAGGTTTTCAACTTAAAACACTGATGAAATGCAACCCCATTGTTGAGCACTATAACAATGTTTATGAGCAGCTTCTCAGAGTTGCAGAATAACGCTATGATGATATCATATATCACACTGTTGATACAAAAGGCACTGTGGTTACGACATTACTCGCTATTAATATTCAACGACATGGTTATACGATACAACAGACTGTTGACAGTAACTTCTAAGGGTTTTAACAAAAATTTCTGGTTGATATTCAACGTCAAGTGTTACAACAAACAACACTGTTGATTTACAACGCAATGATGATACAAAATAAAACAATGTTGTTATGAAAAAAAAAATAAATAAAAGAGATATATCACACTTATTATTTAAAATAATGTTGATATGCATCGTCATCCGGTTACAGGATAAACTTTGTTGATATACAAACGCCATGGTGATACAAAATAAAACACTGCAAGTATTGTCCTATGCGAAATTTTGAATTGCCATATAAGAAATTTTTAATATTTTATTTTTTAAAAATTCGCATATGACAGTATGAATCACAACTGAAATAAAATTTATCACACTTTTAATATACAGCGTAATTGGGGATTCAATGTAACACTGTCCACAGGCAACGCCATGAGAATACAGTGTTAAATACACAATGTCGAAATGCAGCCCCTTTGTCATAAAATGGCTCAGTTAATTTTTCTAATATTTTTTAGTTACAATGTTATATCAGCGACATTAGAACGGAAATGTCGCTGGTTATATGTAACAAATAACATAATGGTGTTATGCAACGCCATAAAAACATGAGAAGCTTAATCATAAGATGACACTGTTGTAATGGGTTTGATCCCTAATTATACAAGTTAACATATTTCACGGTAATTGCTATTTATTATGACTATAATGTGTGCATGTATGTAATAGTTCCTCGTAATCTTGCTGTGTTGTAATGAGTTATTATCTGGTTCTTATGATGTTTTAACTCTCTTATCGTTTTTGTTGTATGTATAACATCCATTGCTTAATTATATAAATGTGTGTAAATTTGACGTGTTTGTAGAACGTATGTTATACACATTTTGTTATATTGTAAAAGATGTTTGTACAGAGCCTCGTATTGATTGTCAAGTTAAAGCAACATAACGCACATTTTATCTCCTTTCGTTAAAATGAGAATAGTGTTAGCCATTTTGTCCTGCTTTTTGATTTTCAATACTTTAATTTTTGTCGAAAATGTTCACAAAATGCACAAAACTAAAGTTTTAGGATGCTATTTGGACCAGCAAACAAACTTAATTATCGAAGTAAATACGCTTTTGACCAAGTTTTATTGAAATCATTCTGGTGGGTTTGGAGGAGAGGTTAAAATTGATGCAAACAACGGACGAAACGTAGTTAAAATTTATGCACATTCACAGGCGAAGCACACATGGCATTTCGACCAGATGAGCTTAAAACCATTTTATGTTGGTCTACAAAAATATTTAGCGTATAAAGAGTTAAATGACGTAATTGTTCAACAATAAATCTATAAACAGATATATTTTCACATGACTCTGCTATTTGAGAGGTAAAGCAGACGAAATCAAAGATGATAACGAAGTGTGACTGTGATGAAATAAACCTACCATTTTATCTATCCCTGATTATTTTACCATCAAAATAGGCCAATTATCAACAAATTGGTTTATGCAAGATAACTTTACACTCGATGATTTCCCCTCTGAAACGTTTCATCAATGACTTCTTTCTATAATCAAATGAATTTTGTGATTTCGCAGGTTTATGCTGTTTTATTAAAAGGCTACAGCGAGTACAGTTCTAACACATAAATCCACGAGGGTTAGACACTTGTGGCGCGTTTCTTTCCTCTTAAAACATTGATAAATAAGTCAATTAAGGCGTGTTTTTAAGGATTGCTCTGTTACAGCATCAAAGTATTCGTTAAAATGAAAGTATTTTCATTTTAAAGAAACGGTCTCGATTATATCTGCCATCAATACATATTTTTTTCTAAAAGGACTTTATTGTATGTTATCATTTTACATTTGTACATTGTATGTTTTACGTGAAATATAGTCTGGGTTTTATTATTATTATTATTATTATTATTATTATTATTATTATTGATTTTTTAACAACATGTGAGAATTTTTTCATTTGTAAGTCTGTAACTAAATGTCGGTGCTTAGAACAAATCATGTAATTATAGTTTAGCAGTTTACATTTTTTTTTCTTTAAAATCGAATGAATAAAATTGAAAATTTTTGTCATTAGAGACTGATACAGTTTTAATTGAAAAATAAAATACTAAAACAATAGAATAGACAAACCATAAACCATGACGTGTGGATCACAAATGGTTTAAGCTTTAAGCACATGGCATTATACCGCTTAGGGTTCAATCCCGGCCGGATTTTTTTCCCGTATTATAAATCTTTACTGGATGCAACATTACCAGTATAACAGAATGATAGAACTGAAATATTTAACTACGAAATTGCAGGCCAATGATCATTAGCTTTGGCTATAAGTGTACACCAGTTCAGAACAGATCAGAAGCATAAACACAAACAATCATAACATTAAACAGGTTATTAGATTAATCCTCGAGATTAATACGAAAAAAATCCATTCTCGACGCGAAAAAATTCTGATACGATGTAAAGAAAAATTTCGTTATCTTGAATCCAAATTTCCTTTGACCCTAACACACTTTATGCCCAACGGCTGTATGTAAGGTTAGAACATTTTCTATTACAAAACCCCAGGATTTTCCGATACCAACTGGTGTGCCTCTTTTTGCTTCAGATTGAAAATATTAGTGGAACTGTAGAAAAGTTACAAAGCTCAATCAAAAGGTTAATGATTTGTCTTCCAAAATATTGAAATATTTCAAGATGTCATCGCCGCTGGTTTAAGATTCAGATCAGTTTCTTTGGTGTTGATGTTTGCCGACATCGTCTTCCATTTTCAAAACAAGACTTCTTGACTTCGCGAAACTCTCACATTTAAATATTTTGAAAGATAAATCAATCACCTATCGATCGAGGTTGGCTATTTTTCTGCAGCTCCACTAATATTTTAAGTCTGAAGCGAAATGAGAAGTTGCAACTTCCGACACAAGTTGGTATCGGAAAATCCCGGGTTTTACAAATTGTTCTGACCCTACACACAGTCGGGAGGCAAGTGTGTTAGGGTCATAGGAAAATCGGACTAACTTGAATCGTGAACGAGATCAATATCACTAATGTTATCGAAAATGTGTTTAGTAGGCATGTAGTTAATCCTTCATTGTTTAAATCATCTATTTTTTGTGAAAAGTTTTGGAAGCGAGTATAAATTTAAACATTTTAATCTATCTTAAAATCTATATTTAAACAAATTACTTTTCTTGATTTTGTAATAATTTCAATATGTATATTTTTCAGAAGTTTTTAGCCTCCCTGTTTTAGTGTAATTTTAGTATACATTTTTGTATTTGTTAAACACCCGCACATACCTCTGTTTCACAGCATGATTTTGATAATTATATTAAACGAGGCATTGTAAGACAAACTACCCCCAATGAAGCTTACAAAAAGCAGCCTAATGTTGTTACCTCACTAGAAGGGCTGTTGGCTTATGTTGTATGTTTTGTCATTTTAATACATTTCTAAAACATAATTAAAACTTTGTTTATCTAAATATTTCTTATAGAATCAGGAACCTTAACTCTTATCTCATGTTTCATGTTTCGAAATATTTCCCCAAACATAAGATATTGTTTAGAATTAAGATACTCAGGGACTCAATGATTTGGCAATAACTATGAAACATTTTCCAATACACTAGATATATTTTATATATAAGATACTTGAAACCCGAGTGTAGATTATTTTATAGATGATATACAAAAATATGAAAATGATAAAACTTTACTAAGTATTTGATAGAGAAAGTTTTGTAAAGCTGAAGCTACACGATGTTGTTCTTTTAACTGGGGTTATTGTTCTCAATATATATATTATACTTATACTTATATATCAAAGATGATACCGACACAGGATTAATCAAATCCAATAAACGAGGATGCTATTAGAGGATTAAACGAACCCTAATCAAACCTGACATTGAATTAATAACCAGGTTTTGTAGATACACCAGATGGTTACATAGAATACTTAATGCTATACATCTGATAGTTTACGTTTACTTTCTCTTTAAATTGTCGAGATAAATGATTAATAGAATCAAATAAGTATTTTAGTAATATTTGGATGTTTAATTTGTTTTACACTCCGCCATAGAAAGTTTAAAGGTAAGTGAAAGTTTAAAGGTAAGTTAGGGTTATTTACGTAATATTTCTGTTGTATCCTATCTATCTATTGTATCTATAATTGCATCATGGACTACTTTGGTCCATGCTTAAGTGACAATAGATTTATGATAAGTAAAATGGTATGGATTCTATCAACTACTGGATACCACTTCGTTACTATACACAGTACCTGTCTAAAGTCGTAAGTTTTATATTCATTTGTTTTATTTGTTTTGTATTATATTTACTTTTGTTTTAAAATGCAGAGGGGTAGTGTTTACTGTAGACATGGACAATTTATTGCTGTTAAACCACAATTTTTCTCAGTGAATTCATCACGTTATATCAAGTTTTAGGTGTCATATGCAATGTTAATATTGAATTTTTATTAAATAATGCAATTCAAAATTAGCACATGCCAATATTTGCTAGTTCTAAGTTTGAATTGCTTTATTTAATAAAATTTCAAAATTAACATATGACATGGGTAAACTTTAATATCTGACCACCAATTTTCGAAATATCTTTACAGTATGACATCGTGTTATTGCATCATTTAGATGTTGTATACAACGTGAAACATTGTTACAGTCTGTACTCCAAGCCTAAATGTAAAATTGAAACAAATGCCGATAATAAGTTAGTTGCAACAGATATACGTGTCCAGCATTAAAAAGTTTATCAAATTTATTTATATAAATGTTCGTCATAGATGTTTTATCTCAGTAATAATCTTTGCTTGTCTAGGGAATTCGATAAAATTAAAACAAATTATTGAATAACAAATTCAAAGATATTTAAATAAATCAAATTGTTTTTAACATTATAAGAAATCATCGTTATAAACTTTTGATCAATTTACATCAACGTAATTTTTTTTCTTTTTAAATTATATGGTCATTTTCTCGTAAAATGACTTCAGTTTAAAAAGAAATCTTAATGACTGTTGCTTAAAGACAGAGGAAATCACTGTCGGCGTTAATGTAATGACAGAGGAAATCGCTGTCGACGTGAAGTAAAGAAAGAGAAAATCACTGTCGGCGTTGATGTAATGACAGAGAAAATCGTTGTCGACGTGAAGTAAAGAAAGAGAAAATCACTGTCGGCGTTGATGTAATGACAGAAGAAATCGCTGTCGACGTGAAGTAAGGACAGAGAAAATCGCTGTCGACGTGAAGTAAAGACTAGAAAATCGCTGTCGACGTCAATGTAATGACAGAGAGTATCGCTGTCGACGTCAATGTTATGGCAGTAGAAGTCGCTGTCGATGTTAATGCAATGAATATTGGTGCTTTGACAGAAAATCGCTGTCGACGTTGATGTAATCACACAGAAAATTAATGTCGACGTGAAGTAAAGACAGAAAATCGCTGTCGACGTGAAGTAAAGAAAGAGAAAATCGCTTTCGGCGTTGATGTAATGACAGAGGAAATCGCTGTCGACGTGAAGTAAAGACAGAAAATCGCTGTCGACGTCAACTAAAGACAGAAAATCGCTGTCGGCGTTGATGTTATGACAGAGAAAATCGATGTCGACGTGAAGTAAAGACAGAAAATCGCTGTCGACGTGAAGTAAAGACAGAGAAAACCGCTGTCGACGTTGTTGTTATGACAGAGAAAATCGATGTCGACGTGAAGTAAAGACAGTAAATCGCTGTCGACGTGAAGTAAAGACAGAGAAAACCGCTGTCGACGTTGTTGTTAGAACAGAGAAAATCGCTGTCGACGTAAAGTTAAGACAGAGAGTATCGCTGTCGACGTCAATGTAATGGCAGTAGAAGTCGCTGTCGACGTTAATGCAATGAATATTGGTGCTTTGACAGAAAATATCAACTATCGTTGGTCACAGTTCAGGTTATAATATAGAATCAAGGCCGTTGAATCAAAGACGAAGATAACTGATGATAATGTTAATTTAAGGGCGGAAAAATTGCTGATGGAGTTGATTTAATGATGAAAAAAGTTGCTAAAGGTCTTGGAGTCAGTCTTTGGTAAAACAGAAAAATCGCTGATGGCGTTGCTTTAAGACGAGAAAAATCGTTCATAAAACAGAGAAAATCGCTGATGGAGTTGCTTTGATAAAGTAAAATTTAGAAAATCGCAGACAATCGTTTTCAGAGAAAATCCCGGATGATTTAATTGTCAAGAAAATTACTTATAAAACTTGTGTAGGTTTAAAGACGGATGACATTACTAAATAGTCGATCTGCATTTGTTTGTTTGTTTTTGTTTTTGTTTTTGTTTTTGTTTTTTTTTTTTTTTTTTTTTTTTTTTTCCGCGCTATTTTTCTTTCTTTCTTGTATTAGGAATACTTTTGGAGAGCACTGGTTAGTTTTGACAGAATTACTTTTATCATTTAGTTGTTCGAAGTGGACAAAGTGTCACTAAGTGTTTCTCTTTCATTTTGTTACAGTATGCTTTATGTTGATTCTGCCATTTACAATTAACTGTTATTCGGGTATATAATGTTGTATTTTCCGTTGTACCAGTAGTTAAAAAATCATTCACTTTTCCTTGAAATAAATCATAGTTAGATTTCCCTAAAGCATACATACATGTCATATACAATTATATGCAATTAGATAAATCGTTTTAATAAAATGAATTTATTCTAGAACAATTAAATTGAGGACATGTTAATCACAGAAAAAGTCAGAAACTCCAAATCTTAATTGGGGTATAAAATGTTTTAAAATGTTTTTAGATAATTCAATTATATAGTAAGTTTAAAAAAAATAATAAGTAAAATTTATAGTAAATTAATTTCATTATAAAAACAATGTAATGATATGCATAGTCTGTAAGTAAAACCTTCTTTAAATGACTGTGTCATGTGCTACTTTTGAATTTTTATAAAATAATACAATTCAAAAGTAACATTTGACAATTGTAATCAAATCGATAACTCTTGAAGATTTGATATAACCAAAAAATAAAGTTAAATAGCAAGTAAATAATTATGTATATAGATAAAGTATAGTTATATAGTATTAGTTAAAATTCACCCAAGAACTTCGCAACTCCACAACGTTACATATTAATAAAGGGCTGTGATAAGATCCCTACAATATAGACTGTAACGGACATAATTTCCATTTGCTACATTTAAATGCATTATTTAGTGTGCTACTTTGAATACATTATTTTATAATTCAATTCAATTCAAATGTTTTTGTCATATAAGTCAAAATATAACTTGTGAAAACTTACATATAAAAGGATTTTAAAAGAAAAGATAACACACAATACTTGGAAATATAATACAAGGAAAATCTCCTAAGATTCGCCTGTCCTCAGTTCTAATGACTGATTACTAAAGGAACCTTTGTTTTTACTTTATGAAAATTCTCGGGGTTAAGCAGATATGCTAGTTGTTCATCATCAAATAGATTAGCAAAACTCGGAATTTTAATTGATAACTTTTGAAATAATTCATGTTGTAAATTATTATTTTTTGACAGAATAATAAAAAATGTTTTTCTTTTTCTAAAATTTTATATAAAAAAGTAGCATGATAGATTTATACTAGTGTGATTGAAGTACAATTATAGAACACACAGAATATATTTTATACTACTTTACAAGCCTTTAATCTTATTTTACTACTTTACAAGCCTTTAATCTTGCATTCAAAATCGGTCAAACTTGATTAACTATTGTAAGTATTTCAACCGACGAGGATTCCTGCACCCAGTAGTATTCAAGTCTATGTAACATAAGTAATGGACTAGTATCTCCTGTAACTATATTCAGTAAGACCAAGTGTTACTCATCTTTAAGCCATTTCGGAGTGTTACATTACCAAATACACAACATATTCGGCATTTCCTTCTCGATTTCTGCAAGCGGAAGAACTTTGGTCTCAAGATGATGTTCCAATGGCTTGCAGAACCATATGGTGATATTTTTGTAACATTAACAGGATAAAAAAGTTTACATAAGTTTTGCCAATCTACATCAAAATGTTTATTATTGGTGTGTCTATCAGGTACAATTTCTTAAAAATAATATTAATATTTGAACAACCTCAACATAAACAAAGAGAAAACATTACACGTAAAGGGCAATAGTTTGGTACCCCTGTTTATGATGGGGACCCTTCCGATCTTTTAATGAACAGGCTAATCTTTTGGTGGTACGAATAAATCATTTTAAAGAAAAGTGTTTTAAGAAACTTATAATGTTATTGCAAAAACGAGTTGAAATAATAAAAAGTAAATTACAGCTGAAAAAGAATGTACTTGGCAAAGGCCAACACAATAATGCAAAAACAGAAACCAATACAAGATAATTAAAGAAACTGCCATAAAACATCACATATTTGGAAAACAAACTATATAACTGTCTATTCTTTATTTAACCGAATATCTTACGATATACAGGTACACATTACAAAATATAAACATAAACTTCAAGGGGGACCAATACATAATAATATTATAATATTACAATAAATACATACATTTGTGACAGTTTGAGTAAAGCGTCTTTAGATAGGCACTGACAATTATGCCCAGTGGTGTGGCTGATAAGAAAATTAGAGGTCCCCTAACCATCCAAATTATTTTATAAAATGTGGAGGATATGGCCTGATATGACTCAGCAAACATAATACTTACCAAACATCTAAATTTGCTGTTTTATAGAGATGGAGCAAGTCAAAACGAAGCCTTCAATAAAGTGTTTTTGTTCATGTTGAATACAGAATGTAATGCGTTCCTTAGTGAAATAAATCAGTATCCTATATTGCAATGAAAATTACAATTTTAGATTGATTAAAATTAAAAATCGTTGTAAAAACGATTGCTGTGTTGTATTTTAATGATATCACTTAAAACAATCACAGAAGCATATGATAGAACTATTCTGAAATAAGGATCAAATAATGTGTATTATAGATTAATTTATAAGTCAGAATAAAGTGGTAGATATGTGTTATTTACATATGAGAGTTACTAGACTCTAAAAAATTCAAAATAAACGTTCTAAGTAAAATTGTGAAAAATTTGAATTTGAAAGTTTAATCAGTTCCCATGCCGACGGTATATTTTTTCTTCGGGCGCTCCGATTACCTCGGACCTCTATGAAGCTATCATGTCAACATAAAGAATCTTGATTGGAGTGATACACCATTACTCTACTCCAAACATTAATAGAACCAGATAATTTTCTAATATTCCTTTCGAGTTAAAAGATTTGCATATTTTATCTTAACCTGAAATTTTGGTTTTCAAACAGTGGAAGTTATTTATAAAAAATTAAATGAAACTTTAACTAGCATCTTTTTAAAAACACATCAGAAAAAGGTATTTTCTCCCCCAGAAATGATTTAGTTTGCTTGTCAAAGGTTGGTGGATTTCTATGGGAACTCTCGTGTCCCCCACCCTCTCAGGCCTGACATCTCCGATATAATTGAAAGAATCTTTAAGTAAAACACTATTACTCCCTTCCACTTCACAACTATAATTTTGCCCAGACTGTACATGGAAAGGGTGATAACTCTTTCATCTCTGTATTCTGATTCGCTTTAAGTTTTATTAAAGGGCTTGTCATGCAATAAAGAACGTTTGTTAAAGCTAGAGATATTGTTTTTCATTGTTTGATTTTCACTACCAAGATGTTATATCTGTCACTTATTAGACATATGTCAACATCTTTATAATTTTTGTAACGTTTTTATCTAGAAACAATTGTCTTTTTATAATAACAATGTATTTTACACTGAAATATTCAAAGTAACAACATGACAGGAAAAACTAAAATTTAAACAAAAGTCGGATTGTAGTTCGTGTCAGAGAAAGTGGTGTACATGCTCGGTAAAAAAAAAAAACAAAACAATGAAGTGACACCGTCAAACAACTTATAGAAACACAAAGACATTTATATTGCCTTTATTATGATATTGTATTTGTCATAAAAACTAGAAGCATGTAAGATTTGTTATTTTTTATCTAAAAAGCTTATGTTATAATACTTTTGACACAATATAAACACGTGTATTAATGAAGT
This sequence comes from Tegillarca granosa, assembly GCA_029721355.1. Classification (NCBI taxonomy): domain Eukaryota; kingdom Metazoa; phylum Mollusca; class Bivalvia; order Arcoida; family Arcidae; genus Tegillarca; species Tegillarca granosa. The sequence goes on from CM056595.1 coordinate 4,225,075, forward strand.
TTCTGTGACAAGTAATGTGACAGGCAGGCAAACAGATTGTAACAATAAAATGTTTTTCTAGTTCAAATGTTAAAAGTTGTAAACTTGTTTCAATTTAATGCTGAACATGCTGAAGCTTTTTAGTTATGCGACATGTATGAGTGACATTTGTGATACTGCAATTAAACTTGGATAATTTAAGTGTTTTCTGCGATTTTGAAGTTTAGTGTGATGTTTTTGTGCGACATCTGCGATAATGCTAGTCATTATGACGTGTGTGTGTGCGTGCGTGCGTGTGTGTGTGTGTGTGTGTGTGTGTGTGCGTGTGTGTGTGCGTGTGTGTGTGTGTGTGTGTGTGTGTGTGTGTGTTTGCGACGTTGCAGGTAAATGTGTTATATTTCTGTGATATCCAAGATGTTGCGATCCAATACAATGTGAGGTGTTTGTCTCTCACTCGAGATGTTAAAATACAATGGGAGGTGTGTATGTGACATCCGAGAGGCTGAAATACAGTGTGAGTTGATTATGTGACATCCGAGATGTTAAAATATAATATAAGGTGTTTATGTGACATACAAGACGTTGAAATACAAAGTGGGGTGTTTGTGTGACATACAAGACGTTGAAATACAAAGTGGGGTGTTTATGTGACATACAAGACGTTGAAATACAAAGTGGGGTGTTTGTGTGACATACAAGACGTTGAAATACAAAGTGGGGTGTTTATGTGACATACAAGACGTTGAAATACAAAGTGGGGTGTTTGTGTGACCTTTAAGAGGCCGAGATTTGTGTCATTTTATGGATTCCGATTTATACTATCTAGATTAAATTGATACTCTCTTCAAAATGCTTGAATTTGATGGTGAGGAAGAGAAGGAGGATGATGATAATGATGATGTTGATAAAAAATGTGAAGCCGATGTGCCCGGAGTAACATGTAAAGTAAATATGCTATCCGTGTCGAGTTAACTCATTTAGTCAAAGTTTTTAATATTTTTCTTTTACAAAATCAATTTTACAAAACCGACTCTGTGAATGTGACCAAAACCTGTCTAAACCAGACAGGTCGTTAATTTCATCAGGCACTCACGCATAGACGATTAACCCAGAGGTTAAAACATCCCGTCGAAAAGATTGAAAAATCGTCGTTGCGACATTAAGAATCCCGTTAGCGATCTATCAACTCCCTTTATTTGTTTACGTGTCAAGGAGTAATAATGTTTTTTGAGTAGTGTCCTGTGTGTTTGATTGAAATATCCTATAATGAAGATATTGTAAGTGTCATATGACACTTTTTGAATTTAATTATAAAAATACATTCAAAAAGTGGTATATGACAATAGACAATAACCACTTTTTAAATGTATTTTTATGATTAAATTCAAAAAATTGTATATGACATAAGCATTGTACAGGACACTTGGTTCGAGAAAGGTTCAATAAATAAAAAGAAACTTGCAAACTGTGCCATAAAAGGCAGCTATAAAACTTATGTAATCCAATTAGATTGCCTCTTATAGATTTATTGGGAATCCGAGTGGTATTTAAACCTAGTCGTTGAGAGGCGTTGTGATCCCTTAAGCGAGCTTTAGACCACTCGGTTACCGAGACCTTTCGTGAAAAGGATTCACGCTGTATGTTAAAGCGTTTACATTTGTTCTCGGGTCCTGCAACTTTATGTGACAAAAGTTTAACCATGTTAAAGCATTTTGAACGATCTTAACTAATCAAAAATATATATGTGTAAGACTGCAGGACTGTTGCCAAAATTCAGTTAACGGAGCCGATATAATATGTCGTGTGAGAGCGTTGCTTCAATAACCGATATGAGTCGCCTAAATTCAATAAACCAAACCGATATGATCTGCCATATAAAAGTGTCGCCTAAATTCAATAAACCAAACCGATATGAGTCTTTTAAATTCAATAAACCAAACCGATGTGATCTGCCGTGTAAAAGTGTCGCCTAAATTCAATAAACCAAACCGATATGGTCTGTCTTGTGAAAGTGTCGCCTAAATTCAATAAACCTAATGGATATGATCTGTCGTGTAAAAAAATGTCTGTGGAATTATTGTTCTTTTAAATATAAAAAGAAATAATTCTTCAAAGTTTAAAAATGGCGTTAAAACATCACAAAATACTAGGTGCATGTAGAACTATTGTCAACACACAACATAGACATGTATCAAAAGAAATTAAACAAAATGCAATGGATTATATTTAGATCTGCGTCATTCTTTTCTTTAATTATTTTTACTAAAAAAATGAATGTCTTCTTAATTCTAAAATCTTTCTATATTCCTGGATTTCCTGTAAAGAAGTTTATTGATCCAAGCACTTACATTGTTTGAGCAGAGATGATATCATTAGAACTAAACAGCCAAACTTTCCCGAAATCATTTCCGACCGACTTGTAGAAGACTAACGCGTTTTCTGAATTGTTCTTACACACCATGTCCAAAAAGCCGTTTTCTTTTCTCATATCAATTCATTATAACCATATATCCTCTAATATTAGTCATCAAAACAGATCGATGAAATCCGACATTCTTTTATACACTTTTCTACCAAAAATACCATATTTCATTTTTATGGATATTGAGCCTCTAAATCATATAAATTGTTTCCTCGGGCTCGATAAAAAATTCCGGACCACAGATAAGAAATGTCTATAGCTTATTCACTAACTGACCATTCTTACCCCGTGTAAATAATTTAAAACTTTATTAAACCGTTACCTAAGTCAAAATTTTGTTGTTGTCATGACAATAATCAAATTATTTTGTAATCAGTTACTGAGATTGTGCATACAAATAAGAGTATAATGAATTCCATATCTGAAATATCTCCTATACTGGAATATTAATTCTTTGCGTGGTGTCTTTTTCAGGTGTTTCAGTCATATACAGGCTTGACGCTGGGAGGTAAAATTAAAATGAAGAAAAAACGTTTTATTAACTAAGATCTAGACAGTGATTTCTAATGGACGATGTTTAATTTCTATTTGAAAAATTCGTGTTAAATTATCATTCGGATAGAAAGACTGGAAGTTTTGGTAAGTGTATTTTATTTATTGGTTATAAACAGTTCTAGATATAGTTTTGAAATATAATGTTAGAAATGCTAGGAATAAAGATTTCAAAATGCACAAGTTTGCCTATGGAACTCATATCTATTGTTTTAAACTTTGTAGTTTAAATCCTTTTTATAAAATTTTTTTATTTAAATCGTAAAAAACCCTAATTTTGAATATGGTATCAAAGTTCACAATAGGATTTTGAAAATATTGTTAAAATGAAAAAATTATATAACGACATTTTAATATCAGTAAACCAATGCTTCCTAGATCATCTGCTGGCTGGTGTCAAAATAAATAAATAAATAAATAAATAAATAAATAAATAAATAAATAAATAATATAAAATAAAAATAATTAAAAATCAGTAATAATATTAATAATAATAATAATAATAAAAATAATAATAAAATTATTAACTATATATATATATATATATATATATATATATATATATATATATATATATATATATATATATATAAAAGTACTGGATTCAAAATTAGCCTGTTATTTTTAAAAGTTTTTTTCTTACATTTATAAACATGACTTTGTTATGTCTTAACTAACTGTATATTGCGATGATCTGGATATAATCCTCAAAGCTGTTCAGCAAACATTGATCTGTTATAGGATTATTGGAAAGTTAAAACCCTGAGCCTTAACAATGAGATTGGTGTCAAAACTTCCTTCTCTGAGTGACAAATAAATTACCAATAATTTAATAATGATGAATACTTAAATTGTGTGAAAAATTTAACTTGAAGCCTTGAAGTGTTTGTTTTAATATCAATACCAGTATGATCGTACACAAGTGATTATTCAGAGACACTTCGGTAATCAACTATATGTACTTAGAGATTGGATTGTTGACTTGCGCTACTTCGATAACTCACTGGATGTATTTAGAGATTGGCTTGTTGAATTACTATATTGTGAGAAACGTGACGTACAACAAGGAATTCGCATGTCGCCATCATTATTCTACTAATTAATTCACCAATAGCTTTGTTACTTAAAGAAATTAGATATAAATGGTAAATTATACAACACCAGAAAAATCTGTAAACCTGTAAAGGATTTATGAAGATTTATGACAAACTCACAATGCATCTTACAATGATGTCATGAAATCCTTCCACACACCGGCATTGCATTACGTTGTCATATTTCTATATATAAAAAGTTTGCATTATTCAACATGCATATTCTGTTTTGTATTTAAGTCACACAAAATATCTATAAGGATGTCTGGTACGTGTCCAATGTTTGGTTCAATAATAATTACTTTCATAGCCATTTTTATTGAAATAGCTGTTTTAGTATTTCATCTTGTTCTGAGAAGTACGCTGGTTAATTTTTACTTGTGTTTCTATGAAGGCTTAAGTTGTTTGGTTTCAAAACTCCAGGACTTTGTTCAAGCTGGGGATTAACTGAAATATTAGTAGTTAGATTATAACAAAAGTATCTGCATCTGCCTTTTATTACGTGCAACTGCGGACAATGTTTGTTCCAGTGTTATCGATTTATTTTGTCATTACCAAATTTGTGTGTTTTTGAATGTGGATATGATATATAAGTGTTTGTGTTTGAAGCATTGCCACATGTTTGTTTAAGCATTGTCACATGTTTGTTTAAGCGTTTCATTAGGCCTAAACCTTTGATTTTGTGTATAAGCTAGCTAATAGCCAACCTTTAACATTAACATCGTTATAATATAATCGTTTTTGTCTTTTATACCTATCTTGTGCCTACTCAGGTTTATTAAGTCAAATTTAAACGACTTTCTATAGGAATTTAGATCAATTTATGGAATTTATTTCCATCGCGTCTTCTTGCAATAAATCATTCGTTTTACTAGTGCTGTCATGTGCTACTTTTGAATGTATTATTTCATTAAAATTCAAAAGTAACACATGGCAGTCCTTTTTTATTTCAAAAGATAGACTATTCTGCCATGTGCTAATTATGAATTTCTAAATAAAATGGTATTTGTCATGTTTTAGGTATAATTTTATGTAAAAATTCAAAATAAACCCATGACAACATTATCACAGTTGTACTGAAAGTAGGTAGACATAATGTGTATTCACCCCAGTAGTTACCATTATATAATGATATCAGTCTGGTTACCTAATTAGCCATACCTGTATCGGACAGGTAAACACAGATACTAATAATCCATTCACGAATCCTCTCATTGATTTAACATATTGAGTATGTACTTACCGATAAAAAAATAGTTATTTTCCGGTTTCTTTGACTAGAGTTTTTTTTGATGATGTAACATTATCAATTGATTTTTAACTGTACAAAGCATATGGAAGCAGTTGTGTAGTTCCCATCAATTGACTTAGTAATATGTTTTTTCAAATAGTTATTTTTATCTGTCCGTTGTATACTGGGGATAAAGTAATTATCAATGATATCGTTTTATATTTTAAACGCATTCCAAACTGGGAACTTTTTTCTCTAAAACAATTAAAACGGTTCTCATACGTTCGAATCGTTATTGTGTTTGATAAAGCGATAATCATGTAACATAAACTCTCTCTCTCTCTCTCTCTCTCTCTCTCTCTCTCTCTCTCTCTCTCTCTCTCTCATACATTATAACTCCCTTCCCCGTGTGTGTGTGTGTGTGTGTGTGTGTGTGTGTGTTCCTATAAACATATAACTACTTGAGAGAACTATTTTGAAAATAAATTGTTCCTAAATTCTTGGCAGTAAATTCTGCGTAAACGATTAATTTTAGAAAATGTGATGATTCAAAGATTATGAAATAATGAAATATGTCGTTTCCTCATAAGATGTAATTGATTTTATTTTAATTTTTCCGTCTAAATCAGAAATTTCTCTTCTAGGTATTGGAAATCCCACCAGATGCCTGGATCACCACACCGTGAAATCTCTGTCAATATTTAACTCATTGTAGTTTTGTAATTTTGAATTTAGTTGTGAAAATGCGCTTCTACAAATAGACGTAATGTCACGTAGGTCAGAGAAATGAACATGTCTGTGTGAAAAAGATGACATGATAGAAATTATATCCATTGAAAAATCGTCTTCAAAATGGGCGGAAACTAATTTAAACCTCTTCACAAGATTCAGATTAACCGCCATGAAGAATTAAAGAAAATTAAGCATCAATAGTAATTTTGTAATTTGATTGAAGCAAGTTCACGTCTCACCATCTGTAGTCAGAATCAGTGTTAGAAATTATCACGATTTTAAGTTCACTAATTATCAACGCGCTTTTGCCATTAAAGGTCTGCGCGGGAATGGGCGTGTTATTCATGGCCTATAATTAACACATTTTCTACAATTTATTTCAGAATAATTTCAAATTTAGTGATATTAATAAAGTTTTAACAAATTTAACCATGGTTTAAGTCTTTTGTCTCAGACACTTGAATTAGGATTAAACACACGGTTAATTTGAGAGTGTCGGCGTTAAAGGGTGTATATCTTTCAATTTCGTGACCGTCAGTACAACGCAGATTCGTTTAACCAAATTACAAAACAAGAGAGTATGATGCGTTTGTATTACCACTCATTTATCACTTCATTAATCAAACTGATTGTAGAAATTTTTATAATCAATTGGACTGTAAAACAGTAAGAAAGTTATCAATTTTTCAAATATAGATAACAAACAAATAATTTTCCATCGCTAAAGCAATGCTTATACTCTCGCTTTTATATTGGTCACACATTTTGTATTACAATATCAGTAACGTCGGTAACGTCATAAACATAGCCACGTGCCAAATACTGCAAACATCAAGATAAGTTAGATTAAAAGAACTTTAATACATATAGATGTATTACGAGAGAGAGAGAGAGAGAGAGAGAGAGAGAGAGAGAGAGAGAGAGAGAGAGAGAGAGAGAGGCTCCCCTGGTTGCATGGTCAGGCTATTCAATTGAGCAAACTAGAAACTATATGTCATTGTCTCACGGTTAAGACAAAATTAACAGAATTAAATGCCAAATGTCATCTACCATCTGAAGTCCTGTGTGTAGAACGATCCTTTTACTTAATATTTGTTTTGCATTTTATCTTTACAAATTTAAGAGAAAACAAATGCTTACTTTTTATTGAACAAAACCATGTTCGTGAGATGTCGTGGAACCCGGAAGTGAACCCTATATCCTAATGACAAAAAATTCGTGTATTTATTGGAAGTTGATGTATCATAGATCTCTGATGTATTACAATCGACATGCAATCACATCGTAAAACATAAACGAGTGACAAGACAGCTACAACACTATATCACAGACTTGTTACTTCATTAACACATCAACATCAGAATTTTTACTACAGTATCCGATCAATCATACACGCATCATTTACCAGAATAAAACTATATGATCTGTGACAGAATTAGATGATAAGTAAAAAGCTTATGTAAATCTAGTATTTGACTAATCAAAAATAAATTGGTGCAGTTGAATGTTGAATAGAACGTTGCATGTAAGCACTTGCTGTTCAATTCAACAAACCAGTAATGTAATCGATTGCCTACGTCTTGAGACAAATAAATGGTACCTGATCGGTCTTTATTGAAAACTGTAGATCAAGCAATTAAAATTGTAGATCAAGGAATGATATTTCACAGGGTTAAATATATAAATTCAGATTCGTGCAATTTATTTATCGTATTTGTTTATTTCATTCTAAATTATTATATGTCAACAAACAATGCAATAATGTCCTATATTATATCACCTTTCATAACAATGCAATAATGTCCTGTATTATATCACCTTTCATAACAATTCAATAATGTCCCGTATTATATCACCTTTCATAACAATGCAATAATGTCCTATATTATATCACCTTTCAAAACAGTGCAAAAATGTCCTATATTATATCACCTTTCATAACAATGCAATAATGTCCTATATTATAACACCTTTCATAACAATGCAATAATGTCCTATATTATATCACCTTTCATAACAATGCAATAATGTCCTATATTATATCACCTTTCATAACAATGCAATAATGTCCTATATTATATCACCTTTCATAACAATGCAATAATGTCCTATATTATATCACCTTTCATAACAATGACATCTTGTCATTGAATTTCTTAAATGGTCAAATTTATAATGTTCATCATATTACATAGAGAAAGCGAATGTTAACACCACAAAAGGTGTGTGATCAAAGACCCCTGTGAATTACGTTTAAACTTTAAATAAGTTTGAAATGTTAAAAACATCCAAATGCTGTCAGTTTTCAAGGAAATGTATAGAAATTCTGACTTTTTTCAGAAAAAATTGGTTTTAAATTCGGACTTTTAAAGCATCAATTTAAAATGAAACTCGATACGGGTTAACATTTTCGCTCAAAGATTTGCATTATTTTTCTTGACATTTAAAATCAAATACAGAACTATGTCTCTTCTTATTTAGACAAATTGTAAAATGTAATTTCTCATTGATAAAATATTTCTATTTATGCAAGCACGATTGGATCACTAATAGACGATAAATTGATTTATACTATGAAATGGCGTTCTGTAGCCGCCAGAAGGTCCAGTTAGTGTTGTATACGAGTCTTTAACGATATATAACATTATAGCATGATTAATTTAGCAAAATAAGGAAATTATACAACTAAATGATACGTCACGACTTAGCACATGTATTGAATGAAATTAAGGTTCCAGGCGTTGCATGTTGCTTGTTCAACTGTCATTTTATCATTATGATGAAAAGTTTCATTTCAGGCGACTTAATCTAGCATTTTATGTTAATATCATGCTACGTGCTACATTTAAATTTTGATGGAATAAAACTGCTGAATGCAAAGTTTCGTAAAAAGTTCAAAAGTAGCACATCAACTTTTTAACATCAGTATTGTTGTCAATACATTTAACTTTTACTCTATACACAAAACAAACACCGTTTTCCACTTCCACCGTGATTGCACGAACATCTCGCGTGAACCAGCTGGTAGATACTAGTGTTAATATTAGTTTGAAATAAACCTACTGAAACTCTCCTTTCCTTAAATCTATATTAAATTGATAGTTGTTTACATTTGGTAATACCGGAATTCCCATGGATTGATTTTAAATATAGGGTTTTAATTTCAGACTTTTAAAGCATCAATTTCAAAGGAAACTCAATACGAGACAATATCTTTGACTAAAGACTTAGAAACTTTTTTTGACAGTTAAAATCACATTTACAGAAATATGTCTCCCTTGTTTCAGATAAATGTTAAAATCTAATTCTTGGTATTAATATTCCTATTCATGCACGCACGATTGAATTATTTGTAGACAATAAATTGGTTTATTGTAAAACCTGGAATTCTATGGCCGCCATGAGGTCCTGTTTCAGTTATGTAACGTGTGTATTGGGGGTGTGGCTGCAGTTTGTTATTTAATAGAGGTAGATTAATTACATTGAATCACGATATTGTAACATGAAATAGCTAAATTAATTTCATGGTGTAAATACTTTGTATGTGTGTTAAACAATAGTTTGTATGGCCTATTATAATACAAATTTACTCTCTCCTTTCAGAAATCATCTAGATAAATTAACTATAGCAAATATAAAAACTGAATAAATAGCCATAATAATTTTGTATAAAGGTATCTGTCTCAACATTTAACTTAATTGAAAACGCAATTAGTAATGCAAAGTATTTAAAATGATGTACAAGGAAAATTGAGACTGGGCAAACACGCTTAAAGTTGATATGTTTGCCGTCAGAATGCCAGAGATAAAACAAATGTTTAAAAAATAAGTCGTATGCTAAATTTTGAATTTTTATTCACACTCATGTGTGATATGCCATTTCTGTACACATTTCGTATGTATAGTGTGATGGTATTTACAATCTTGCCAGATTCCCTTACCAGAACAAGACGTGCTGGTTTTATGTACGTGTGGTCGTTATATTTCTCTTCTTAGTTTTTGGAATGTGGCGTGCAATAATTCAATAATAGTCTACATAAGGGTTACACTAGCGTTAAACAATTCTGTGGGCTTTGTATGGTATTATCGGTTATAATACATGTTCGTTGAAATGTTTTTGAGGTTTTCTAGGGTTAAACTCGGTTTTAATTGGACATCTGCAGCAAAAGTTATACATGTTTTTAACATAGGCATAGTATGTGTCATCATTAATAAAGCATGATGCTTTGATACTACATCAATTTTGAATGGAATTATTCCTGGTTTTCATATTTATCTGGATAATTTCTTAAATTTACTCATAACCTGTGAAAATATTCAACATATCGATTGATATGATTGATATGAAATGGAGGCACTTTCATCACACACACACACACACACACACACACACACACACACACACACTTCAAATCCCTGTGTGTGTGTGTGTGTGTGTGTGTGTGTGTGTGTGTGTGTGTGTGTGTGATGAAAGTGCGTTCATTTCATATAATCTCTGGATTCATTTATAAATTCTGTCTTTGTCGCATGAAAATGTATGCACTATTTTTATCAACTTGACAAAATTCAAGGCTAATAATTGTTGAAATAAATTTTGTCGCAAACATAAAAAATATCAGACCAGTTTATTCAAGATTAGGTCAGAATAAAGTATTCAAGAATTTTCGTGTGTAATTTTTAACACTTTAGTTTCAAATTCAAAAGACTATTAATAAATTCTGTTCTTAAAACTTATTGTCATGTGCAGAATTTGGATATATCTTTTGGTAAAAATTAAGAATTCATCACATGATAGTTGCCATCCAGCACATGATAGTTGTCATTCATCACATGATAGTTGCCATCCAGCACATGATAGTTGTCATTCATCACATGATAGTTACCGTCCAGCACATGTAATGCGAACTTGATTACAGAATGCTCAGATTTTCATTCATAATTTTAACAATATAAGATTATTTGTTTTTTAAACTTAAACAATTTAAATTTTGAATCTTTTAACTTATAAAAGTTTCTCGCAAAAACATAAAACCAAACTTGACAAGAAACTGAACAAAAGATCAATGATTTTAGATTGGTTTACATTTATGTTTCAATGTCAATTAATATTGGTTATAAAGTTTAATAAACCTGATTTATAGAAGATGAAATTACAACCTCTGTTAGCTGGATTCAATATAAATCTGTTTATACGTGTACAATAACAATAGTTTGTTATTAAACAGAGATTTTGTCATTAGTTTGCACGAACATCTCGTGTTTCGCAAGAGCCCTCGCGTACATGTTGTAATGGAAAAGATGGATTTAGAATGACTAAGATATATAAAAACTATAGATTTTAAATTGAAGTAATTTTAGCCTATCTTTTTACGTAAGATGATGTATCGGGCAATATCAAAAATCAACATCTCGGGTTCGGTGTAGCAGATTAGGATTTTGAATGAAATACATGTATCTAACTTCATCTAAACTCCACGAGTAAGAAGATAGAGTTGAAATAAAATCTAAAAAATGTACTTTGTATTTGACAAGAATCAATATCAAACAGCCAACTATATCTCGTTTATTGAAATAAAAAGAGCTTGCCAATGTTTGTGTTGAGACAAGTATAATGAGATATATTGTATTGAAAAATATCTTATATGATTATTATTATTTATTATTATTACTATTATTATTATTAATGTCATATACCATATTTGAGTTTAATCATAAAATACATTCAAAAATGGTATATGACAGTATGTTGCCATGTATCATTTTTGAATGTATTTTTATGATTAAATTAAAAAATAGTTTATGACATTATTATTATTATTATTGCTTGTTTTTATGAGAATTAAATTTAAATATTCAAGTTGTCTGTAGTAATAAAATAAATAAATAAATAAATAAATAAATAAATAAATAAATAAATAAATAAATAAATAAATAAATAAATAAAATAAAATAAAATAAATATAATGTAAATAAATAAACAAATAAAAATGCATCAAAAATGGCTTTCTTGCTGTCAGATGTTATCTGATGTTGAAATGGAAGAAAAAATTGTAACAGAAAAACACGTTTTGTTTTGTTTTTTTTTTGTTTTGTTTTTTTTTTTTTTTTTGTTTTTTTTTTTATTATTAACAGCAAAGGCATGAAATAATGAAATGAAATAAGTCAATTGCAAAGGAAAGATGGGCCGAACAAGACAAGTAAAGATAAATGCTGAAGCTCCGACTTTGGACCATAACCGATTATCTCTCTCTCTCTCTCTCTCTCTCTCTCTCTCTCTCTCTCTCTCTCTCTCTCTCTCTCTCTCTCTCTCTGTTGTCATAAATGTCATAAATTCTATCTTTTGTGACTTATTCAGTTATAAATGATAATTTGGTTCGAGTGTTTGATCAGAACAGATTTTCATCAACCACCCAAACTGATATATTAACAGTTTTTCTTTAAGTTTAAGTTTTCAAAACTGTTGGATGCTATTGAACGTCCGTCATTGTTTCGCTCACAAAAACTGTGTAACAAAAAAGTTAATAATAATAATAATAATAATAATAATAATAATAATAATAAGAAGAAGAAGAAGAAGAAGAAGATTTTTAAAGGAATATGAAAACACATTATAGAAAACTGCCTGATATTAGTGACACTATGTAACTGTGGCATTACAGTCATTTTCAAATAACCGTACATACAATTGCCGCATTATCTATAGAAAACTGCCTGATATTAGAACACCTAACACGTGACACTATGTTACGGCGGTATTACAGTGATTTTCAAATTACCGTACATACAAGACGTTTACTGTAGCCGTATTATCTATATCATATCTATAAGTATTACTATCATAAGATAAACTTCTCAACACTGTCGCCTCTTTCAACAATAAGTCTCCGATTCTATGTTTATAAATACACAACAGTTCATAACAACTTAGCCATGTTTCCGTTAGAGGTAAGACATTACGTATTTTTAATTATTTACAGTAAAACATTTTATGTATCAAGCTAAGGTTTAGTTTCGGTTCCAGGATATAATGTTTCATCTCTTTATATTGTGCATCATGTCATCAACATTTTCGAGGAAAATTCTTTGCGAATGTAAATAACATTTCGTTAAACTTATGTTAAGAGTGATGAATGTTAAGCTATGAAATGTAGTTTTAGATTCAAAATTATTAAAACTTTATTTTTCAAGATCCTTCTCAAAGTAAAACCCGATTTTTGAAACCTTAACATTTGTCAGTTTGGTTTAACCTGAAACCTGGTCAAATCAACACCAAGCAGACATGCGGCGGACATGTATTGTAAGACTGGTTTAACCCGCCTCTGCAAATATTGCCATCATATAAACCCATAAACAAGAATTTCAAGTCTGGTTTAACCCCACACCCGAAATACTAAAATCATCACATGGAAATAAAAACGGAACTTCAGATAGACATTAAAAATTAATTAAATGCGGATTAAACTGAACAGTGCCAAACAAAAACCCGAATTCTAGCATCACCCAAACATACGGACATGTTTAACCTAAAACCCTGCAAAACAGAAACTTGTAAACTGGCATCACACAGACGCATGAACAGATATGTCATGCTATAAATTTTTAAATTTTCTGAATGAAGTATTCAAAAATTTATAGTTGTCATATCATAAATATTGGAATATTTCATTCAGAAAATTCAAAAATTTATAATATGACAGACAGCTTCATTCTGGTACTATCTGAAGCCCTGCCAAACAGAAACCTGTAACTTGGCACCATACAGACGTACAGACAAACACTGTTTGGTTTTACCAAGACTGTCACTGAATATGTTGTCTATTCTATTTTTAGCTCTCAGTAGCCATCAATCCCATAATTACCGTCTGTCCACCAAGGAATTTATTTATCAGTCAAGCTCAGTATATCTTAATAAGAACCGGCTATCTTGTTAATAGAATAACAGTGACCACTCTATGTCAATATGGCCGACAATTACACAGGGTATGTAGATACCGCTGTAGAGTGGCAACGATAATTTCAGAAGGACCTTGATAAATAAACTATGTTGATAAGTTATTAATTCTCTTTTACAACATCAGACGAGTTGTTAATGGAGGTACTTACATACAAGTTTAATGAACTTGTATATTGTTTGATTAAAATGTTGTTCACAAAAACTACTCTTGTGATATGTCACCAACTCGACTCTCTATTAGACGTCTGGACATACATTTGACTCCTGAATAAAAAGAAAGACAAAATATAAGATATTATTTACTTTACTTCAGCTTTTAAGAGACTGAAACGATTTATTTTACTTATGCTGGAAATTACTTTGAATTTATAAAACACTAAGTATAAAAGTAGGAATAGCAGAAAGAATAGGGCACTTAGCTTGCTCAAATAATCATTTCTCTTATTCTCCAAGACCCAAGGTTGTTTCATGTATTTCAGACGACCACGATCTCACAGAGAGAGACATCGAACATTGTAAATTTTGCTTATAAAATGATACTAGTATGAGATTGAGTGTGTATTAATTAATAGATAAAAAAGAAACCGTTAACTTTCTGAAAACTTCTCAAACTTCCCCATGAACCAATTCAGAAGTTTATTCTAAACTTTGTTTCTTTGAAGCAAAAATGTTTGGCGTTTAATTGCTTTCCAGTTACAACTTCTCCCTGTACCATTTATGAGTCATTACTTAACTGTTATACAGATCATACCTATATTCGCTTCATTACTTTCAAAAATCATTCTCTCTTATACTGGTTCTAATGTATAATACACATCTAGATAGAAGTGGTACTTCACAAAGAGAGAGGAATACATTTCAAATAGAAACTGTTTTAGATGTGATATACTCATTGTTTGTAGATTTATGTTATGTATGTTGTAATGTTAAGTAAGCATGTTTTTGAAAATATAAAAGTAGCCAGGCTGATAACTGCAAATTATATAATACATATAAAACACCTTGTCGGCAGCTATTCGGTTGGTCAATTTGAAATATGTCATACGTTTGTCAAATATACGAGTAGTAAGTTGCGATTCTTAGAGTCCGTTATAAACAAACACCCGCACTTGCAATAGGGGCGAATGTTATAAGAAAAATCAATGAACTGTAAATGTATGAACATTTAAAGCTTTAGCTATTAAAACTACCATTTACTTTTATATCATAGAGTTTGAAGATTTCTATCAAAAACAGTTTATTTATACATTAGCTCTAATCAAGCGCTTCCTGTAAATGACATTACACAGTTTATTGATGATATTGTCTAAAATAATGTTAAAGAAATAAGTGAACAAGTTCTGAATCGAATGCTACGTAAACCGTCAATCACATGCAGCCCGTCTTTCATTCTTAGAACTGCGTATTGTATTTAGAGTTAATGCTTTTAAAATGCTAATGTAATGTACAGCTTTGCACTGAGAAGCTATATAAATGTCTTTTAACTTTTATAGTGTTCCGTTCAGTTTTGTAAAGAAAACAAAATATATTCAAAAATTATACCAAATCTAACACTGCTTAGCATCATATATTACTGATTAATATTATTATTTCATTGTCCGTCGTATGTATATAGCAAAAAATTATTGCTTTTCGGGAAAAGGAATAATTTCTTATTAACAGCAGTCCAGAATCTTATATTAGCTAAAGTCATTTGCGATTTCACATTGAGCTTAATTACATTATTTTATATCAAGCGCGATAAACTGACCAAAATACAACTAAACAAGAACCCATATATCAACTTGTAAACTCTGTAATGTCTGTCTATCGTCCTATCGTCTGCTACTGAGTGTGAAAGTCTATTTTGGTGTCCTGTAAAGGCGCCTATTGCAGTATGTTATATAGATATTCGCTTAAGTATACAAAACACCAAAAATTAATCGCCAAAAAACATTTAGATGTTTTGATTATTGGAACACGATATGAAAGGACAAAAACTCATTAAAATTTATTTAGTATATAAGATTAGAATATGCAATAAGTGATAAAACTAATTCCTAAATGAAGGACTAGAATCGTTATTGATGGACTATGTTTAGACATTACGTAACTAAATGTGTTTGTTAGGACATTGATGTATCTGTGTTATGTTTTAGAAGCTATCATTTTAATAAATCTTGCTTTTGTACATTTTTTGGGTTAAATATTACACCCTTGGAACAGTACCCCTTAACAAATCTTGAACATCGAATAAATATGTGAATTTAAAGATGAAAACATGTTCTTAGCAACAATAACCAATACCAGTACAGTCAAAAAAAAAAAAAAAAACAAAAAAAAAAACAAAACAAAAAAAAAAAAAAAAAAAAAAAAAAAAAAAAAAAAAAAAAAAAAAAAAAAAAAACCACACACACAAGAGGAAAAAAAAAGCCAGAGAAGACAAGACAAGATAAACAAAAAATAATGTCATAGATTATAAAGCTACCGACAATGCGCATTAATACCCCCACCTTATTTAACGACACTTGGCTATATAACAGTAACAATACGGACGAAATAAAGATACCAGAAAAAAGAACGGTCAAAATGAAAAATAATTTCACACCACGCATAAGGAAGAAATAGCAAAAATGAGATACCGTAGAAATTTTTCGCTTTACGGTAAATATAGTTATTTTGAATGGTATTTGAGACATGAAGTCGTTCTGATGTTTTAACACTTATTATGCAGATTTCGTAATTAGTTTCTTCCTCTTCTAAGTTATAAAATCTTTTCAAGTAATAAGTGAGCCACTTAAAGCCGTGCATCTGTGAGATAAGTGTTAAGTAAGCATTTTATAACTTATTAAAATCATCAAACATCCTCTATATAAAGATGTTTAGTTTAAAGTTTAGACTTCGGATTTGTTTTCATTTTTGACGTTGATTAAAACCATGCTGAACCTCTGAAATATTTTTTGTGATTTATTAAATACTTTAACAATTTGTTTTTTGTTAGTTCTGCTTTCATAAACTCCACAAATGCGGTGCAAACAAGTATTTTAAGTCTTTAAGGATAAATGCATGGATGTATTTATAAATTATAATGATAAATTAAATAAAACACAAACATATAAGTCCATGTCCAAATCACAACCCCTCTCCAAAGTTACACACGTGAACTTCCATCAAGGAAGTAAGGCCGGGTGCTCCGGAAGGGTAAGCAAATAATTCAAACTTAAATTGAAATAATTCAGATAAACATTGTATTTATTATTTTATTGATTAAATGTTAAATTATGTAATTGTTCTTCAAATTATTTATATGAAAAAGACTAATAAAAGAAGAAAAAACATCCATCCTAAAAGATAATTAATGGAGAAACATTATATCAAACTAGTTTTAGCTAAAAGCATAATTTATACAATACTCCGTTTCTAACTCACCTTTTGTTACCTAATAAATTATATATTGGCGTAGTTAATGTAATAGAGTGTTCAAATATTACTGATCAATCAAATACGTGATCATGTTCTGTATTAAAAATTACGAAGACGAATCTGAAAAAAACTATATATGGCATGATGGTGTTTGATAAAACACAACACTGGTTCCCTCCCTCCCTTCGTAGTTTCGTCCCTAATTATCAAATTCATTTATAATGGCATTAATTGTATTTTGACTATATACCTGCGTCACCTTCAGAAAACCGGATGATTTTTAAGATGTTACAGAGTGATTAATGACAAAGTTAGGTATAAACATGTAGATCTTAATGACAAAGTTTTTCAGTAAGTTTGAAAGTTTGCATCTTAAATTTTCACATAACAAACTGTTATCTTAAACTAACATTACCGAGTAGACTACATTTTAAATGCATACAGAACAGTCTTATCATAAATTATCAACAATTTGTGTTCTCAAATAGCTGATGTTGTAAGTAATGTTCAACTTTTTTGTCCAATTGATATTGTAGGTTGTGTAAAATTAGATATATTTGTATACTTGTATACATTTGTATAAATACTGTATCATTTTAATTGGAAATGTCAGGTAAAAGTCTTGAATTTTGGTGTATTTATCTTCTCATCTGGGCAATTCTATACATTATATATATATATAGGTAGGTAGGTAGGTGTATGATCATTGCGTTATTAGGTTATATTAGTGTGCAACTGTTCATTAGTAAATTGATATCAGGTTTAAACATATTTGGCCTTTTGACAATTTTACATATTTTAAATGTATATTATGATTATATAAATCGTGTTTTCTCGTATTCTATCCTCAGTATTGTGTATATTTAGTATATCTATTTGCTGTGACTATACTGTAAATACACATGCATTGTAAATTTCAGATTTGACTCTTGACGTGTAACATGCACGCGACTTACACGAGATTATCAAGAAATATTCTTATACTAAGAACGACAAAGGAAAACCATTGTTTAATCTAGGTAAGTAAGTTTAAATTCTCGCTAACTGACAAGCATTCAAATATTGATTTTGATTAATAAAATTTAGTTAAAATTTAATTAGTTATTGATATCCTTGGAAACGATAAAAACATTCAAATATATCACTGTCATTTGTGCTGTAACAGATGTTTTAAAGTCTGTGTATCTTAAAATTGTTTTAAATTAAGAAACAATCTAACATTTTAGGTGCCTGGATTGTAAACCAGGGAGGATGATTTATATTAAAGGGGTATACTTTATATTCAAGATGTGCCTTTATAAATCTGTCATTTTACTGAGATAACTAAAACGGCATGCATTTTTCTGACAACCCCCCCCCCCCCCCCCAAATATTTTTTTTTCGAAAACTATCAGGGTCCTGTAGCATTTTTTCAGCAATTTTTCAACCGTGCTAAAATCCTCATGTTTATATCCATAATGTAGCCTTGGCATAGTAAATCGTCTTATGGCTTCGCCGGAATCTTTGTCCACTTACAAATTTACTGAGCATAAAAAGTATATATCGACCATTGGATTATTACATGCCCTACTTTATATCTGTATTTTATCGCCTGCCTTGTACAAGCGCGCACTCAGGGTTACCGAGTTAGTATGCATGCACACCCCTCCCCCAGTCCATTATCCTGACACCGGGTGAATCGGTCGATGTTCTATCCTCCTAAAACCAAGCGCCAGGTTAGAAAGCATTATCTCAAATTTTAAAGTCTTTTATATGTATGAACGTTCGTGGTTCGAACCCACGACCTCCCCACTACCACGGAGTTATGGAGCCGGCCATAATGCGGTATCAGATATAACAATAGTACAACCCATTTAAAACATTTTTGTGTTTCTGTGAAGGTAATACTAATGTGCTTTAAAAGCAAATACGTTTCTTCTTACACACATTCATACGTGACACCCGACTCTGAGCTGTTTCATGTTCAGCGTAAATGTTTCCGGTTTAAAACAACGATCACTGGTATACATGTATACAGGTATTGTTTATGTTGAAGTTATTTTAACCCGAATATGTTGTATTTGTAGTTGTATTCACTTGTTCTTGTATGTATGTACCCTTTGTATAGGACTGGTGCGTTTGAATTAAACCTTTAACTAGTATGATGGGTTTTTCGGTTGTGACTGCAGTTTATATTATACATTTAGAAAAGCTTTAACGCATGTACGTATAACAATATCTATTTTTTTTTGCCTATAAAATTGATTAAGTGCAAGGCAACTTTAGCGACTAGTAACTTTCCATGAGCGTCTAGTTACTTCCTACGGGCGTCTAGGAACTTTCCATGAGCGTCTAGTCGATTTCAATGGGCGTTTAGTAAAGTCCCATGAATTTTATTTTTGTGTGTAAGAGTTATGTTGTTGGATTAAATGAACTCTGTTGTTTTACTTCTCACACTTTTTTCAGTTCCAATCAGGGTTGTAACCGATATTACTTTGCTTTTGTTTTGTTTTTATTTTGGTTATTTCTCTTTCTTTCTTGGAATTTCCTAAGCTATTTGGAGCACCACTTTAGAGAGCTGATACGCAGACATATACTTGCTCGCAAGTATACATTCTAGTGTTAGTATGAGATGTATTGATCTGCTTTGTCATTAATTTTTTCAGGATAATTGTTAGTTTGTTTTTAAACTGATATCTTTACATTTCACTTCTATTGATTTTTGTTGTCATAAAAGAGAATAAATGCGATATTGCAACTATTAATATTCTTTGTATAAAACAACAAAGTATTAATACCCCGTGATAACATGTATAATACACATGAATGGTATAACTTTTTGTATAACCATGATATAGAATAATTACATATTAAACTTATTCTGACATTTTATAATTCTCCGATATCTCATAACATCTATAAGATATGTTTACCATTATAATTTTATGATTTTGTTGAAATCATTACTTTTAAAAACACCATTTACACGACAGAAAATAAAGCAAATATGAAATTAAGAATTATTAGCTACCGAGACAGGCAACCAATAGGAAAATGGTATTTGATCGTGTTGTTTCTGGTTTTGGACAGACAACCATACCAAAAGTGTATCAGTGAGCGCCCTACTTCGGACAGGTACTTGCTGTAGTAAGCGAGGCATAAACAATGAAAAAAACATTAAATCACCGTCTAGGCCAAGTTTAGAACATCTTGTTAAGTTTCTACTTTTTCATTTTTTTTTTTTTTTTTTTTTTTTTTTTTTTTTTTTTTTTGTGTTTTTTAAATATAATCTCTATGTTTTAAGAAGCATTTTCCCTTTCCTTGTCATAACTTGTACAGGACACACTGGACATAAATAATCCGGTCATGACCTGTAAAACAATGCTTAAATTCATAGATAAATGTCTACTTATTTTATTTAATACCCAAGAAACGTGACATCAAACATGGCTGATATGATTTTCGTATCAAATATATGTAAAACAAATTTTAATGTTTATATGTGAAATTTAGCATCACATAGAGATCATCCCTCTCTGTATAAAATTATTAGTGTAAAATGTTTCATGATATTGACGATGTATAAATGGTATCCATAGTGAATGAACATTTGTCCCTCTTCTCCTAAAAACCATACAGTTAATTATTAAAATCTGTTCAAAATGTTATTACAATCAATAAAACCAGACATATAGAATTGTAGAGTTGTTAAAGCTACATCAATGTCTGAACATGTAAAAGGAAATTCCAACCCTAATTCTAATTATAGCAAATCGATACGTGAACAGTTTTATTAAACAATTTTTTAGTATATTTAAAGTGAAATGAGAATCGTATAAGGATAAGCACACACACACACACACACACACACACACACACACACACACACACACACATATATAACAAACTGACAATGTCTAAGCGTGTATTTTTCAAGTTTCTTTTTCATGAATTTTTTATGCTAGGTAACGTTTAATTTCGTCAATCGCACAACATTTTCCTCTCTAACACTCCAGACTGTTTTGTCTTCAATCAATTGATATAACAAGGACAAAGTATTTGGTTTTCACCTTACAGTTTCTAATGAACCATTCTGGACCCACATAAGTGTATAAGCTTACCTGTTGTAACGGCTCAAACGTGAATAGTAAAATATAAAATTACTTGATTTTTTACCTTCTATTGTCGATTCTGATTGATAAATATCGAAGTTAATAGCTTTATAAATAGTTGACATTTTGTTTCTGTCTTTTTGTGCAGTTTTTTTTCAGTATTCGCTTTTTATTTGACCTTTTTGCCTCGTAAAGCAGTCGATTGGTCTGAGAGCGAACGTCACCCAGATCGTAAGCGACAAGAATGTGCCTATCAAAATCATGAGACGATTTATAAGTCATGAGATATAATATTTGGTACATATTTTGGTTTCGAAGTGAATTTGATAGTACTTTCGGTGTCTCTGTCGGACGTTGATCATTTTTGTATGCGTTATCTGATAGTCCCAGTGTACTATCAAAAAACCAGAATTCTGTCTAAGGATACACCCCAGTTTTATCGCACCTTTAACACATTTCCCATGAATATTTTATCCGGATGTTCGATAATTATTACACAAATCATCGAGAGAAATCATTGTGGCCTGAAAGCCATGAAAATGAAAATTTGTTTAGTGATACCACTTACATTGTTGAATTTCCATGTTGGTATATATGTATACGTATGAACCAAAAACCTAGGTTTATGAATGGATTACACCTGGTTTCACGTGCAATACTGAAAATCGCGTGATATGTTTTAATAATCTGTCAAATGCTTTGTAATCGACTTTTTAGTATATTATTTGTGAGATTTTGTGCTTGTTATAGACTTAACAATTGTAACAATTCACTTTAATATGTTACTATAAGCACATTTTAAACATGGTTTTATACAATCTGTAGTAGCTCTAACATAGTCACGTAATAAAGAAAAATGTTTGAATAAACATACGATGCTTGGTTTTTAACTGTATCTACATAATAATCTAAAAATATTTTGGATAAATTATAGTTAATATAACCTTACTCTTTAATGAAAAATTAAAATACAAGTACTTATCATTTTACAAAACTGTGTGTTCAAGAATTTAATAATCTCATTTAAGATTTTTTTTTTCATTTTATCACAGTATCGGTAACATGGAGTATTGATGTTGTACACCCAATCACTTCTATCGAGGCGGTCATTTCTAGATTCTGTCCAAGTTGGATTTTGATCTAGGCACTGGTAGACGCTGTCATCTGTCAGCTAGCGCTTTTGACGACTATAGCCAACCAAGGTCCCAAATAGAATAATAATAAATATAAAAATATCGGATTGATTTGAGAGAAACAAACTGTACAATGAGAACATTTATGAGCTAGCGTCCATTTTTGCTGATATGTGACATCGGTATGATTATTTTGTTTGAAGCATACAAACCCAGTGCATTAGTTAGGCCTCTCTTCCTACATTTAAGAATTGCACCAATAATTACTTTGTGTTCCCTATGTAATTTGGTTTCTTTTTGAACTGTTTGAAAACATTTGTAGGTATTTATAGTTTTGTCAAACTTTTTTCAACGACAAAAAATGATTATTTTACTAATTGACAGCATTTCTGACTTTTTTTCAAAAAGACCAACCCCGACTCTGTTCTAGATAGCAGAAGTGTAGTGATGCTTTTCAAGTTATCTTTACTTGCAGTATTATAAATTGCGGTCTGTCTTCAGGTATGAGTAATGATAAATTTATATTTAATTAAGGTAAAACGTTTGGTTTGTGTATCAATAATAAGTTACAGATGAATACCAAAATTTGATATTTGTTCAAGTATAAAAGTTGGTCATTAAAATGCTTCGTTAAAGCAATTTTCTGTTTAAACTATCATAACTTTCTTTTCATTTTGTCAGTTAAAGTGAGTATTTTATGTTTCCCTATAATCTACTGCTCATTAATATCAAGAATTCTACCAGTCAAACAACATTTCCGGTCGTTTATTCACAAGCAGATAAGTTTGTCAATCAGTTTTTTGGCAGAAGCGATATCCATGTACTTTTCATTTCTTAAAGGTCCAAATTATAATTTCTGCAAAAAGAATTCAAACTTAGCAAAGTGGTAAATAAAATCACAAAATGTTAAGAAAACCTGACTAGATCAAAACATACTAAGACGTTTTTGAAGGGGGAGGCGGTCCGGATATATCGGATTATTCCCTTTCCATGCTAAGTATTATCTAATTTTTGTCTAGCGCTGAGCGTAAAACAAAAGGTTTAAACGAAGTCCCGGCAAGCACATACCCGAACCTCCCGTCGGGATATCTGTTCTCACAGTACATTAACTCTATATCATATAGATTTATACAGGTAATTAGGACACTTGAGTGTAAGGACGATTTAGACAACTATGATTGTCATAAACGAAATTGACAAGATGAAATATTTACATCACACTTTCACTTATATCTCTCTGTGACGGACGGACCGTTACGATAAGGACATTCTGACATGTAACCTGTTACGGAAAAGATATTTTGATATGTTGTCCACATGATATTTCCACAAATAGAAGTTCTGTATTAATTTCATTTTACAGTAATTATTATTTGTTTTATTTCTGACAATGTTGGACACCTTACACTTAATTTCAGACACCGTCGCTAATTATTCGCTGATGTTGTATTATAAGAAACATTTCATGGTTCGGTATTATTTTTATTATGGAAATATAATTTGCTTTAAGCAGCATTACAAACTATAAAAATTAGCATATTGACATTTGATATTGTTTTGGCTCGATTCTTAACCTTATAACTTAAATCATAAATGCAAAATGCTTTAGGCAGAAGTGTAGAATTTAGACGATTCTGGATGGATTAACGATATAAAACCATATGCTAAAGGATATGAAGACGGCTTAACATTTCCGGAATCGGCGAGTTCATGCTACATATTTAGTGATATGTCTAGAAATTTTGTAAAAATTGATATTTTCTCTTGCGAAGCTTTTATATTGTGTATTTTTCTTGTATATGCATTCATTTCTACATTATATAGTACTTGTATATATAAATATATACATAAACCAAATATTTTTGTGACTGTTAACATTGCCAAAAATGTGAAAGCAAGCGGAATAAACATATAAACTATACAAAGTGTCGTACAGATTTCGTGTTTTCAAACAGTTTAATTGATTTATTATTAAAAGTGAGGTAAAAGTCCTCTTTAGGTGAATGAAGATCAGAAATTAGATTTAAGACTGTTATATACAAGATTGCACGGTTATATGGAGATATTGATGTTTAATGGACAATATTTTCTTAACTGGATGGGCAGTCGACATATATGCGTGCATACCCCGTTACTTGGAATAATTGTAGGGTGTATTTGGGTTATATATAAAGACAGGCCTTGTACTTTATCAGGCTATGTTCATTTAGTGATAATTATCTATGTAGCCGATTACGCTTGGGTGTTTTGGCGATCTCGTTCTGGACGTTTAAGCTGTTTTTATTTATAACTCAAAATTATACGTTGTAAGTGGAATTAAGTTGGGAAATATTGTGACACGGGAAGTTAGTATAATAAGTACTGTGGACAATAACCCACAGGTTAACTCATACGGAAAATCTGTTTTTGTTGTCAAATGAGCAACCATTCGTATCTAAGCAGTTTCGGATTTTCAGACTGAATAAACAATTAATTAATGATGCTTGCACTTTTAAACGTTTTATGCACCAGGTTTGCAAAAAACCTTGGAATGGTTTGACGCATGAACAATTACACACATATATATGTTGCATATTGAATGGTCAAGCTGTCAGCGACATGCATTGTGTCAATCTCAATTCCGTTAGCGTATTTCTATTCATGTTTTTACTGTAAAAAAGCTTTTTAATACAAAGGATATTTAAATCGGAGAATAAAGTTAGTTTTATAAGTACTATACATAATTTCTTGATGTTGAAAAATTCCAAAATGGATCCAATACCGTCATCATTTGAAGACAATTTGCTGCTAGAATCACGTCATCATATCGGCATTCAAATAAGTGTGGTCAGTGGAGAAACAGAAACAAAACATCCAAAGTTTTCTGATGAAATAACGTTTGAAATTATGAGACTAAATGAAATGGTTAAGTCTTTAGAGAGTTTAGAAAGCCATTTTGAAAGGACTAAATCGTCACATCGACGGAAAGTTGAAAGGTCAAAGAAATCAGAATCCGTTGGAAGATCTAAGGTAATTTCTATAATGCTTACATGATATTTTGCTTCGCGCCATTGCATATGTGGCTGAAACTTCATATATTTCAGTTGCTTCATTTGGGATTTTCATATACATGTATAATGAAAATCATATGCAGGGCAAAAAAAAAAGACAAAAATACATTGCCATTGAAACCATTTACATACCATTTAAAAAGAATTATTTCCTTGGTTTCAACCATCACGTGACATGTATTTAAATCACTTTGTTTCTTATTTTAAGACTGTCGCTTTCAATTACTTGTCAGGTTTTGAAGGCGACATTGTATGTTGTATTTGACTGTAATTTCAGCAATCTGTAAAACAATCTGCGATAAGAATGGCTGATATGTCCTGAGTTCATTAACAACAATCGTATATTATCTTAATGTTTGCAATAAAGTCAACAAAAAGGGAAAGTTATTCCTATTTAATTTGGAAGATACTAGTTTGTCTCGTATATCATATCTCACACATAAAGAACTCTGTACTTATTGAATGCTTATTAAATGTGAATGTCCATCAAAGGAACATTTTTATCACTAACACAATTAATATATGGTCATTGGTTAATCGTAAACCATTTCTGTATGACAGTTCTACAACTTACAGTGACAATCAATGTGCACTAAAATGTCATTGGTCATGACACCGAGGTGTGATATATACCGAATTCCGTTCTATATTGCATTTATGACGGTATGTGTAATGGGGTTATAGGTACAAAAAATAAACGTGAAGTCATTATCATTTATTTCCTGATTTGGTTGGATAAATATCTCAAATCAAACTGGAGATGGAAATGTTTGGATCATAAGGTAAGATATTTGATCTGTTGTAAGCAAAGCTCAGTTTCGTTGTGTATTATCGTCTTTATTGTTGTAAAATAAAATACATATAGGTGTAGAGGAGACTTTAATTTGACCGACTGGCTAAACATTCCCAGTCATATATCCTCTACATATAGGTGTAGAGGAGATTTTAATTTGACTGACTGGCTAAACATTCCAAGTCATTTATCCTCTACATATAGGTGTAGAGGAGATTTTAATTTGACTGACTGGCTAAACATTCCAAGTCATTTATCCTCTACATATAGGTGTAGAGGAGATTTTAATTTGACTGACTGGCTAAACATTCCCAGTCATATATCCTCTACATATAGTTGTAGAGGAGATTTTAATTTGACTGACTGGCTAAACATTCCCAGTCATTTATCCTCTACATATAGGTGTAGAGGAGATTTTAATTTGACCGACTGGCTAAACATTCCCAGTCATTTATCCTCTACATATAGGTGTAGAGGAGATTTTAATTTGACTGACTGGCTGAACATTCCAAGTCATATATCCTCTACATATAGGTGTAGAGGAGATTTTGATTTGACTGACTGGCTGAACATTCCAAGTCATATATCCTCTACATATAGGTGTAGAGGAGATTTTAATTTGACTGACTGGCTGAACATTCTAAGTCATATATCCTCTACATATAGGTGTAGAGGAGATTTTAATTTGACTGACTGGCTAAACATTCCCAGTCATATATCCTCTACATATAGTTGTAGAGGAGATTTTAATTTGACTGACTGGCTAAACATTCCCAGTCATTTATCCTCTACATATAGGTGTAGAGGAGATTTTAATTTGACTGACTGGCTGAACATTCCAAGTCATATATCCTCTACATATAGGTGTAGAGGAGATTTTAATTTGACTGACTGGCTAAACATTCCCAGTCATATATCCTCTACATATAGGTGTAGAGGAGATTTTAATTTGACCGACTGGCTAAACATTCCCAGTCATTTATCCTCTACATATAGGTGTAGAGGAGATTTTAATTTGACTGACTGGCTGAACATTCCAAGTCATATATCCTCTACATATAGGTGTAGAGGAGATTTTGATTTGACTGACTGGCTGAACATTCCAAGTCATATATCCTCTACATATAGGTGTAGAGGAGATTTTAATTTGACTGACTGGCTAAACATTCCAAGTCATTTATCCTCTACATATAGGTGTAGAGGAGGTTTTGATTTGACTGACTGGCTAAACATTCCAAGTCATTTATCCTCTACATATAGGTGTAGAGGAGGTTTTGATTTGACTGACTGGATGAACATTCCCAGTCATATATCCTCTACATATAGGTGTAGAGGAGGTTTTGATTTGACTGACTGGCTAAACATTCCAAGTCATTTATCCTCTACATATAGGTGTAGAGGAGGTTTTAATTTGACTGACTGGCTGAACATTCCAAGTCATATATCCTCTACATATAGGTGTAGAGGAGATTTTAATTTGACTGACTGGCTAAACATTCCCAGTCATATATCCTCTACATATAGTTGTAGAGGAGATTTTAATTTGACTGACTGGCTAAACATTCCCAGTCATTTATCCTCTACATATAGGTGTAGAGGAGATTTTAATTTGACTGACTGGCTGAACATTCCAAGTCATATATCCTCTACATATAGGTGTAGAGGAGATTTTAATTTGACTGACTGGCTAAACATTCCCAGTCATATATCCTCTACATATAGGTGTAGAGGAGATTTTAATTTGACTGACTGGCTAAACATTCCCAGTCATATATCCTCTACATATAGGTGTAGAGGAGATTTTAATTTGACCGACTGGCTAAACATTCCCAGTCATTTATCCTCTACATATAGGTGTAGAGGAGATTTTAATTTGACCGACTGGCTAAACATTCCCAGTCATTTATCCTCTACATATAGGTGTAGAGGAGATTTTAATTTGACTGACTGGCTGAACATTCCAAGTCATATATCCTTTACATATAGGTGTAGAGGAGATTTTGATTTGACTGACTGGCTGAACATTCCCAGTCATTTATCCTCTACATATAGGTGTAGAGGAGATTTTAATTTGACTGACTGGCTAAACATTCCAAGTCATTTATCCTCTACATATAGGTGTAGAGGAGGTTTTGATTTGACTGACTGGCTAAACATTCCAAGTCATTTATCCTCTACATATAGGTGTAGAGGAGGTTTTGATTTGACTGACTGGATGAACATTCCCAGTCATATATCCTCTACATATAGGTGTAGAGGAGATTTTGATTTGACTGACTGGCTAAACATTCCAAGTCATTTATCCTCTACATATAGGTGTAGAGGAGGTTTTGATTTGACTGACTGGCTAAACATTCCAAGTCATTTATCCTCTACATATAGGTGTAGAGGAGGTTTTGATTTGACTGACTGGCTAAACATTCCAAGTCATTTATCCTCTACATATAGGTGTAGAGGAGGTTTTGATTTGACTGACTGGCTAAACATTCCAAGTCATTTATCCTCTACATATAGTTGTAGAGGAGATTTTAATTTGACTGACTGGCTAAACATTCCCAGTCATTTATCCTCTACATATAGGTGTAGAGGAGATTTTAATTTGACCGACTGGCTAAACATTCCCAGTCATTTATCCTCTACATATAGGTGTAGAGGAGATTTTAATTTGACTGACTGGCTGAACATTCCAAGTCATATATCCTTTACATATAGGTGTAGAGGAGATTTTGATTTGACTGACTGGCTGAACATTCCCAGTCATTTATCCTCTACATATAGGTGTAGAGGAGATTTTAATTTGACTGACTGGCTAAACATTCCAAGTCATTTATCCTCTACATATAGGTGTAGAGGAGGTTTTGATTTGACTGACTGGCTAAACATTCCAAGTCATTTATCCTCTACATATAGGTGTAGAGGAGGTTTTGATTTGACTGACTGGATGAACATTCCCAGTCATATATCCTCTACATATAGGTGTAGAGTAGATTTGATTTGACTGACTGGCTAAACATTCCAAGTCATTTATCCTCTACATATAGGTGTAGAGGAGGTTTTGATTTGACTGACTGGCTAAACATTCCAAGTCATTTATCCTCTACATATAGGTGTAGAGGAGGTTTTGATTTGACTGACTGGCTAAACATTCCAAGTCATTTATCCTCTACATATAGGTGTAGAGGAGGTTTTGATTTGACTGACTGGCTAAACATTCCAAGTCATTTATCCTCTACATATAGTTGTAGAGGAGATTTTAATTTGACTGACTGGCTAAACATTCCCAGTCATTTATCCTCTACATATAGGTGTAGAGGAGATTTTAATTTGACTGACTGGCTGAACATTCCAAGTCATATATCCTCTACATATAGGTGTAGAGGAGATTTTAATTTGACTGACTGGCTAAACATTCCCAGTCATATATCCTCTACATATAGGTGTAGAGGAGATTTTAATTTGACTGACTGGCTGAACATTCCAAGTCATATATCCTCTACATATAGGTGTAGAGGAGATTTTAATTTGACTGACTGGCTAAACATTCCCAGTCATATATCCTCTACATATAGTTGTAGAGGAGATTTTAATTTGACTGACTGGCTAAACATTCCCAGTCATTTATCCTCTACATATAGGTGTAGAGGAGATTTTAATTTGACTGACTGGCTGAACATTCCAAGTCATATATCCTCTACATATAGGTGTAGAGGAGATTTTAATTTGACTGACTGGCTAAACATTCCCAGTCATATATCCTCTACATATAGGTGTAGAGGAGATTTTAATTTGACCGACTGGCTAAACATTCCCAGTCATTTATCCTCTACATATAGGTGTAGAGGAGATTTTAATTTGACTGACTGGCTGAACATTCCAAGTCATATATCCTCTACATATAGGTGTAGAGGAGATTTTGATTTGACTGACTGGCTGAACATTCCAAGTCATATATCCTCTACATATAGGTGTAGAGGAGATTTTAATTTGACTGACTGGCTAAACATTCCAAGTCATTTATCCTCTACATATAGGTGTAGAGGAGGTTTTGATTTGACTGACTGGCTAAACATTCCAAGTCATTTATCCTCTACATATAGGTGTAGAGGAGGTTTTGATTTGACTGACTGGATGAACATTCCCAGTCATATATCCTCTACATATAGGTGTAGAGGAGGTTTTGATTTGACTGACTGGCTAAACATTCCAAGTCATTTATCCTCTACATATAGGTGTAGAGGAGGTTTTGATTTGACTGACTGGCTAAACATTCCAAGTCATTTATCCTCTACATATAGGTGTAGAGGAGGTTTTGATTTGACTGACTGGCTAAACATTCCAAGTCATATATCCTCTACATATAGGTGTAGAGGAGATTTTAATTTGACTGACTGGATGAACATTCCAAGTCATATATCCTCTACATATAGGTGTAGAAGAGATTTTAATTTGACTGACTGGCTGAACATTCCAAGTCATATATCCTCTACATATAGGTGTAGAGGAGATTTTGATTTGACTGACTGGCTGAACATTCCAAGTCATATATCCTCTACATATAGGTGTAGAGGAGATTTTAATTTGACTGACTGGCTAAACATTCCAAGTCATTTATCCTCTACATATAGGTGTAGAGGAGGTTTTGATTTGACTGACTGGCTAAACATTCCAAGTCATTTATCCTCTACATATAGGTGTAGAGGAGGTTTTGATTTGACTGACTGGCTGAACATTCCAAGTCATATATCCTCTACATATAGGTGTAGAGGAGATTTTAATTTGACTGACTGGCTAAACATTCCCAGTCATATATCCTCTACATATAGGTGTAGAGGAGATTTTAATTTGACCGACTGGCTAAACATTCCCAGTCATTTATCCTCTACATATAGGTGTAGAGGAGATTTTAATTTGACTGACTGGCTGAACATTCCAAGTCATATATCCTCTACATATAGGTGTAGAGGAGATTTTGATTTGACTGACTGGCTGAACATTCCAAGTCATATATCCTCTACATATAGGTGTAGAGGAGATTTTAATTTGACTGACTGGCTAAACATTCCAAGTCATTTATCCTCTACATATAGGTGTAGAGGAGTTTTGATTTGACTGACTGGCTAAACATTCCAAGTCATTTATCCTCTACATATAGGTGTAGAGGAGGTTTTGATTTGACTGACTGGATGAACATTCCCAGTCATATATCCTCTACATATAGGTGTAGAGGAGGTTTTGATTTGACTGACTGGCTAAACATTCCAAGTCATTTATCCTCTACATATAGGTGTAGAGGAGGTTTTGATTTGACTGACTGGCTAAACATTCCAAGTCATTTATCCTCTACATATAGGTGTAGAGGAGGTTTTGATTTGACTGACTGGCTAAACATTCCAAGTCATATATCCTCTACATATAGGTGTAGAGGAGATTTTAATTTGACTGACTGGATGAACATTCCAAGTCATATATCCTCTACATATAGGTGTAGAAGAGATTTTAATTTGACTGACTGGCTGAACATTCCAAGTCATATATCCTCTACATATAGGTGTAGAGGAGATTTTGATTTGACTGACTGGCTGAACATTCCAAGTCATATATCCTCTACATATAGGTGTAGAGGAGATTTTAATTTGACTGACTGGCTAAACATTCCAAGTCATTTATCCTCTACATATAGGTGTAGAGGAGGTTTTGATTTGACTGACTGGCTAAACATTCCAAGTCATTTATCCTCTACATATAGGTGTAGAGGAGGTTTTGATTTGACTGACTGGCTAAACATTCCAAGTCATTTATCCTCTACATATAGGTGTAGAGGAGGTTTTGATTTGACTGACTGGCTAAACATTCCAAGTCATATATCCTCTACATATAGGTGTAGAGGAGATTTTAATTTGACTGACTGGATGAACATTCCAAGTCATATATCCTCTACATATAGGTGTAGAAGAGATTTTAATTTGACTGACTGGATGAACATTCCCAGTCATATATCCTCTACATATAGGTGTAGAGGAGGTTTTGATTTGACTGACTGGCTGAATATCCCCAGTCAAAGCGGAGATGATATTTTGTTTACATAAGTAGTTAGGATTTTAAATCATCATACATTTTCAGTACCTGTTTCCTTTGTAATTTATAGCTGTAAAATTAGACGGGTAATTTTTGGCGATCTTAAAGTACTACAACACTGGGCAATATTTTGTCAGTACCAGTACAAAGTTGGGAGTTTTGTCATTAGTTGCCCCAGTATGGTATTGTCGGTTCTTGTCTTGTTTGGCTGCGTCTTTGATAATTTTTAGCGTTTTTATTTTATTTATTTTATTTATTTTTGTCGTCATGGATGTTGCTTAGTAAATGTATATTTAAGTTTTAATTTCTTGCCAGTAAATGAAGAAAAATAGTTATTTGTAGCGCCATTGGTGTATATAGCCTTACCCATTGCTGGTTTTCCACTGCAACTACACATACTTATAAACAATTTTCATGCATAAAATTTGCCAGGACATAATTTAACGTATTGATTACAATGTTAACTATTACACAGATATAAGAAGAAATAGCAGGTTCTGACTGTATTTGTTCCAGACCGAATTTGTGTTAAATTGTTTTGCAAGTTTTTCAAGGTTTAAGATTTATAAAAACTTCACGTAGTATTATTACAAAAGTGCATTTCTAATAAAGGAATTGTCAAAAACTGATATATATCTTAATATATTTATGAGTATAAGTATACCTGTAATTTTACGGTACAGGTGCTAATTTAATTAATTTTTGCATCCTAAGTCTTGCACCTTATAATATCTTTTGATCTATTACATAACATTTTTATAAGAATTATTGATAGTTATAATCCCCGTTTTATACCTGGCTATACGTGTGGTCTGCAGATCTATATAAACGTGTTGATCTTTAACAACTTCAGTTACCGTCCTCCTTTGACGTCTATTGAATCGTGATTAAAACGGTGTTAATTAGATTTATTACGTATTACTGGCTTTCACCCTTAAATCTTTATTTTCTTTCAAGCTAAATTTTATCTTAAAACTTTTCTTTCTGTATTACTTTAAAACTCTTTTATTTCTTTTCATTGCTTTACAATAAATAACAACAAGCGGAACATATTAATTATAGTAATTAAGCACCTGGTAAATTTGAAAACATCTAAAGATTTATGAATAAATACAGAAAAGAAAATGTGTCATTGGAATTTTACTTAAACTAAATGGGTCATTTAGGATATCTTGTTTTAATGGGCTAGTATTGTCATCTCGGTTATTTTTACATTGGTTTGTGTATAGCCACGTTGTTAATTATACCAATTTTAGGTTTATCTTGTACCTTTTATTAAATTTCAGTGTTTTTATATATAAATCATTTATGATCAACGCTTTCAAACAGGAAATGTTGGTCAATGATTTAAGGCACATTATTTAGGTCACACTTCAAAATGAAAAATAAATGATAATAATAATAATAAAATAAAATAATATTAATATTAATGAAAAGTGGACTTGTAAATAATGACCAAAAGACCACTTTTTTCTCTAAAACAACCGGTCTTACCCAATAAGTCAAACTAAGATACGGTAACAATTTTACAATGCTTTTCCGTTTCCATTTTTTAAAAGTAATCTAACCTTTTGGCTCTCACCATATATAGAAATCAGACACTGTTGGATATTGCTATAAGATTGATTTGCAGCCTAGCTACACTGATGTGACAGCTTTTGTTTTAACTCCAAAACACCAATGATGGGTGTTGCGAAGCAAACAGTCGGATGTGAATAATTTTCGGAATGGCTCAGCAGACTCCTTTGGAGAAGGAAGTGACCTTGACTTTCTATTAAAGTTTGACAATATCTCGTTAATTTTAACTTCCATATTTAATACATGCCAGCCAAATGCATCAGCATATCTGTTTCCGCTGTATTTATACAAAATAATCGGATAAAGTTGATAACCTTCCACTGAACAAAAGGAGTCACACACGAGTCGGGGTCAAATTATGAATCTCGTCAGTGACAACTAAAATCATGAAAATCTAGATTAATCTCAGTCACGTGGCAAATTAATTTATTTAAAAAATACAAGTAAGCTTATCATCTTACTAAGCCGATCACAGGGTCTGACCCGCCCACTTAGTATTGTCAAATACCGTAATGAGACTTAAAGACGGATAAAGACGACTTTCATTTTGTTACTTTCTGATTTAGAAATGCCATAAGGCGGGATTTATCTAATTAATTATCGCGAAGTAGTCAACTAGTTTAAAGTTTATGCAGTAAGAAAAAGTCCGAAATACACTGCACTTAAATTCTAAATCAGATTTAAATGTCTTAAAAGTTGTATGCCTTGCCAAAAATCAGAATCTGCTTGTGATAACCCTAAATCTATACGATAGTATTACTACCTATAGATTATATTTATATTCATAAACATATATATGCATGTCTTTTGGTATGTTCATTATACTGGAATAATTACTGGAAGTGCACGTCTGTTTTTATTCCTTATTTTGCTGTGTTAAGTAAAGGTAAGTTTTTGTCTATTTGCCAACTTAATACCAGTCCTAAATAGAAAATCCCACTTTCATACTTCTGAAAATATTTGTTAAAATGATCGTGACCTCTTTTCTCTTTCCTTATGCAAAATTCCCATAATTTGAAATATGTCATGTGCTACTTTTGAACTTTTTATGAAATAATGCATTTAAGAAAAGTACATGACATCTATATAAATGCTATGTTTACTTTTAAATTTATTCGATATTAAAAAAAAAATTAAATCTGTAATACGTTATAAATTAACCACTACACAATATCCTAAACATTGAAAATGACAAAGGAAATACCTATTGTGTTGTTCGAAATGAATAACTGACAAATCAGGAGGCTGACAAACAAAGCTGGCAGCATTTTAATAATGGAGCTTACAAACAGATCCACGTTGTAATACAAGCTTATTAAAAGTGGGACAAAACGCGTGTCGAGATCAGAAGATCAACTTCTCGAGTAATGGATATGGTACAGCATTACAACACAGTTTTATTAATAGTTTGAAGCGCTTTTTTCTTTTTGTTAACTTGGTAACAGTTGGACCATGTTTATTTTCTTTAAGGTCGTGATAGATGTAATTTTTTTTTTTTTTGCATTAGTCTCGAAAACTGTCCGAAATACAGTTGTTTGTATGTTAATAACGGATATATCAAAAGTCGGTGATAAGTTAATAAGTTGAAAAAGAATGTCAAAAATGATTCATGCCTGTATTCATCTGATCAATACAGGCTACAGATGGTAAATTTGAATTTTTGCTTTGAGTATTCAAGTGAAAAAAAAAAATTAATACCTAGCAACCTTTCCGTGTATTTGCATTAACAGAAGCTAATAAACTAAATTTAGAAGTTGGTTACTGAGAAAACTTTTCCCTAGGGTCTTGAAATCTACTTACTATCAATATTTACATGGTAAATTTTTCAAGGGCTATTAATTAAAATTATGATCTATAAATAGTGAAATATAGTTTATCAGAAGAAGTAAAATCTTATCTTTATGGTCACATCATCCTCAAATAATGCAGGTGTATAAGACAGATCAGAGACTTCGTGTAAAACCAGTGTGCATCCAGCCCTAAAATTAATAAATAAAAATGATACCATTTGTTTATGGTAAGCAACAAAAATTTATTTATTTTTCATGTGTCCTGAATGTTTTGGTCAACCGGCAAGTGGTTTGTACGGCAGCTTGGACATCGGTCTTTATGGCAGATATTCAATAAATAAGTTGAATGCATCGTCTTTTTATGACTCTTTATTGCAGTCTTTTAAATTTATTACCAAACATTAACAAAAGCTTAACAAAGACTGTTTGTGAATACTGTTATATCCATGTCGCTTTATGGTCCAAAACAGGTGCGCGAACATTGCTATGATGATAGAGAATCGACGTTCTTGTATAAACAGATGGAGTGTTATTTGTAATGTACTAAAGTCGTTAGACAGAAGCATGAAATATGTAGTCGGATCTGTGATATTAACATCTATATGCGTTATTGTTTAATGAACCATTAAATTAAATGAATTTAATGGGACAATTAAATACTAACCAATATTTCACGTTTCACTGACGTTCTAAATACACTACATACTTATCACGCCTGGTAAAAACCTAACTGTGTAAATGACTAAAGTGCATATTAAATAAATTTGTAAATTAAAAAACAAATTCAATATATATTGTAAAGATTGGACACCAAATATTAATAGATTGATTTCACAAATATCAATATAAATTATTTTATTACTTAGCACCAATACAGCTGATAATGTAATTTCTTCATAAAGTCACTGGATGTTTTAGAATCGGTTTTCGCCTAAGTTATTCTGACTTTAATAAAAGCCAAGTAAATTTTTGTTTAGTAACAACCAAACTCTACAACCGGAAATGCCTGCATTCATTGTCCATACAATTATAACTAACAATAACCCTCTGTCGAAATTTTATGTAAAACGAAAAAGATTGATATTTCTTAAAATCACAATGGCAAATTGCAGAATTGCTCCAAATTAATATTTTGTACAAATTTTTACTTATTTCACGCTTTTTCGTGATGATAATAAAGGTACCCTTCCAGAGAAACGTAGGAGCAGTTATTCAGGTCTGACTATTAACTCGCTGACGTCAGATAAATATCGACGTAACATATGCTTACGTTTGTAACGTGTAAGATATACCACTTTATAGCTTATATATTTAAAACAGAGACAGAACAATTACACTGGCCTCATCATGATCCCAACTTTGAATACATGTTAAACAACTAAACGATAATTGAATATAAAAGTTATTTTGTTAGATGAATCGTAAATAATCCCCACAACTTTGATAACGTCAAGCAGAAGATTTCTCTCCTGATAGAGATAATAAAAACTCTGAAATTATCAAGATACGGATAAATATAAAAATAAAATTTTAAATTATTCATTTTTTATAGAATAAATAATAATTTTTTGGTGCTGGTTTTAAGAAATATGACAATTATAAGCTCTCTCGCATTTACTGGGAAATTATATTTAATATGCAAATTATATATATAAATTAGCATCAATATCTATTTTGTCTTCTTGAGATTGGGGAATGTCATAAAATTCTGTCACAAAAATAAATTATCTTAATATGACATATGTGGGTTAAATTGTATAAATTTAGGTAGATGTCCGCTATATTAAATGTAAAGTTTTAACCCCCATGGACAAATCTTTTCACACAATTTTTTATGGTGAACATTAAAATTACTATCTTGCTCAGTTGTGGTAAAGTTTTTACATATCAACCATGTAAATCTTAATCGTGTCATGAATTCACTTATTTTTAAACTGTTAAAATCCATTTGTATAGAAAACAATTTAGTTTCCTTTCCAACCATTAAACTATTTTATTTTTTACATAAAGGGTATTGAACGATTGGTCATATGTCACCTTATAAATATTTTGATAAAAGTGACATTTATTGTGATTTCATTAATTTTATCAATTTGTTCTAATTCACTTTTCAATCGATAAATCCACACACACCCAATATCTAAATTCAATTTCTGATTTTCGATTATTACGGACTAATAAGTCACCTACTTTTTGTCAAGAACCAACAAAGAGAACAATTAACCGATTATTATTATCTAACGCTCCTTGTCTGTCTTGTAGCTCCTTTACTTTGACAATGGTCGATGTGAGTGTGAAGATGACACTAAATAAATGACTGTTATATAGAATGACACTTAATATAACAGTGAATTGTATGAAATCATAAACTATTATGTTTTTAACAGTAAACAATAACAGAAAATATAAGTATATTGGACAACGCCTAAAACATTTTGATTAACGACGGAAAAATATTAATTACTTATATTTTTTGTAAATTCGGAGAGATTTTTTAATACAATGATTTCACTTTTTTCTTTTTGTTAAAATACTTTTAACTGATTCCATTTTACGAAACCTAAACTACACGTACTTGTTTTAGCTTAATAGAGATAGTGTATTGCTTATTTTTTATAAGTTGAATAAATATTATTCAACTCCAGCTGGAAAAAAATATGCTTTAAGACAACTTTTGATTCAGATAGAACATCGCAGTTTTCAGATTTTCAGAGTTGTAAGCTTTCTGTTC
The DNA here is from genome assembly GCA_029721355.1 of Tegillarca granosa. Taxonomy (NCBI): domain Eukaryota; kingdom Metazoa; phylum Mollusca; class Bivalvia; order Arcoida; family Arcidae; genus Tegillarca; species Tegillarca granosa. Next base: position 4,263,682 of record CM056595.1, read on the forward strand.
AGACGTAAAGGAGAAACTGTTGTACATGAAAAAAGATTAAACTGAACCATTTCACCATGAACATATGAATTAGGTAATTGACATGGTAAATATTGTAGATGCTCAAATCAGAGAAAAAAAAGCAAATATGTTAATTATGTTAATGTTCAAAGAGGTTCGATTCCAAATGGGCCCGACACCATGAATAGGCCCTTAACAAATAAACAACCATTATTGTCGCGCTAGTTGTGCATCATCCATTCTGTGTGCTAATGAATTTGATTTCATAATTTGTAGGGTATTTGTTTTTGATGTGTATTGTAATCAGTGTACTAAATGTCTTTTAAAGTTTTTTTTATTTATTTAATTATTTATTTTTAATACCCTGACTAAGACATCATGTTTGAATGACGTTTCAACAAAGTTGTATTCAAATTCTTATTTTTTTCAGGTAAGAAATCGATAGGTTTTTTTCAAACAATTTTGTTTTACTATACGATTGCAAACACAAGTTTCAAAAGGCAATTCCTTTTTGCAAGCATGTCGCTCAGAAAGGACTGTTCAGGGACACTTTACTCCAGGTTTTCTTCTTATATATATTTAATTTAAATATTTGATTTATATCTGCTTTTATAAATTTCTACTCAGTTGTGGTTCTTCAGTCAACCTAAAAAAAGTTTATATTGTCATAAACCAAGAATTTCCCTTGTCAGCCATCTGTACAAGATTGAGGTTTATAACAGGAATCCATTGCGCTGTGGTTTTGAATTGTTACGTTTCTTTAATTCTAGGTATCAATGTGCATGTCAAATGTGCGTTCATTTCGTCACCATCAATTGTTATTTGAGTTTAAATGCAGTCATCACTTTTCTTCTTGATATTTTTGTTAACCACAATCTAATAAATCAAAATTTTGGCGGGCAGTTGATGAGCGAATATTTCCGGTTTGCGATTTGTTTGCAGACGACAATATGCCTTTGCTTTGTTTTCTTCCTTTTCATAAAAGTGACGTTGATTAAATGGTGTGCTCATCAGAGGACAATTGAAATTAGCATCACTTAGGCCAATATATGCAAAAAATTAATAATGATTGTCAATACTTAGCCCATCAAATATAGCCAATTTCAGATCCATTGTCAAATTTGACACCAATAATTTGATCTTATGATACTAGTCGGATCTGTCTTCATACGTTATAGATTGATCGTAACAGCTGTTCTGTGTAAGACAGCAACATCGCGCTATCATCCTGGAAATCATTGCTCGAAGTTAATTTTAAACTGTATAATGAGGACTCAGGAAATAAAGACTGGAAGTTTTATTAAGGGAAAAAGCCTCTGGAATAATGAAGAAAAACACCGAATGTAAATAAAGTGTTTAATCAACATCTTTTTATATTGCTTTGTTGAAGGTCAGAGGCACACAGAAAGTATTGTACTATAAACAGCATGTCAGTTTTACTGGTTGTACTTGATGTGTATTTTACACACAAAGGAGATGTAATAATACACAAAAAATAATACATAATAGTACTTCAGAAAAATATAGTCTGTTAGAGCAGGTGCTTGTTGTATAATACGGATAACTGATCATATTTTTGCCTTGGTTTTATGATTACTGGATCGAACTCTGTCAAGTCCCATTAAAGCTTAAAAAATGTTCTTACTACTTTATCGATAAACGCTTAGGCAGTTAAAAGTGAAAATACCGAGGCTTCGCCATGAAAGCCGACTACAACTCTATGTGTGACAAAATATATACCGCCTTTCTATATAATAGTAAAAACAAAACTACATCCCTGCATTTTGATTCCTGTTACTACCTTTTAATGCTGGTTTCTTCTCAATATACTTTTAATATTCTCTATCTATCCAAGGAAAAAACTCAAGTTTTAATTAGAAGATTTTTGTGATATACTTAGACTAAACACATAAATTGTATTTGAATAAAAATCATTAGACATTCAAAGGTATATACTGATAATAAGTGAAGAAAAAAGCAACTCTGAAATGGAAAATTTAACTGGCTTTAATTTGAAATATCACTAGATGTAAGTTAAAATGATTTAAATTATGATATCAGTTACATGCATATCGTTATTTTCTTAACTAAGAATTCAATATCTATAAAGTTAACTCACTATTTCGTTTGATCTATGACGAGAGATAATTCTGCACTGTACATCAATCGTCATGCTATGCACATGTTGGACGTGCATCTAAAACAATTTACTTTCCAAACAGTCTACATGTAGTTAACATTTTATGTATATCCTCCAAACAAGACATACCGCATCCCTGGATATCAAATTATAAGTATGTTTTTTGCCAGTCCAAAGTAAGGAGATTTATAATTAAATGGCCTTGTTTCATCTTTTTCTTGCTTATGTTTATGTATCTTGATTCTGATTTCTTGTGTTCTTGTTTTTGGCTGTAGATTTTTTATTATTTTTTCTCTCTTTCTTTCTCTCATTTTTCTTGGTTTCATGCTTTTAACAAGTACCAAGTCAAACATACACAGTCTTTTTAAAGAAACTCTTGTCTCCTAAAATCTATGTCACTACATATATGCTATAAGAAGAAGGTTACTGTAGAGCTTTGCTTCTTTTTCTTGAACGTTCTGGATGCCCGGATGGACTTCGTGTAATTACGACTTTTTGACTTTGATTGCCAGCCACAGTTGTGGTGTGTAAATACATCCTCTTTTACTACCTACTATCTCTGTTATATTCAGTGGTGTTCATCAAAAATGTTGATAGAGCTCAAAAGACGGTCATTTTTATTTTTATATCTTCGTCTTTTTTTAAAATGTATAGCCACTTAAATATTATACACACATGTAATGTCACAACTTCTGTTTCTAAATTTGTTAAAAGTAAAAAACTCGCTTATTGCGATGTGCTGTATTTTGGTTCTTGGTAATTGTAATTCAATATGCCCTGTGTTGAAGTAAAGGAGACAACACTCGTAAGTTACAAACGAACGATGAACAAATATTCCGATAGAGACAACCTATCATTTTATATATGCCTAACTTTGGACGGACACTGTATACAATAATAAGTGGCATATTGTCCCGTTTATTTTATACAGAAAAATAACAATTTTCAAAACTCTTTTGAATTAACTATTTTTTAAACACTGTTATATGCTGCGTCCACAGAGGTATTTACGTGAAGTTGTGACAACTTATCATTGGGCTGCATGCTGTCGTGTCTAATCTCCTACGTATGTTTGTATTATACCTGTAATTAACTCTACAATTTTACATCGTACCTGTAATTTACGCTACGTTTTAGCATTATACCTTTTATTTATGTTACACCTTTAATTAACGTAACATCACTGATTTTAATTGTAGTGTTGCTACAGTAACTTAATTGCACCGCAGCAACATACAGTTTTAAATCATGCTTCCTGTAAAGCGTACACTATAACACTTAGGCTTAAAAAGAGACTTACGAGTTATAAGAATATCACTTAAATCCAGGCGTGTAAGATAAAAAAAATCTATACTATAGTGCTATTGTTATTCTCACAGCAACTCGACTTGTCTGCACATCAAATACTTCTAAACAAAAATCTGTTCATTAAAACTTAAGTTATTTTTAAATACCTATGGTGGTTGTTAGAAATGGCAATTACATTGAAAAATAAATCGATCGGCAATATAAGGGTAATATTAAAGACTGCGTTACTATTGCTCTTTGAATTAATTTCGCTGCTTTGGATTTACAAATGTCACACAAATCTGTGATCTGCTGGTCTGGTAGAATACTCAATATTGGAATACAAATGAATGAAAAAAATAATGTCATGGGGGATTAGTGTTAACGCTTGCTAATACGGAGATTAGTGAGGACGTGAGTGAAGTTAAAGAGTAGAACGGGCAAAAAGACGGGGAATATATAAACCATAGACTGAGGATTGACTTCTTCAACTCGGGCAAAAAGACGGGGTACTTTATCTGACCACATAGACCGTGTAATGGGGATTGACTTCTTCAACTCGGGCAAAAAGACGGGGTACTTTATTTGACCACATACACCGTGTACTGGGGATTGGCTTCTTCAACAGAAAGTGATTGATTCTCATCAGATCAGTACAAAAGTACATGTAGATTAATAAACGCTTGTCCGACGGAGGTTAAATTGTAGTAAATCAAAGAATGTATAGAACCTATCGTAAAGTTGTTTTTTTTTAAATTGTAACAGTTTTTAAGTATTTTAATTTTTGAAAAGTCATTTTGGCTTGTTAGATCAGTTCTATACTGTAAACTTTCTCACTTGTTTTAGTGAATTGTGACTAATATTAAGGCGTATGTGTCATGTGCCAAAAATTTTGAATATTTCTTTTTGTAAAAATTCAAAATTTTGCACATGACACCGGTACAACCTAAAATGTAAAAGCAGTGTTTTCATTGCGAAACGAAGTAAATTTTATAGTAAGAAGGAACAAGGCATTTACTTTATTTTACTTTCTTTGGTGATTGTTTCGAAAAATATATACATATATGAAGTTTTGAAATATGATCACTTAAATAAAAAAAAATGAAATTGAACATTTTCCTGGACCAGTGGAAACTTTACACGGAACAAGTTTTCAGAAGTTGGGTTTCGTTATTACGGTACAAAACCCTCTCCATTAGTATCGATTCTGTGTCTAGTGTGTCCGAAGAACTGTTGTCTATCACGTGGTATATCTATTACACAGAGTATAAAATCACTATTATAGCTCCAGCGTATATATTTAAGCCAACGAGAGATAGGTTTTAAAGCTTTAGTGTGACGGATTTTGATTGAGCTGAGGATTTGATAAGACCGTGAAGACAGACGGGATTAATTTGTTCTTAAGTCAGAAATATGTCATACCACGGTGTCAAGATATATAAGTAGACTGTAATATTTTTTTATATAGCAAAATGTCTCTTTTATTGGCCGTTATTGAGGTTTTGATATTGGCTCAAAGTAGAACAGCTCCTTCTAGACTCTAATATCAAATTCTGATAAACTTTGAATAAAATTGCAATATATAAATGGAACACAGATAACGTGTTCTTGTCGCTTTGTCAGTAGTTCCAGAGAAAAACAATTGTTTATAAATATATAGGTCAATGTTAAGTAAATAATGTTAAAAACTAATAGGTTCCTTATAGATCTCTCTCTCTCTCTCTCTCTCTCTCTCTCTCTCTGTTGAAATAATGTTCAAAATGTTCAATATTACCACAGTTTCTGCAGCATTACAAAGTAGAAAAAACGCAAAATAGATTGTAGTTGTTTGTATGTATAAGCTTTCCATAACGGTAAAACAATTATAATCACGTGACAGTAAGTAAAAAGCTCGTTTAGTTACATGCAATTGTATACCTAGATGGATACAAAATAAACATATTGTAAGGATAGAAGTAGAACTTTAAGAGCAATCAATGAAATCACACCGTATATGTAATATATTGTAGAACTTGTCAGTGGCGTGTCCTCCTGAATGAAACAATTTGTGATTAATGTATAAATATATATACATCACAGTTTGGACAAATACAATTATAGACAGAAGTTCCAAAGTTATTAAATAACAAAATATTGGAGAATCTAGAAAGATAATTGTTCTGACTTAGAAGTGTATATAGTTACTGTACTGAAATTAATCATTCTGTATTGATGGAATGTATATCCCGACTGTGATAAAAAGTTCAATAGCTAAGCTTCTGGAATCTTTATATTTCATACGTGTGTATTGGCGTATGATATCAAAGTAACATCTGTTTTTAACATATATCATTTCTTGGATTTGAAGTAATGGTTGAATAATGATATAATTATAATGGCAGGTAAGAACCCCTAGATTTTATTCCTCTCAATCTTTGTTTATCTTATCTCTAATTTTTTTTGGTTTGATTTTGTGTTTATTCTTCTATTTGGTTGCTCTGTCTACTGCCAAATAAATGTTAATCAGCTACAAATCCATATATCTTGAGATATTAATTTCGATAAGTAAGCACATAAAACACTGAGGCTTTCTTAGTTTCTGAACTATTTGCTGTATAAAATGCACGTTTTGTATAAATGTCTGTTTTCTTAGAATCGTTCCAAGTGTTTTGCTTTCTTGCATTTTACATGACCCAAACTCCATTTTTTTTTATTTTTTATCGATTCGATATGCTTTCAGTGAAAGCGGTTTAGATAACTAATATCTAAGTATAATGCTTTATTCTCTAATCGTATACATTTATATTGTTGTTGCATATGTCAAGAAAATATTGTCTTAAAGTGTTATTATTAATGCAATTATATTCTACCTTGGTAAGTGAAGGGAAATGGGATATCCATTGTCTGTAATGTTTGTGATCAAGCAGGCTTAACCAAAGACTTGTGGAGGATCGTAGTGACGCTGACAGCTTAAGTTCGAATACCCATTTTTACGGATACTTGAGTATGATAGTTTGTTAGTTTACTTGCCGAAAATTGATGGTTTTCCACTGGCTGGATAATCCGGTTTTCATTACAATCCCCGAGCTGACTGCCTAAGTATAGGTAACAGTTTGACGTTAAACACCAATACTCTACTCCACTCAACATTATTTTCATTCGGGACAGATCGTGAGAGGGTTGTTTGTTTGTCTTTGAATACTTCGATTTCCCCTTCATCCTGAAATTATATCAGCAACGAAACACTTGATTTAGGCTTAGTTATCTACAAAAAGGCAATTTTTATGAGAAAATCTATCATGTCTTTACGCTTTATCGTGTAGTTTCATAAGTTCTTGCATTTCAGATTTTATCATTTTCTATTAATTTCAAACTTTATCAAAGGAGGGATACACAGTCGTATTAATGAATTTTGTGTATTTGAAGGTTTTGGCCCGATACAAGTTTTTAGGAATTCAGCAGATTTCTATATTTCTATATTTGAAATAATAGTAGAATATTTTTGTTCAAAATTGCATTGTTGTTTTAACAATTTTCAGTGATTTTTTCATTTTATCTTTGATTTGTAAATATACATGTATAACACAAACACTCGTCCGACCCCGACGCGCCACATCTGTACATCCCGGAAAATCATTCCCCACAAGCGACACCAGTGTCCGAAAAGTTTGATAGTTAAAAACATAAGCCAAACAGTTGAAAATTAATAAATTTAAAGTTCCAAAATTATATGAATCCAAATCCAAAAATGTTTTGCAAGAGGGAACAAACCTTAGTTTTAAATGCATTTCAAAATGATGACGGCTGAAAATGAGTAAACTTAATTGTTATAATTTCCATGATAAGATTAAGTATCAGAATTACTCAATCTAGTAATCTTTAACCTTTATAACAACAAAATAGTGTATTTGGAAAATAATCTTTTGTGCTTTTTAATGAATTATTGTAAAAATTGTTTTATAAAGAGTCAGTCACTGGTTTAATGATAATGAGATTTTGCCTTTCCAAGGAACCAGTCTATCTTTTTATGTGATGTAGTTGGAATTTGTAAGACTGGCTAAACACTTTATATTCTACAAGATATTCTTCTAGGATCATTTCCTCTTTCTGATTCATTTGATTAATTTATGTGTAAAACGTATAGTTTATTAACATTGAAAACGTTTCTTCAAAATTATAATTTAAAACTGCTGACATTCAAAGTGACAAGCCTTGTACCATAAAACAAAATTGTCGACAAAAACGGACCATTTATGTTGCATAACCATGGTTATCATAAAAAGATTTACCATGATAGATAAAATGTAATTTCATTACCCTGAGTAAGGTTTTTGCAAATAAATCGTATTCCATTACTCGTATCGCAGTATCTTCATAATTTTAGTACTGTATGTTTTGAGTAGATGTAATATATACGCGTACAACGAGAAAAAAAGTCTGTTTGAAAGATCAACTGCTCTGTAACATGCAGACATTCAAAAATTTGAACAATTATGAATATAGGGAATTCTTTATCTGTTTTAGTTGTTGTGGAAATAATAAGCTTCGAATGAATAAGTTTTATTTTGAAAGGTTTAAAATAAATAACATTTGTTTTAAAGATTTTAGCCCTCAGATACAAACGACGATACCGTTAGACATTTTCAATAGTCGTCTGTTAGAATAACATTTACGATGAAGGATTGTAATTGGCAAAGAAAGATTTTTATTGATTTAATGGGTTTTACATACTAGACAAGAATATTTCACTTATATCGAGACACCACCAGCAATAGGTGAAGGGCAGAAATTTTGACCTTTGCAGTGCGCTTAGGGCAATGTACAGGGAGGGTTCTTTAACGGTCCACGTCTGTCATGACACGGGGCATTGGTTTTTAAGGTCTCACATGAAGGATCTCGTGACTTTCAGTTCTAAACGCTGAGTGCTTGGCGAATAAACAGTTACTACCAATTTTAAGTCTTCGAGCCCTTGACCTTCCCTTTTACGAAACGAGCACTCTACCAAATGAGATACTGTAGTGGTATGTGATTGGCCAAGCAGTAAACAATAGACAAACTATATAAAACAAAAATATATACATGATCATAAAACTTACGACTTTGAACAAGCATTGATTAAAATACAAAATGTTTTGAATTCAGTGTTTTTTTACACCTTGACATTTTTTAAAAATCTTTTAGCTCTAAGAAAGGTTCAGGCAGACAATACTGTATTCGACATATTTTCATCAGTTGTCTTGTAATATACTGTAGATAATGACAATGACATTTAGAAATCACCACAGCAGACGTGAACATCAGTTAATGGTAATCAAAATGTGTACAAGACTGATAGATAAATAAAATAAATTGATTTGTTGGTTTGTAGTAAAATACATCCGTCTGCTAACTTTATAAAGCCGCGAATTTTAACCAATCAAGTGAAAATTTGTCTTCTTAAACAGACAGAGGAGTCTCTAAATATAGTCTCTTAAAAACTTAATGAAAATAAAGGACATTTGACACAATACATTGCTGTAAAGGGTCATATTTAGAATTGATTCCATTAGGAATGTTTTCTCTCTAAAATTACTTAAGATTTTAACTCATTCTGATGGAACGTCTGCAACTGAAATCGCGTAATTTTTTTGCACCAAAAAGCTGTATTAATGTTCAGGTCTTTAGACATGACATTGCTTTAACTATGATTGTATGCTTTAACTTTGATTGTATGGTAGGCGAGGTCAATATTATGATTGGAAGTTCGTGCCAATGCAGTGTTCTTTTTTATTTCTTGTATTAAAGAATACACTCAAATTCACAATTGAAACTCAGATGAGATCAAATTTATCTTAAATTGTTTCAAAGTTAGCAGGTACGAGTGCTTACAATTTGGGTATGACCGATTTTTGTAGTATTATAAGATACTTCTAAAAATGTAAACAAACCTTGTAATTTATAGCTGCAAGTAACGAAGATAATATCAATAATCTAAATATGGAATTTTTGTGAAAATAAATTAAGACGAACGTGCACATGTCATGACTAATCTTCCTTATAATTATGCGATAACAATTAGCATGCAGCGTGCATTCAATAATGCATAAAACATGTATGCATTTGTTAGAAACCGTCTGCATCTTCTATCTTGTCTATAAAACATGGAAAGAGAAAGTACCAATCGCCTTATCTCTCTGACAACCAAAATACTTGTTGGCATCAATGAAAAACGCAGATTTTGAGAAATGACTAAACTCATCCCGAACAACTGTTACCATGGAATAATTAATATATCTAAGTAGCATGTAGTCAGCAGGATAGAGACAAGACGAACTATAACAAGTGTTTCCATAAGAACACCCTTATCTCATAGGATTGTTTTAAGTGCTTTAGAGAGAGAACTTGAAACATTTCAGGTTCGCTGGGAATTGTTACACGATTTTTTTTTTTACATTCTAAGTGGTTTAAGCATGATATAAAAGCAGTGCAATACACAAAAGCCGTTTGGATGTATAATGGTTTAATAGATATATTGGATATGTAATTGATTGCAATATAAATGCAATAAAGAGTTATTATCTATATCAAAGACGTTATGCAGTCCAGGTGATGCTTTTATTTACAGTTGTAATGAATTTAGGCTTTGTAATTAATCAAGACGGAAAGTTCAAAGCGATAAATACAAAAGCGTAAAAGAAAACGTATGAACGTTTACGACACATGTAGGGAAAAAAATCATCATTGTATTTTTAGAAATCTGAAATTAGCTTATGATGTTTCCATTGACATATTGATAAAAGATACTGATTATTGATTACAATATGCAGTTTGTCTTTCTTGCCATGCATGTTTGGCTGCTTCTGTTATTCCTTGTATTGTATCGTTTTCCTGCTTCTGTTGCCATAACAGTTATTCAGTTGGTAGCATGCTCGCTTAGTATGTGAAAGGTCAGGGTTCGAAATCCCGACTGAGTCTGACCAAGACTTGAAAATAGGTAGTGACTGTTTTTTCGCCAAGGACTCGGCCTTTAGAAATAAAAGTCACGAGGTCCATTTGGAGGAGACCTTAAAATCCTATGCCCCGTGTTACGGCAAGGCGTGGCAAGCTAAAATCTGGTGACGTCTCAATACAAGTGAAATATTCTTAACTCGGACGTAAATCCCATTAAATCAAACCAAATCAAATCTTGGTTTTGTTGACTGTTTCTGTCTTTGCTTGTATTGTTTCGTGTTCTTGGTTGCTAGGTGCAGTTCTTTCTTCTGTTTCTGTTTTTGCTTGTATTGTGTCGTGTTCTTGATTGCTTGGTGCACTTCTTTCTTCTGACTGTTTCTGTCTGTCTGTATCGTGCTGTGTTCTTGGTTGCTTGGTGCACTTCTTTCTTCTGACTGTTTCTGTCTGTCTGTATCGTGCTGTGTTCTTGGTTGCTTGGTGCACTTCTTTCTTCTGTTGTAGATTTTAAAAAATATTAAAACATCAATGATCAGCTCATTGTGTTATTCAGATAAAGTTACCTTCTCTTGTTGTATTGTAAATAATAATCATTTATGCTAAGGTAAAATAATGTTATTTTAACAGGGAGAAATATACCACATCAATGGATATCTGAAACTTTTTGCACCAAGTTTGAAATCACGCATAAAATCCGAGTACTTAAAACAATTAAAATAGAAGTAAATTCGTAATTATGTTTGTTAGCTGAGATCACGCATAAAACCCGAGACAATTATTCGTAAAATGTAAGCACACGTGTATTCATCTTTGTTTGCTGTTATTGTTATTTCTCCTTGTTTCGTGGTCCATTAAGGGTAAGACATAAATACGTTTTTGACAGTTTTCTATGGTTTTAATTACAAGAACATGAAATTGCAATTATACTGGACTAAAACTAAACATAAAACTGAAGTTTATTCCTGAAGTTTAAGCATAAAATGTAAAATAATAATAATAATAATACATAAGCATAAAAAAGAGCGAGTAACTTCATATTTATTTTATAGAACAGTTTTTTAAAAGTTTTGAGTTTATGTTATTCAATTTTATATAAAATTTTATACTATTTTCTTTTTTTTTAATTTTAATTTCATCTCGGTTTTTACTGTGTGCGTATATACCTTGTGTAAAATATAATATTATCTAAAAACAAAAAAAACATATTTATTTGCGTGAAAGTCTGGTGTATAAAAGAGGACGAATTTATTTTAATTTTCCTTCTTTTTTTAAATTTGATGCAGCATGCCATAGCTGGAATTAAGTTTAAAAAGAATTTTAAATGGGGGATGTTTCTTGGTTCAATATTATATACACGATAATAAAACATCAAAAATACACTTTGAACTAAGAACAGGTGTGAACTAATGATCTATGAAATACTGCTTACAGACAGATCTATGATGTATATAGCCGTAAAACTGACCAAACTGCAGTTTTAACTGACCGAGGCGATATCAATTATATATATAGTAATTATATGTCTCCATGGCCACTAAATAGTGCCAGATATATAATACAAAGTGTAAATTATCCTCGGGCATGATATCAAAATATATCAGTATTATAACACATAAATACAGTTATCATACTTTCTCATACGGTTATTTGGAAAAATGGACAATAATGTCAAATACTATCATAAAGCCTCCTGTAAATTATGATCTCATATACATGTGTAGATCGTATAATGGATAAAAATTTGATAGATTTCTGTTATTTTCCTTATTTAAAAACAATAATATTTTTGATAATTTTGCATTTATGAACTATGTATAGATATGTTGTAAAATATATGTCCAAGAGTTTTAAATTATTTTACATAGAGGTTTTACAGTAAGCGTGTGTTGTATTTGCTTTTGATTTAACGAATCTAATCGGGTTGGTCACTTCTCTGCAGCTGGAATGTTTAGCATAAAATCTGGTTTTTTTTTTTTTTTTTTTTTTTTTTTTTTTTTTTTTTGTTGCGTTCCCAGTCGATTTTAGTCCATATGAACCAAAAGTAATCCAGAACAGTATGTACCTATTTCGGAGAACAAACTTGTTCAAAGGCTACGTAAGGAAACTGTTTATTGCGAGTTAAGTGAAGGGCATTCACGCTAATAACACAAATCAAAGTCGAGATTACCCATAATAGATATAGATTTATAAATATCCTCTGGGACGTGCATTGTGTTTACTGTCTTATTAAGATATATCTACGATATTGGTATTTACACGTGCTGTAGGAAATCACGAACACCGACTCTATCGATAATTTCAACAGATTCTATAATCAATCTTATGATGGATTAAGGCGACAAAAATAGCTTGAATTGACATTTGATAGTCATAGCTTGTTTTTAGATAAGTTGGACAATCGTAGTGTCGGCTTTTATCAACTTAAGTAATTTACTGTAGCTAAACAAGAGAGAAAACTTGGTCAGTCAGTCTATTCCTCGCGGGTATCTAACGGATAATCGATATACATGTAGTAGATTGGCTATTGGCAGCTCTGTAAAGATAAGCTTCACATAAGCTTCTGATTTTGCCTCTAAGATGTTTTTTTTATTTGTTCATGCGATGCTTATCGTATTGAAACAATCATGCGATATCATTTATAAAACTTTAATTGATATACTATTAGTTTCTTGAAATTTCTAAATGAGAAAAATATTTGCCATTATATGTGTAAAAGATTTAAGGTTTCACAAGATATATAGTATTATTTCTATATAAGAAAAATGAGACATTCCAAAATTAGCACATAATAATTGAGCATTATCGTGAACTAGTGAAGTGGAGAAACTTTTTTACACGTCCCGGTCCACATTTGAAGAGTTGCTGGACTCGGTGCATTTGTTATGTTTGGAAACACGTATTGCCTAGTCATATATGAATAAAAACCACAAAAATCCATTGGCCTTTAATTTTCAGACATCACCTGATGTTGCTTTATGGTAGAAGATACAGTAGAACTCGATAACTCAATGTACACGGGGTTTTAGCCGGTGACTTTGAATCTGGCTATTCAAGTTATCCAAGTTTAATTAAAGTTGACGTCACTATCCAGAACAAACAGCTGTTTTCATTTCAGTGTCGTTACTCTACGCTATTGCAACTGTAACGAACGCATTTAATAATCAGTTCGTCATTATAAAAAAGGAAATTCCTTATATTCATATAAGATAGAGGATTTACTTGGACACTAACTAAAGTTACCACAGCGCAATACAACAGAACACAAGACAACACACATAACGAGTCTTACGGTAAAAAAACTAATTCTTTTCAGAGAGAAAATATTACAGTAAAACTTTGATATCTCTAAAAAAAATCGAAACCATCATTGCATGAACTTGTCTTTCTTACGATCTCTTCTAAGTTGGATTCGCATCTAGGTAACTCAAAGAAAGAAAATGGAATATAGAAATACTTGGCAATCACCAAAGCAACAATAAAAAAAAAAATAATAAAAAAGTTAACCACAAAAGAGATATTAAAGGAAGGAAAATAACGGCAATATAGATACTTATTGAGACTACAATTACGAACCGGACGGACTGGCTGTATTATCTGGCTACCCATCTGACATGATCACAATAATAGCATTGAGTGATGTCTTTTCCTGGAATATTATTCAGTGCCATTCGTTGTTAATAACACCTTATTAACAGACTTTATCACAATTTGTACGTAAGAAAAACTATAACAACATTTACTAGATGGCTATCGTATAGGATATTGGTTTCATTCACGTCTTTTGAACTGAAAATAAAAGGCTATTTAAAGCTTGTTAAACGTAGATAATAACGTTATTTTACACTTACACGTCTGTGTAGTACCAACCATTGTTATACATAACTCAGACTAAGGAAGGAATTCTTCGGCACCAAGAAGTCTCAGGGTGTCTGAAAGATGTCATAAATATAAGTCTACAAAACGTTTTAATTGTTCAAAATCAGTATTTAATTTGGTGGAACTGGTGTAAAAGCATCTTTTCAGAATATATCTCTTCGCAGAACTCACTTAACTGCAGCCATTTCAGGTGCATTGTCTGTCGATAGAGATTATTTGAAAAGTCTTGATAATGAAGAATGTAAAGATGTTTTTAAAAATGTTAGAATTGGCTGTAAAATTCTTGTTAAGAACGGTTCCATTGTTTTCGAAAATCTTTGTCCTTGATTGATTAAAAATATTATCAGATTCTAAATAAATAAATAAATCAATTAATTAATTAATTAATTAATTAATTAATCAATCAATCAATTAATAAATTTACCCTAAAAAGCATATCCCTACCAATACAACCTAGAACTTAAAAGTTTAAAAACAGTAATTGATCAAAATCGAAACTTGACTTGTTGGAGAAAGTGAACAAAATTGTTATTTTTCAGTGACAGTGTACCAACTCTGCCATACAAAATTGAAAACTGTTCAGCTGCAAACTTTTTTTCTGATCAATAAACAGTGGTAGATTCTAGCGAATATTGATCTTTTAAAAGATAAATTGAGCAATCTCTTTATTGATTTACCATTTGATATAATAGATTATATGTACGTAGGCATAATTATCTGGAGTTGTCTCTATATTAGTTATATAAATGACAAAGCTAACAAAAAAGTCACTAGAAAATTATAACTAATTACATATAAACATGCAAATATAGATACCGGATAGATTGGTATGTCAAACTAATGTACGCATCATTTTACCCATGTTATTACATAAACTACAAAGCGATACAAAACTCGGCATCTGATGTATTCAAAATCAACAGGAAATTAACAGATACTTGCATTTCCTAGAATTTGACTTTTATTCAAAATGTCAAGGTCTAATTTTTACACGTGACAATAATTGAGCCGTGTGCATTGTATATATATTTATTCTACAAATTTTGGTGTCGGCTTGTAGAAGTTAATTGAATAATGAGAAAAAGTTAGAAATAGATGTGAGGTCAATAGTCTTATGTTAAATGCCTTTATAAGGCTTACCAAATTTACCATTCACCACACCACTGGACAGCGTTGCTTGTTTTATCCAGTTTAAGTCAGTCATTTCATTATTTGTTCGTCGTGTCTTGTCTTGTGCTACTTTTGAATGCATTATTTTATATTAAAAAAATCAAAAGTAGCACAAGTCAGGCCTGTTTTCTGATTTATTCTATTTGTGTTTGTGTGCTCTATGTTCACGGTTTAGTTGTTACTAATCGTTTTAATGTTTCAGTTGCTGGGTTTAGGAAATAACAATGTGTTTACATATATATACCTATTGCAATCCGACTAATCAGTCCACTGTTAATCCATCTTTTACTTTTGGTCTTGTTCAAACGGCCAATAAAATAAACATTTGAATGAGAATTTAGTGATCTTATTGTCAAACAACATCCATCGGTGTCCATCAAATGGACTAGTCCAACTTTCGGTTATTCTTTGAAATGTCTCTTGTTTTAAGCATTCAGCTTTTCAAAAAATATCTGATTACGTAAACGGTTCTAAAGTTGTCCATAAAAAATAAAAAATAAACCGCGATACTTATCATCAACTGTAGAGTTTAATTTCATAATATTACAACATTTTTTATTTTCTAGAAGTATACGTAGTTTGTGTTGTTGTCCATTATAGTGATATCCGTTTTTGATGTTGCTCGCTCTCTAAACCCGTGTTTCAATTCATTTATGATAAAATAGCATGTAACAAAATCCAAATCCTTTGATGTATCTATTATGAACTCTAAGTTCCATCAGATAGGGCTGTAAATTTTATACAAACTGAAACAGAAACTTAATAATACAGTATTATAAAAGTATTTATTTTTATTTAACGAAGCAAATTTGTTTGAGGTTAACAAAACCATGCTTCAATTAAATAATGAATTTGATAAACGATATTAATAATAGCAAGAATTTTTTAAGCAATCCGGTCCTGAAACTTTTAGTGTGAAAAAAACTGTTTCCGGTTTGGCATTGCAGGGAATTTTTTTTTCTTTTCTTTTTTCATGCTACTTTCGTTTTCAACACGTTTATGAGGTTGGAGTTATCATCAGACTATATATATTCCAATAATAATGAGATCTAATTATTTTATCTTTACACAGGTCATCATTAATCGGTGATCATCTGTTATTTTGTAAGAAAAAAGTATATTATACAACAAAACCAATCAATGACCTGATATGTTCTCTAAACCACTATTTCTACTTACCATTGTACACCTCTGTATGAACCACCAGTAAAAAAAAAATAATAATGAAATAAATAAATAAATAAATAGACATTGTATACAGTTATAATGGTAGAATTATACATTTGTATTGGGTAAATATCATTTCCAGTTAATTTAAGTATTGATCAAAGACTTAATATTTGATTATTTGTAGTAAATATTTGTTGTAACAGTTTGTATTTGTATATTTACAGGAAAAGCAACAAGAATGTGAGATGGATAGACCATCAAAAGGAAGAACAGGTATTCCTGTTCCAAATGGAAAACGGTTACAAACTAATCATGCCAGATCCTTACCAACAGAAAGTACAGGGAGTTCAAACAGCATCTCCGTAATCCCGAAGGTATGGGTATATAAAAAG
Source organism: Tegillarca granosa (assembly GCA_029721355.1). Lineage (NCBI taxonomy): Eukaryota > Metazoa > Mollusca > Bivalvia > Arcoida > Arcidae > Tegillarca > Tegillarca granosa. Next base: position 4,280,623 of record CM056595.1, read on the forward strand.
TGATGCTTTATACTCAGTGATACTTGACCCATGGTACAGGTCATTTATATAAGCCTGGCCTTGAGTCTATTAACCAACAGGTATTAGAGCATAATGCTGTACTAGGTACTGAAGGCTAAATTCGAGGCAGACCTCGTTACTGGGGTACTTGTAGTAAAAGAATTGGATTAGTTAAATTATTTGTTTAGATGTGTATGGACAAAAGGCTTACAGATGTATAACTAAATCTTCTGTCCGATAAGTAAATTTAACAGTGAATAATAACTAGTCTGAGAACAAAATTCTGTAATAAAAATAAAATTTGCCATTAGCTCCTTAGTTATTTAAAAGACATTTGCAGTAATTAGGCTGTCAAAATCAGATGTGGTAGAATGCATATGTGAAGCCCCTAGATATTTGAATGGATAGATATTTTAAAAACACGCATCATAATAAGAATTTATGATTTTACATTTACAAGCTATCTGTATGAATTTGATAAACTTTTACTTATTTAGATACTCACCATCTTTTCAAAAGAGAAAATTGTTTACCTGTAAAAATAAAATTAAAATCTTTCTGACAAAATTTTGATCCAAATAAACTATTTGACATATCTATTTTGTTTTCTTTCCTTTTACTTTAAATTAAACGTTTTTTATTCTGGTAAAATGTAAGTAATAAAAGTTAAATTACTGCATTAACTTGAGATACCAGATGGCCAAGGTCTGCAATCTTTATCTGTCAAATATGTTTGTACTCCATTTACTTTGAGAATTTGTGCATGTTAATTTGTAAACTTTTAATGGCCTGATTGTCAGTTTGATATACAGCTATTTAACTCTCTAATTCTAACTCTAATGAAAATTAATCTCTTACTCATCGTAAACCTATGAAAATTGTTAAATTATCCTGTTTATGTTACATCTTGTAAAACTTTTTTTTTTCAGAAGCTTTCTTTTCAACATACCTAAATGTCAAATGGACAATGAGCATCTTAAATCAATATTTAATTTTTTAATTCCTTATAAATTTAAACATACTTCGACTTTTAATTCAGAACTTTTTATTTTATGATTTAAAGGTAACAATAAGATGATGTCGGTATTGAATTCCATCAATTTAAACAAATTAAAATTCCTTGGCTTTATTTCAGTTTCTAGATTGTGTTACCATGGTATTATATATATAATTTTAATTAACTGTTTTAGCTTAAATTAAAACTTTTAACTGGTTCTTTAAGTAGTTACTTTACATTTATGATTTGTGGAAATAAAGATCATTGCTTTGATTTTGAAAATTGTTTTATTATTTCTCTCTGAGAGATAGCAAATCAATTATATGATTTGTGTTGATTAATTTGTACTGGTAGCTCATGTTAGTTAGTCATGCACTGAAAATTCTTACTGTTAGGTTACATTACTTTGAAAGAAAAACTATCAGGTTCAGTTCACATTATTTATTATATTAAAAAAAAATAGATTGAAAATAATACAAAATTGAACTAATTATGTTTACTTTTTTGCACCATATCCCTGAAATCAGTGTCAGTAAATCAGAATCAGTGTCATTAGGTCAACATCAATGTCAGTATGTCATCATCAGTGTCATAAATTAGTACCAATGTCAGTAGGTCAACATTAATGACAATATGTCATCATCAGTGTCATTAGGTCAGCACCAATGTCAGTAGGTCAACATCAGTGTAAGTAGGTCAGCATCAGTGTCAGTAGGTCATAATCAATGTCAGCAGGTTATTTTCAGTGTCAGTAGGTCAGCATCAGTGTCATTAGGTCAGCACCAATGTCAGTAGGTCAACATCAGTGTCATTAGGTCATCATCAGTGTCAGTAGGTCAACATCAGTGTCAGTATCAGTGCCAGTAGGTTAGCATTAGTGTCATTAGGTCAGCATCAGTGTCAAAAGGTCAACATCAGTGTCATTAGGTCAGCATCAGTGTCAGTAGGTCAACATCAGTGTCAGTATCAGTGCCAGTAGGTCAGCATCAGTGTCATTAGGTCAGCACCAATGTCATTAGGTCAACATCAGTGTCATTAGATCAGCATCAGTGTCAGTAGGTCAACATCAGTGTCAGTATCAGTGTCAGTAGGTCAGCATCAGTGTCAGTAGGTCAACATTAGTGTCATTAGGTCAGCATCAGTATCAGTAGGTCAGCATCAGTGTCATTAGATTGGCATCAGTGTCAAAAGGACAACATCAGTGTCATTAATCAGCATCAATGTCAGTCTGAATAAATGTCATGACAACATCAGTGTCAGTTAACATAAGTGAGTCAGCATAAGTGTTGGCCAGGATTAATGTGTCAGCAATACAGCATAAGTGTCAGTCAGTATAAATTAGTATTTTGTGTCAGCAAGTGTCAACATAAGTGTCAAAAGTTTCAAAATTTAATGATGTGTTTTATGTGCAGAAAATTTAACAGACAGCTCTTGTTTTGTGTAAAACATATAACTATTCAGCATGTATATAGACATAATTGGTGTAATTTTGGCATTTGTTCATCCTGCCTTGGATGACCATTCAAGAAATGAGATTATTCTGTTGACCAGGACAACCATTCCAGAATTTGAGTTCATTCTGCCTTGGGTAACCATTCCAAGTTTGTGTTCCATACATATTTTTTTACACATAACTTGTATGATTGTGTTGGTGTTCTACCAAAGTATTACACATTCCAAAGTTTGGAGTACTGGGAGTAATTGAAGTATGAAATTGATGTTGAAATGATCGTAACAGTTGCCAAAACAATTATTTTCATATGGGCTAGGAACATTGATATTTGTAGTAGTTGTAATTGTCTGGTCAGTGGTCAGTGGTCTTGATCAGGATTATTTCTATACCTCAGTCAGTCAATTGGTCAGTTTGTGTTATATATAATCATTTTGTAACTGAAAACAGGGATTGATGTACCAACTGTTATGTGATTTGTGTAGTTGTTAATTAAATAGAGTTGTATTTCTTAGGAAAACTTAATTTTACAGAAACAATACTTTAATATTGGGGTAAGTTTATAACAAAACATGAATTAATTGCATGTGTTTATTTTAAACACCAAAATTGTCAGACTCTAAAACTTCCAAGGGTACATGTGTCATTGCTTTATGGACCTGCAGAATTTCCATTTAATTCCATATTTTTCAAGTGCTGTTATTAAGATAATTTAGGAGATTTCAATAAAAGATTGTAATCAGATTCTACACATTATGCAATGAAGAATAACAATATTGTTGTTGAAACATCTGAAATAAGATCCATTTTCTTAAAGACTTAATGAACCATCATTTATTCATTTTTGTTATTGATTAAATGCTATTTATTTTATTTTATTTTTTATTTTATTTATTTATTTATTTATTTATTTTTTTTTCTTTTTGGTTTATTTATATACAATAGCATGTATTAACTTGAAGTGTATATTTAAAATTGCATCCTGAGCATAGTATTCAGATAATACTCTTTTTGGTTCAGTTGAGAAAATTTAGCATTTTGTCACTGAGAACAATCATTTTACAAACTTACTACTATATATAATGTCTGTTTGATACAAAAGTGCAGATAATTATTTAAAAAAATAATATGATGGTATCTTTGTATCATTATGTTTGACTTGACCAGGTATTGATAATAATAACCAAATATCCTTCCATAAATTTCTTATTACACTGAGTGAGTCATAATATTGTAAATTTAATTTATTAAAACCTTATTTTTTAACTTAAAATGTTACATTTTTTATACCAAAAAGATAAATAAGTTGAATTACAATTGGTTTTACAAATTAAAAAAATGTAACATAACCGAAAAATAAAAAAAATCAAAGATTCATCAGCATCAAAGTATCATTTACCTGATGACAATGGCAACAGTTATAATTTATCCATTATTTAATTAATATTTATAAACAGTTGTTTTTATGCATCCATCCACTTATTTCATGATATGGACCTAATTGTCCTGTTTTTATTACCTATTACCTATTAATTAGCATGTAAAAAATACCTGTTATCTTTTTCCAGTGTAGTGACCAAATGTGGTACCATAATAATTAATTTATGATAAAGTTGTTACTAAAAAGAGGAAGTTTACTTGAATGAGAATATATAATTCAGTATTGACCAGTCACAACTATCTTCAAAGGCCTTTAATCTTGTTGAATCTCTCTATTTCAGCTTTTTTCAATGGACAAAAAAACCTGTTTGGGTATTGACTGATGATATTCACAATCTTCAAAGCACTTCACTACCATTAACACACAAATAAATGTTTTGTTTCAAGGCTAATGTAATAATAGACTTGTTACATCAGTCTTCACAAATAGGACATAAATATTTTGTGTTTTAGAAATCGGAAATATTAATAATGACAAAAACCATATTTTACGAAAGTTATCTGATAAAATTTCCAATAATGTTTTGTTTATCTGTATACATATCAGATTGATCTTCACAAATAGTTGTTTTATTTAATATATTGATCAATATATAGTGAGTATACAGTACTTGATAAAGAAACCACTGCATTAGTAAAACTATGTAACAAGGAAGTGCCAAAACCGCTAAAGCAGAAACTGAACTTTCTAATTTGTTACATCCACTTGACTTGGTATTAGTTGATTTGCTTTTTGTTCTATTTAAATTGATTTTTAAATTTGTCTGATTTGACATAAAAATTAAATATTGGTATAGCATAAATGACAGACACGCTGCCACATTGTAATGGTATAACTTAAAATGAAAAAAAAAAAACACTCTGCCACATTGATTTGACATAAATGACAAACACCCTGCCACATCGGTAGTGATAAAACATAAATGACAAACATCCTGCCAAGTTGATAGTGGTATATCATAAATGACATACAACCTACCGACATTGGTAGTGGTATAACATAAATGACAGATACCTTGCCACATTGGTAGTGGTATAACATAAATGACAGATTCCCTGCCACATTGGTAGTGGTATAACATAAATGACATATACCCTGCCACATTGGTAGTGGTATAACATAAATGACAGATACCCTGCCACATTGGTATTGATATAACATAAATGACAGATACCCTGCAACATTGGTATTGGTATAACATAAATGACAGATACCCTGCCACATTGGTAGTTGTATATCATAAATGACAAACATCCTGCCACATTGGTAGTGATATAACATAAATGACAGATACCTTGCCACATTGATAGTGGTGAAACAAAAATGACAAACACCTTGTCACATTGGTAGTGATATAACATAAATGACAAACACTCCCACTACATTGGTAGTTGTATAACTACTGATGTCTGTCTGTAATATTTAGATTTTTTACTATTTATTCAAAGATAATCTCATCATTATCATGTAATGGCAATTTTCCGTTGGTTATAGAACCATTTAATTCTGTATTATTTCATACCAGATTTTATGAGACATTAGTTGTGAGTAATGGGAGTTTAATATTTTTGATTTGCATCATTTGATTGGTTAATATAACCATCACATGACACCACTTTGGTTGTTACATAATGCACCTTACCTAAAAAATTTTGTTTTTTACCCAAGGCAGAAAACCATCAATTTACTTGATACAACTGTGTTTGTTATACTGAAGCGATTATGCAAATTTGGTCATTTAGAATCAGCTGGGAGGGTGATTTTATTTCATCACAGATGTAAATTATCTTGTCCTTTCTATTCAATCTATTATTTTCTCATGTGGGATAGGCATAAAATAGTTAAAAACTTTTTTTAACAATTTGTTAACATATGATAAAAGTGCAGAAAGATGAATATCTTTAACCTCTTGTCATGGTTCACTGACCAAGCAAACTATATGTAATTCAAGAGTTATTTTGATACATGATCTTGATCTGGGAAAGGCTTTGTAGTGACAACATCCTAAAGAAGCTAAGAGTCATCTTTTTGATCTTTGGTTCAAAGGTGTTTTACTTGAGTAGTTTTGACTGTGTGATCTTCTAGCGGTCATTTGTTGTCCAGTTAGTTTGAGTTGGAAAACCAATTTATTTATATTTTTAAAAGAAAATAACATTATTACCAAGTGTACAAAAATGATAAATAACATGTTTAGAATATTTAATTAATGAAGTTAAAATGGAATACCTTGAGGATACTTGTGGATTTTACCTGATAGAGGTGAGTTTTAGTAGTAAGATCATCATATCCACCTGATAATAACTTGTTTATCTCTTACCATCTTTATAATTAAATGCATCAAAAAATTTAATTTTTCTGAGCTTTATGAAAGACGTGTGTGGTGTGAATATCATAGTCAGCACACTTATATGCAAATAAGCACTTAATATGGAGGTTTTTCTAATGTCAATGCTAACAACTGTCATGTTTTGGACAAGATAATGGATAGGTTTTTATATCTTGGAAAATAAGATACAAAACTTTATTGTTGTGACCTGAATGAATTGTTTTAAAAGGCTGGTTATAAGCATGATTTGTGGACCAACTGAATTGATCTTCAGAGTATGGTTATAAGCATGATTTGTGAACCAACTGAATTGATCTTCAGAGTATGGTTATAAGCATCATTTGTGAACCAACTGAATTGATCTTCAGAGTATGGTTATAAGCATGATTTGTGAACCAACTGAATTGATCTTCAGAGTATGGTTATAAGCATGATTTGTGAACCAACTGAATTGATCTTCAGAGTATGGTTTTAAGCATGATTTGTGAACCAACTGAATTGATCTTCAGAGTATGGTTATAAGCATGATTTGTGAACCAACTGAATTGATCTTTAGAGTATGGTTATAAGCATGATTTATGAACCAACTGAATTGATCTTCAGAGTATGGTTATAAGCATGATTTATGAACCAACTGAATTGATCTTCAGAGTATGGTTATAAGCATGGTTTATGAACCAATTGAATTGATCTTCAGAGTATGGTTTTAAGCATGATTTATGAACCAACTGAATTGATCTTCAGAGTTTGGTTATAAGCATGATTTGTGAACCAACTGAATTGATCTTCAGAGTATGGTTATAAGTATGATTTGTGAACCAACTGAATTGATCTTCAGAGTATGGTTATAAGCATGATTTGTGAACCAACTGAATTGATCTGTAGAGGCTGGTTATAGCTTGATTTATGAACCAAATGAATTGATCTGTAGAGGCTGGTTATAGCTTGATTTATGAACCAACTGAATTGATCTGTAGAGGCTGGTTATAGCTTGATTTATGAACCAACTGAATTGATCTTTAGAAGCTGGTTATAGCTTGATTTGTGAACCAACTTTATTGATCTGTAGAGGCTGGTTATAAGCATGATTTGTGAACTGACCAATTTGTTTTTTTAAAGACTGGCTTTAGCATAATTTTTAATCGCACTAAACGTTCTTCAGAGATTGGCTAAAAGCTTCATTTTTGAGCTCACTGAAATGTTCTTCAGAGACTGGGCTAAAAGCTTCATTTGTGACCTCATTAAATTGTTCTTCAGAGATTGCGCTAAAAGCCTTATTTGTGAGTTCTCACTAAATTGTTCTTCAGAGATTGCGCTAAAAGCCTTATTTGTGAGTTCTCACTAAATTGTTCTTCAGAGACTGGGCTAAAAGCCTCATTTGTGAGCTCACTAAATGGTTCTTCAGAGACTTGGCTAAAAGCTTCATTTGTGACCTCACTAAATTGTTCTTCAGAGATTGCGCTAAAAGCCTTATTTGTGAGTTCTCACTAAATTGTTCTTCAGAGACTGGGCTAAAAGCCTCATTTGTGAGCTCACTAAATGGTTCTTCAGAGACTTGGCTAAAGCTTCATTTGTGAGCTCACTAAATTGTTCTTCAGAGACTTGGCTTAAGCTTCGTTTGTGAGCTCACTAAATTGTTCTTCAGAGACTTGGCTTAAGCTTCATTTGTGAGCTCACTAAATTGTTCTTAGAGACTGGCTATAAGCATGGTTTTTTGTATACTGACTGAATTGTTCTTGAGTAGATACAAACAAAGTATAACTTCCAGAAGTGTTTCTTTTGGCTTGTTTACTTCATTTCATTAACAATAAGACTTGTTGATGCAGGCTGTAAGCTTTACTCTGTTTTATATTGTTACATAAATCTAGCTGTATTTAAAAGTCTGGATCTAACTCTGGGGAATTCGTTTGTTTTTAATCTGATAAAGAGCAGGTTTCTGACTTAAGAGTGCTTTTGCACTTCAACAAACCTTATTGTTTTTATTAAATTTAAAAAAGACATATATATATATATATATATAAATGGTTGAGTAAGTGTTAAATGATTTTACTTGTATAGCATCAGTGTTATAGCCTCTAGATTGGGGTGCCAATGTTATAACACAGGAAGTTGTTTTGTATAAATTAAGATATACATGTGTTTTATATGTGTCATTTCAGTACAATATCATTTTATCGAGAATTTCTATCATTTATTTTTTTGTTTTACTACCAATTATATCTTGTATTATTTTAAATTTAAATAAAATATTTCAATCTTTAAATTTTTTCTTATTTTAACGACATTCCTAGGCATTCTTTTTCCAATATAGGATTTCTTATTATTGAAATATATTGCTTTAGTTAACATTCAGAACTCATAAAATACAAGCACTTTAAATTTTCTGTATTCAAAGAAAAATGGAATCAGACTGCATAAAACTAGAGGAGAGTCCATGATAAATGGCATGTAATACAGAGAATAACACCCTAACAGAAACTCAATCAAACATAATGATTTATGAATTCTAAATGAATTTACATGAATTACAATTTTTCTCTAAAAAGGCACATTTCTGTAAAACTGTTTAAAGATATTGGTTTTATCTGCTTCATTGAACTACTAATGGGTTTTTATTCTATTTACTTGGTTCATTTAAGCATAGTATTAATTTCCTGTTCAGCAAGCACAAAATTCATTGTCACATTTTTCTACCCCCACACAGAGGCAGTATGAAATCTTCTTATTTTATAAAATCTTTTGATAATTATCTGTGATAACATTCAAATTTTATGTTATTTAGGGTCTAAGGAAGTAGAATACATTGATTTTTTGGCATGATTAAGCATGTCAAGTAAAAGTTTTTAAGTGTAAAGTACTGGTGACCCTACTTGAAATCTACTTACCTAGTACCCTAGTCTAATACTACCTAGTGCCCTAGTCTAATACTACCTAGTGCCCTAGTCTAATACTACCTAGTGCCCTAGTCTAATACTACCTAGTACCCTAGTCTAATACTGGTACCCTTGTCTGATTCTACCCGGTACCCTGTTCTGATAATATCTGGTACCCTAGTTTGATCCTACTTTGTACCCTAGTCTTTTACTTCCAGGTACCCTAGTTTTTTAACTTTCAGGTATCCTTGTCTGATTCTACTAGGTACCCTGTTCTGATAATATCTGGTACCCTAGTTTGATCCTACTTTGTACTTAGTCTTTTACTTCCAGGTACCCTAGTTTTTTAACTTCCAGGTACCCTAGTCTGATTCTACCTGGTACCCTGTTCTGATAATATCTGGTACCCTAGTTTGATCCTACTTTGTACCTTAGTCTTTCACTTCCAGGTACCCTAGTTTTTTACTTCCAGGTACCCTAGTCTGATTCTACTAGGTACCCTGTTCTGATAATATCTGGTACCCTAGTTTGATCCTACTTTGTACCCTAGTCTTTTACTTCCAGGTACCCTAGTTTTTTACTTCCAGGTACCCTAGTCTGATTCTACTAGGTACCCTGTTCTGATAATATCTGGTACCCTAGTTTGATCCTACTTTGTACCTTAGTCTTTCACTTCCAGGTACCCTAGTTTTTTACTTCCAGGTACCCTAGTCTGATTCTACTAGGTACCCTAATCTTTTACCACCAGATACCCCTAGTCTTTCACTATCAAGTACCATAGTTTTTTTACCAGGTACCCAAGCATTCCTCTAGTACATATAGTTATATATATGCTACAGACTATTTTCTCTGTATTTATTTATCAATCAGCTACCATTCCTCTGATTGTAAGGTTTTACATACTACAGACTCCATCTAGAGACATTTTGTGCTTCAAACTATCAGATTAATTTCAGAATTTATAAACCATGAAATTAGAAATCCTGATCAGACAATCTGTAGACAGATACAGTATATATAAGTTATATCAGTTATATGTTATATCTATAATTAAATATAACAAATAGAAGCCTGTATTAATCTGGTGATACACTTTATGGATAACATGTTATAACCCTTTGGTTGGAATGTTACAACTCCACCCCCATCCTTTGATTCCTGGATACATAATTTTATGAGTGGTATGTTTCATCTTCTTCCTTATTATTTAATGCCTGAAAACATAACTTTTTTGGTAGAAAGTAACAAGTCCATTCCCAATCCTACAATTCCGTGATATATATATAAACAGCTTTTATAATGTCAGAAGTGGTATAAGGGTTTAAGGTTTTTACTTGAAAAAGGTTAATAATTACACACAAGATGGTCAGTGTCATTTTACAACAATAAGATTTTTTTTACTTTTGACTCTTAAAAAGGGTGCTCTTGATATCCTTGGTACAAATAAGATAAAGGATTCCACTCTAAGACAAGAACACACAGCTATACACCAGATGAATGTTCTTATTTGTTGACAACAAGAATGTTCAAAACTTGACTTGTTACAGACAGGTGCTTTTGTAATCATTGAAGCAAATGTTTTGTTTTTAGATAAATACCTGTTATATCTATATAATCATTGTGTATTTGTGGAAAACAACACTTACACCTGTTGTAAAAATTGAAAACATAATTTACATGTATGTACTATGCTTCTTTGATCATTGTCCACTGTCTCCTACCTTAGGCTCAGTTCAACTCATTATGCCTGGTTTTCTACTTCTTCCCAGGCTTTTTTAGTTTGTTAGGAAGTATGAAGAGCTAATGTTGTATTGTATCCATCCCATGTAAGAAGGAGCATATTTCATATTATTCATGATGTAATCAAAAAGCTAATGTTGTTTTATCCCTCCTACGTAAGCAAGAGCATACAGTACAGGCCTGTCGAAAGTTAAACACTTAAGTGCCGAATTAGTGCCGACTCGGCAGCTCGTCTCGGCCCCTCGGCAGTTATGTCTCGGCCAATAGTAATCAACAGCTCGGCACCTTTTCGGCAGCTACTGTCCATCGCTCGGCTGTTTTTCAGCCACTTTTTGACTGCTCGGCACTTTTTCAGCTGCTCGGCACCTTTTCGGCCGCTCGGCTCCTCGGTACTTTTTCGGCCACTCTACCCCTTGATCGTTATCTAGAAAACATCAGTTCATTAAACATGCCTGCAGTTACGCGTAAATCGCAATATTTTAGATAGTAAATTGTGAGATTATCTAATTATGGAATAAGTCAAAGAGTGATAAGTAGGAAAATTAGTAGAGAAGATAATATTTATATATCAACAATATGAGTGAACAAGTTTCTGCAGCGTTTTAGACGACTTTTTCCTAAATCAAAAGTTTCATGACAGGTGTTGGAGTCTGGCCGATCTCGGAGACAATGTGTCTAAATAAAACTCCGTTTGTTCGACATTCTTTTGTCATGGTACTGAGAAGGTTTTGAAAATCGTGTACTGAAGCCAGGTATTTGATGATGACAGGGGATTAACAGATTAGGATTATGACACCTGATGTTTACCTGTACAGGTACATTTGATGACTAAATTAAAACTGCGATGGAAGAAGTCCAGTTTTTTGTTTTAAAATCCCGCTCCATAATGGAATATAAAAGATTTATGCAATTCTGTGGGAAAAAAATCACATATCTATTTTTCCGTCGTCCATATATTTAATGGTATTTATTTATTTATTTATTTGTTTGTTTTTATTATTTCTATTCTTCTTCTTATTATTATTAAATTTATTATTATTATTATTCAATTTATTTAATTTGCACTTATATTCCTTATCATTAACGAATGATATATTTTATTATTATTATTATTATTATTATTATTATTATTATTATTATATACAATTAATCTCTCTCAGTTGTAAATTGCTAGAAAAAAATCACATAAGTATCTTTTCCACCATCCGTTTATTTAATGGTTTTATTTTATTTTATTTTATTTTATTTTATTTTATTTTATTTTATTTTATTTTATTTTATTTTATTTTATTTTATTTTATTTTATTTTATTTTATTTTATTTTATTTTATTTTATTTTATTTTATTTTATTTTATTTTATTTTATTTGTTTTAAAATCATTATTTTTTTTTAAATTTATTATCGTTATTTTTAAAAGTTTTTATCATCACCGATTGATATATTTTGTTAATTTAAATATACAGTTAAACATTAATATAATTAATCTCTCAGATGTTAATTGTGAACACTCGTTAGCTAGTGGCCGAGACTCGGCTACTGATAAGAGGCCAAATAAACTGCCGAGTCGTAGACAGTTCAAAAGTGCCGAGGAGCCGAATGAGTTGCCGAGACTCGGCTACCGAGTGGCCGACCTGTGGACAGTTCCAGCTGCCGAGGGGCCGAGAGTTGACAACTTTTCGGCCACCAGCTGTCCACAGTTCGGCCCCTCGGCAGCCGAGTCTCGGCTCCTTTTCGTCAGCTCAGTGTTAAACTTTCGACAGGCCTGTACTGTATATCATGCTTTTCATGATGTTAGCAAAGAGCATTTGCCATGTTTTTTGTGATGTAAGCAAAGAGCATTTGCCATGTTTTTTTATGTAAGCAAAGAGCATTTGCCATGTTTTTTGTGATGTAAGCAAAGAGCATTTGCCATGTTTTTTATTAAGTAAGCAAAGAGCTAATGTTATTTTTGTCAGATGTAAACTTTGATGGTCAAAAATAAGGTTTTGGTTTTTGTGTTTTGATGGACTATATTTGATACCTATCAATCTCATTGTTTCTGAAAGATCTTGTTTTCTTTTTTCTGATGCATGGTAATCCTTTGCATTGATAATCTGTGTGCTCCCTTTAATAGCACTTATTTTTTTATCTTTTCCATGATAAACTGTTTATACTGCAATTATTGTAATTAGGTTGGTTTTGCAGTAATATTTTGTATATTACAGCCATCTTTATTATCCAAGCTGCCCATTGAGTAGTATGTCTGAGTCTGAGTTGTACAAATATAATAATATATTATGTATCAGGTCCAGACCTATAAATACATTACATAGAGGGTGAAGTAGGTAATTAATTAATAAGATTTAAACACTAACTTTGTAGGCTGCTTTTACCAGTTATATAAAACTTTTGTCTGTCTGTCTACAAATGGATCACTTTGTATGTAATCTGATTTCTATAAAACGTCTGCTAGTAAATGGATGTTCTACTACAAATTAGTGTTTTTGTGACCAACTCATTTATCTGATCTTATGAGATGTATAAAAGAAATCAAAAACATCTTCACTGGTCCACGATGATTTTTTGATTTTCTTCTAATTCTGGTCTAATGTTGTTAATATCATTTCTGTGATGGAGATTCTGGAGAGAGAAAAACAAATAATTTGTCTGAATGTATGGATAATTGTTTTGTATGTACGGGGTGTACCTCAGGAGATTAAATAAGTTAGATTTAAATATAAATGTTTTATATCTAGATATTATGAACCTATGTCCTCATGGCTTAATCTTAAACTTCTCTTATCTTTTGTTTTGTCTTTTCTATTGGTGTTTTGTGTCAGACTCACTATAAAACATTGGTGTTTGGTGTTAGACTCACTATAAAACATTGGTGTTTGGTGTCAGATTCACTATAAAACATTGGTGTTTGGTGTCAGACTCACTATAAAACATTGGTCTTTGATGTCAGACTCACTATAAAACATTGGTGTTTGGTGTCAGACTCACTATAAAACATTGGTGTTTGGTGTCAGACTCACTATACAACATTGGTGTTTGGTGTCAGGCTCACTATAAAAAATTGGTGTTTGGTGTCAGACTCATTATAATACATTGGTGTTTGGTGTCAGACTCACTATAAAAAATTGGTGTTTGGTGTCCGACTCACTATAAAATATTGGTGTTTGGTGTCAGACTTACTACAACATGTTGGTATTGGTGTTTGGTGTCAGACTTACTACAACATGTTGGTATTTAGTATCATACTCACAACAAAGCAGTAAAGCAGTAAAGCAGTTGTGTTTAATGTTAAACTCACTTTAAGCTACTTTAAGCTACTCACTTTAAATCATTGTTGTTTAATGTTAGACTCACTATAAAGCATTGATATTTGATGTGAGACTCACCACAACATGCTAGTGTTTGGTGTTATTCTCACTATAAAGCATAGGTATTTAGAGTCAGTTTTACAAATTATCCCTGTTTAGTGACTCACTTTTAAAAAAAGCTTGCTTGGATTGTCGTTAGTTAACTAAAAGATCTAAATCATTTTCTCTGTATTTAGTCTTGATTTAGAATGTTTGAAGCTATATAAGTTTCATCCAGCTATTCTAGTTTATTTAGTACTAATTTTTTTATTATTTCATTTTATTTATTTAATTATTTTGAAAATGTAACATATCTCAAATTTTAAACTGTCATTGGTTTGGCACAAGAAAATGAAAAAAAACCCTCTGTATAGCAAAAATGATAAAAAATCATCTATTATGATATATGACAACATACATAACATTTAAATGTTTTAAAGAGACTGCAGACTAGTCAAAAGTGAGACCATTTGTTCTGGGAGATTTTACATCATTTGATTTGCCAGCCACACAGCCGACTAATTTACAAATGTTTTTAAGTTTTTCAGATTTAACTGCACAGGTCTTTAGATAATTAACAGAAATAATGTAACATAATTTTTTACTATTTATGCCAGTCCTGTTGGATTTATGTGTAGGTGATTTAGAAAATGTGAAAATGTGGACAGACATAAATGATAAGATTTTATTGAAATTTAAAGGTTCCTAAACTGAGGAAAATCATAAAGTAATTTATAGACACACATATATATATATAGTGAGAAAATCAATGTAATGTGTGTTGAAGGAAATCCATTAAAAACATGTTAAATTTCCAGACTGATGTTGTCTGATAGTTTAAAATACAATTAGTCTGTTAGTAAGATGTGATACACATGGTACATGTATGCTAGCTGTTTATTGGAAGTTGGGGCTGCTTTGACAGGTAAATATTCAAAGTTTATTATTTTATACTTAAAGCCTGCAAGCTAATTATCTTAAATTGTCTGTAAATAATTTTGAAATTAGTTTTAAAATTTGACTTTATTGAATTTGATATTAATATTGTTTATCACCGGTGATGTTTGATGCTGTTTTAACAAAGACGTTGAGTATTGGTATCTGCAGGTGCTTGTTATTCTCGTTATAGACTGGATAATGGTAAATATAAGGATCCTTAATCAAAGAAGGACTATCTGAATTTGTTATTTATAATTAAATTTTATATTAAGAATTTTAATTTGGATTTAACACAGGTAGTTACAGCTGAACCGATAGGCCAATATCATGATATGATAGGTAGATATTATAATTTAAACCACTATTTAATACTTTTTTTAAAATTTGAAATGGCAGTATGGTACAAAGTTTGACTCTTTTTTTTTTTTTTTGAGAAAGTAAAATGTTTTTTTTTAAATATCAAGAACCCAATAAGATAAGTGCCTGATATGCACTTAGTTGCCATGAAGAAAGTTGTTCCTCAACAATCTAAATGCTATAAACAGTATTAAAATGTATCATTTTATATCAGTTTGAAGATAAATGTATTGTTTCATGTCAAAAAACTGATATATTTAAATTATTTGATTTCCAACTTTTAGTTACATTATATATCAGATGTAATATTCTGAAGATTAAAATTATGAAGATCTTAGATAAAACAGGCAGTTTGGATGAAAGCAGCTTCAGATGACATCTAGGCCACTCTCAGATGTAACTGTTAATATGACATCTAGGATATATAGCAGTCTTTACATGACATCTAGGCCACTCTCAGATGTAACTGTTAAAATGACATCTAGGATATATAGCAGTCTTTACATGACATCTAGGGAGCTCTCAGATGTAACAGTGTTCAGATGACATCTAGGATCCTAGATATAGCAGTCTTTACACGACATCTAGGGAGCTCTCAGATGTAACAGTGTTCAGATGACATCTAGGATCCTAGATATAGCAGTCTTTACATGACATCTAGGGAGCTCTCAGATGTAACAGTGTTCAGATGACATCTAGGATCCTAGATATAGCAGTCTTTACATGACATCTAGGGAGCTCTCAGATGTAACAGTGTTCAGATGACATCTAGGATCCTAGATATAGCAGTCTTTACATGACATCTAGGGAGCTCTCAGATGTAACAGTGTTCAGATGACATCTAGGATATATAGCAGTCTTTACATGACATCTAGGCCACTCTCAGATGTAACTGTTAATATGACATCTAGGATATATAGCAGTCTTTACATGACATCTAGGGAGCTCTCAGATGTTACAGTGTTCAGATGACATCTAGGATATATAGCAGTCTTTACATGACATGTAGGGAGCTCTCAGATGTTACAGTGTTCAGATGACATCTAGGATATATAGCAGTCTTTACATGACATCTAGGGAGCTCTCAGATGTAACAGTGTTCAGATGACATCTAGGATCCTAGATATAGCAGTCTTTACATGACATCTAGGGAGCTCTCAGATAAAACAGTCTTGGATGACATATTGGAAACTCTATATATTGTTCAGACGTTCAGATTTTGAGCTTCTGTTTTATGATTTTGTAGACAAATGACTTGCTAGTTAGAAGAGTGCAGTTTTACAAGAAAAGATTTCTGAAAAATGACCTCATGGAAGCTAAAGCGCAGGCTCACCTCAAGGAAGATAATAAATACACATCACACCCTGCGTCAGTTAGTCATTGTTAAAGTTAATGAACCCCCTCTGTTAGGCCAAGTTGACCATGTATAATTATCACTAAAATGTACAAAATCCCTATTGAGGTATTATTAACCATTTTTCTGAATTCCAAATCAATTATTCTTTTAACTGTCTCTTAAAGGCAGTCTCTACCCTTTGGTGTTTTTTTTTTCATCCATGCTGGGGAGGTTTTTGGTCTGTTTTATTTCAATTCAGCTTTGTGTTTTGTTATAAACATTTGGTTACTGTCACAGGGAGTTTGAGGGGAGGAGGGAGGAATACATGGGTAATTAGATGTTTTTGGCAGATGCGAGCTGGGATTAAAATAATATAATATCCTGGAGCTGAGGAAGTGTTTTCTTTAAGTTTTAATAAAATGTGCTTGAAATATTGTGTGATCTTAATGTATTGAATGAAAACAAAAAATATAAGGAAGAATAGATTTTTGATAAAGGCAAATGGTGTAAAAGTCCATGTAAAGTTTTGAATAAAAAATGGATACATAAATAACACAAAAACAAATAAATAAACACACAATAAATATAACAATAAATAAATAAATAAATAAATAATAAATAATAATAAATGATAAATTATAAATAAATAAATTAAGTAATTAGTAAATTATAAATAGATGTGTTTTAAATAAATAATGAATAACTTTGAAACACTAAGTTGTGTTTTTACAAAATAATTGAATACTGTAAATCAACAAAAAAAAAAAAAAATAAAAAATAAAAAAATAAGTACAAGATCAAATACAATAAGATAATTATAGTAAATAAATAAATAGATAAATAAAGGCCTATATATGAAATCCAATAAAAGTAAATAGAATGTTTACTCTCCATGTTAGGTTGTAACAAATGTCCAATGGATTACAGTTGTGGTAACATCTGATGATTTTTATTTTTACTTTAGATTGTTACAGTTGATATAATCAAAATTTAAAAAGAAACATGTGTCACTGACAGATAGTCTACATTAAAATCGGATCAATTTGAATTTTCAATATAGGTGGCAGAAATGTGTTAAAATTTTTATTGTACATTAATTTTACTTAAAATATGTAACATGTTTTTTGTATAGATCTGGAAGTTTTTAATTTAATTATAATAACCGGTATTTAAACAAGGACAGACTAGGCCTTACTGAGATTTATATCAGCATCCCAGTTCTATGATCAATTGTACTTACTTGTAAAGAAGTCAGGTGCTATAAACTTGTTGTATTGTCAAGTAAACCAGGAAACTTGTTATTTCCTAATTTGGGCCTGTTCACCAGTCTTTTTCCATCCACTACAGCACTGCCTGCCAGTATGGCTATATCTACGCATTGACAATCCTTGTCATTATATCATGCTTAGTTTATATACATATAGTAGCTGTTACAGCAATATTCTTCTCCATGAGTGGTTGATACTCAATGAAGAAATCACAAATCTTAGTTAAAAACTACCATGCATGCAGCAATGTCTTTTAATTGAAATACATTGTATTAAGAAAACATTTTTAGACTAGATTTCTAGCTTAATTTAGTGATTGTTTTAGTTTCAAAGAAAAATCTTCTAGGACACACACACACACACACACACACACACACACACACACACACACACTTGATTTTATTTCTTAAATCTTGTGTTTATATCTTGTTTCTGGTATCTTGTACCTTCAATGATCTTGACCTTTATACATCTCCTAGCCCTGGTTTCACAATTATTCCTTAAATAAGCCTTTCCTTAACTTAAATTTGGTAAATTTTGGCAATCTCTTTTTGAATTAAAAATAAAGGTTTTTGATGAAGCCAAGTACAGATGTTTGAATTGATCTTCAAAATGGCATCTCAAATTCCTAAAAATTTAAACAATTAACTTAATTATTTAGATTTTGAATTTGCCAGGTTTAAGTTTAGGAAAATCTTAGTTAAGGAATGATTGTGAAACCGGGGCCTGTTTATTATATACAGTTAACAATAGGTAATGTAAAGCTGGATGTCCTTGTATATGTAGTTCCTCAATGAAAGTAAGAGTTGGCTAACAGATTTGTTCAGCTAAGACAATGTTCCATGATTTAAACTCACTCAAAACTATATAAAATTACATTACAAGCATGAAGTATTTAGTTCAGAAAAAGTGAGTGCTTAAGAAGAGCATTTTGCTGTATATTGCACATTGTACTTTAGAATATGGATACAAAATATATATTATGTAGTGATGGATTGGGACTGTTACAGAGATATTGTGTGAAAATGATCTAGTAAAAATAATATTATTAAGATTTAATTTACCATAAAATTACCAAAGGGCATATAAACTTGTAAAATTTTATTGTATTTAATGTAGGCTGTGACAAAATGTTCTAAATATTGGTAAAAAATTGTGAACTTGCACTTAAAGAATTTCAGAAAAATCTAATTAAAATTTTTTAAATGATGTATAGATCACTGCAGTTTTAATGGATACTAAAATACATCTTGTTTAAATGAGCTGTTGAGTGTTAAATTTAATTTTTTTAATTGTTTTGTTGTCATCGATGAGTAAGTAAGGCATTGTAATGTTATATCAAAAATAACGATAAACAGAGTATTGTAACTGTTTGGGTAGAATTAATTTTGGCCTATATCTGAAGTAGAAGTTATTTCAATATTAACAAAAAATAGATTAAAAAAAAAAATTAATTAATCAAAAAGATCTCAATCTAAAAAATAGTGTTGCTATTATAGTTAATTATGGCTCATATCATAAGTTTTACTGTTATGAATAATTGTTAAAATTCAGAAATCTTAAAAACATATTGTGTCTCATTAATTATTGTCCATATGAATGTTATGCGTTATTGTTTGATGCTGATAAAAGAGGTTTTTAGCTGTGATTTAATCTCAAATTTATGAAATTTAAAACCATACCAGCATTTTCACAGACTTTCATATAATCAAGGGAAAAAACTCAGTATCTCATTAATGTGACATTATGTAGACCATTGGTCATCTCTGTTTCTTATGGGGTAAATCAGCATGATTCTGGAATGGACATTGGTGATAATAACCCCTCCATTGTGAACGACCCTATGGATGACCCTTGGTTGTCTTATCTTGACCAATCAGATTCAATGCATTGGTCAAAATAATGGAGTTTTAATTATAATTGAATGGACATTACATGAAATATATGAATCAAATGAAGATTTTTTGGGAGATTTTCGCCGATACACACTGTGATTTTTAATTTGAGTCATATCTGTTTATTAATAAATTGCAATGAAAATACTCCCCCTGGAGTGATGCATCTGTTATGGAGTTGGAGACAATGTCGGGGAGTTTATAAGGATGTTGCT
Source organism: Tegillarca granosa (assembly GCA_029721355.1). Taxonomy (NCBI): domain Eukaryota; kingdom Metazoa; phylum Mollusca; class Bivalvia; order Arcoida; family Arcidae; genus Tegillarca; species Tegillarca granosa. Next base: position 4,300,805 of record CM056595.1, read on the forward strand.
GTAACTTAATTGTATGAGACAGAAAAAGAACAGGTCATGCACATATAATGTTTTATTTTGACAATGATCTATTTTTTGCTTCTGGGTACCACATCCATCATTGATACTATAATCATGCTAAATTTAATCATTCACTGCTTCTTTTTAACTGTATTGCAAGTTCCCAGTTAGATTTTTGTCATACTTCACAAAATTAAAGAAAAAAATTAATATAATTTGAATGCAGATTGTCAAACTGTATAAAAATAATTAACACTGATTTAATAAATTCTTTGATTTTTTTTATCATTTTAGATAACCATAAAAAACCTTAAAAACAATTAAAATATGGTTAAAAATATATGAACAAAAACTTTTATTGATTTTTTTACAATTTGCGTTTTTCACAATGTATGAATTCTTGTGTTTTTTATTTTTGTTTATATCTCAGGTAACAGTTTTGGCAAAGGTGTTTCAAAAAGCCGGTCTACAATACTCTCCTATTGTATAACTGTAATGTTATGTAAGAGATGAATTATAAGGAATGTCTGACATAACTTATATATATGATAAATTTACAATTTCTACATCAAAAGTTTTATCTGTAACTTCAAAAGTACTCTTATGGTCTTAAGGTTGATAAAATGATTTCCTTTTTAACTTGAAATATAGTTATTTTATTTTTTCAAGGCTTGACTGAAATTTTGTTAAAAATTTGCCTATGCTTATATTGGTGAAATCCTCATCAGTCATGTGTCCATCTAGTGTTGTCCAATTAAACCATGAACAAAAGTTTTTTATGTAGCAAATATCCAGCAAGAATAGTGTTACCCAATATATATTGTCTTAGTTACCATAGAACAAGTACAAGAACACACATCCACAAATATCCAGTGAATCACATGACAAACAATAATTCGTTTGCAAAAGATTGGTGGTTTTCTCTAGACACTGGTTTTCTCAACAATCCCTGAACTGGCCACCTCATTACAAGTGAAAGAACTTGACTGGGGTATAAAACACAATTAATCAGATCCAATTTATTCTGTATAATATACTGCAGAAAAGACAGAAATGCTTCAGTAAGACCTAGTACACTAAAACTTGTTGTATAGTCTCAGTTTGTGTACTTCTCTGTTACTTAGTTTCTATAGTAAGACTAACTGGTTACTATGTCCATTGTTTATTATAGTACAGCAATGATTTCATGATTAATGAGCTGTTAATGAGACAGGGTAGACCAATATTAACACAAATATTTTAATTATTTTAATATTCTTCTCATGATTGGTAACTTTGTCCCCTCTTACTGCTGAAATACTGCCAATAAGGAAATGAATTATAGATTAATTTTGATTAATTATGCACTATATTTTATTAATAAATAACAATAATGGTTACAGGGTCAGCCATAGGGACATTTTTATGATTATAAATAGTATCAGGCTTTTAATTTATTTTTGGTGTAGGTGGATTTTTATTATAAAATATTATGACAAGTAAAGAATTAATTTTTATTATTTATATTAATAATATTGAGAAAAACACATTATAAATTATGATAATTATATTAGATATGAATTTTGCTGTGTTACAGCTAAAGTAAAAATATGTGTTATTTTTTAAGACACATGTTCTGTTTCCAGGTTACACATAATCTCTTCAGTTCTAATTGTTAGAGAGAAGTCATTTACCAATAAAGCTTTAAAAAAGGTATCTCACACAAAGGCTTCTAAAAAGTGGTTGCTCACTAGTTAGTAGCCACTTACTTTAATGCTCCAAACAGGTAGTCACATACTATAAGGCTTCAAAAGGGTATTTGTTTGCTGATTGTTAAGCAAATTTACTTACAAGACTACCCAGGGTATGGGGCATCAACCTTACAAGGTTAACCCCAATTATGTCTTGCTCAGGGTAATACCACATGCCCTTGTTGTGGCTCTCATCTACAAGGTTTAAATCTGGAATCCATTTTTTTTTCAGTTGAGCTGTTTTTTTCAAACTGTACATCTTTTTCTGAATCTTTAGAACTGTAACAATTTAGCCCAGGGACACAAGTCTGCAATACTCCACCTATTGCCAGTTCTGTTGTTCACACAAAGTGTCACATATTTATGTGTATATAGTTAGAGGGAAGAAGAATTTTATGTTATATTTTATATTCTCATCAAGTTAGTTACCTTGACAATAAGAAAATGATTATTGATATCCTCTCACAGCTCAAGTTACAAACAAATGTACAGGTGCAAGGTGTCCTTCAGGAGGAGATTGTCAGTCATTAACTAATTAAATCAGTAAAGTGTCTTTAATTTGTCTTTAAATGCCAAATACACTACCATTATACTGATATCTTAGCCTCTTTATGACAGACAGTTGTTGTTAAAAAGGCTATCATGAATACCTTAGTGGTCAAAGGTCCACCATATAAATACAATGATCATTTTATAAAACAAGTCATAAAAATGATGGTGTTTATTTTTCATTGTTATTTTTTATTGTGATTGTAAATCAAATTTTAATAGACTTATTATCTCCATCAACAGATTGGTTAATTTTCTTTTTTTCAAAATTTATTGTTTTAGCTCAACTGTGTAGGTGAGTGATTATAAGCACAGATAAGCTTTTACCAATCTCTGTCATATTCAGTGGGTTCCATTGTTGCTGGTTTGTACCAGGCAGTCAACCACAATTCAGGAAAGGTTTCTGGTTGCTTGATTACCAGTATAATTGACTTGTTGCAGACAAGTCATATTGACTAACACTATAAATGTCTTTTTAAGTGCAAAGTAGTTTAAAGCAGATAAAAAACATTAGCAAATACAGGCACAATTTAGATGTATGTTTGAAATTTTAATGAAAAAAAATTTTCTCATTGAGAAAATCTAAAAGTTGCTGAAGTGGTTTGATGGCTTTCATTATAATGTCATTGTGTGCATAATGTTAAAAAAATACCAAGCTGTTAAACATTGTTTTTACCTTTCTTCAAAGGCCAACAGTGAAAAAATAATAATAATAAAATATATGAAATAGAATATTAACTTTCAATAAAATTTTTCTTGTCTTTTCCAGAGACATAGACAAGTTAAAGTACTTATTTTTAATTGTGACATGTACTATTTAAGTGCAGTTTGAATGAAAGATGCCATATATTTGCATTGAGAAAAATATCTTGTTTGAATTCTTTTAGTAGAATAAGTCTACAAAGCGTTTATTGTCCACCCATCATTGTCTCTAAGTCCTTAGCTATTTACATTTTTATGTTTACTGGCCGTTATTTAAGATGTACCTAAAATCAGGGGTGTTTCCACCCATGTCTTTTCAATATTGATACAATGCCATACATATGACTTTGAAAGCTTAGCCAAGTATCGGTAACAGAATCAAGACAATATTGATATTCTGACATTTTGACACCATTGCCGTGATATCTCCTAGCTGTTTTTATTTGTAAAAGATGTTGATTTTCCCCTAACAAACATCCGGGTATGTCATTGAGTTATGAATTGTTGCATGTTTGTAGCTAATTTTGTCTCGTTATTATATTTACGTATCAGGTAACGGATATATCTACATGTATACAATACAACCCTCTAAACAGTTCATTTTAAGGTTAATCGTACATGTTATATTTCTAAACACCATATAAAAAATTCTTATGTCATCATTTTACGCAAATCGCAAATCTCGGTTGAGATCATTTTATTATAAAAATTGGGCTTGTTTTGATGGTGGGAATTATTTACATACATGCATGCACATTGTAAAAACAAATATTGTGATAACACGTTTTAAATGTTCAAATTGTTTTTAAAATCTTTTTGAATGAATTGTACTTGATAGTGGTAACATTTGAGTATTTTGACACATGAATACAAGCTATGTCAGAATGACACTTTATCATGGTACAATGATACTAAGATATTTATAGAGTTCAAACAGAACAATTAAATACTTGTTTTACAAAGATTATGTACTTACCGTAGGTTACTATAATACTACAGAATAAGTAGTCCTGGTATTTATTGTTTAGTGAAAGTCAAGTATTCAGTTAGTTAAGTGGACTATTTAGTATTGAAAAATCACCTCAATAACTCTTTATAATCACAAATCTCAAACAAAATAAAAAAGTAAAATAGCTTTAGTATTTCAAGTATTAGTAAAAGTCAAGTACAGTATGCTGTATTTATAAAAGACATTCAAATCAGCAGTGTCACACATATATGATAAAGAAAGAAACTAAAGTTAATAGCTTAAACCAAAGCTTATCATCTCCAGTTGCATACATGTTTTGCAAGTCTGTATAAAACTCTTTATACATCTTAGTGTTTTCAGAAGTATTTAACTAGATGCTCCTTAGCCTCACAAAACCTTATCTTATTGTTCCTTGACTACTCTACTGTTAGGTTTGTCACAACAATTTGATGTCACACAAGCCAATTCTTCAATGTTTTTCTTTATAAACCCTTTTTTACAGTGAGTTTATAAACCAGAAATAAAGTATTGGTAACAGGGTACACATTGTAGGCAATGTGTTTATATACCAGATACCAGAAATAAAGTATTGGTAACAGGGTACACATTGTAGGCGATGTGTTTATATACCAGATACCAGAAATAAAGTATTGGTAACAGGGTACACAGTGTAGGCAATGTGTTTATATACCAGATACCAGAAATAAAGTATTGGGAACAGAGTACACAGTGTAGGCAATGTGTTTATATACAAGATACCAGAAATATAGTATTGGTGACACGGTACACAGTGTAGGCAATGTGTTTATATACAAGATACCAGAAATAAAGTATTGGTAACAGGGTACACAGTGTAGGCAATGTGTTTATATATCAGATACCAGAAATATAGTATTGGTGACAGGGTACACAGTGTAGGAATTGTGCTTTTATACCAGATACCAAAAATAAAGTATTGGTAATAGGGTACACAGTGTAGGCAACATGTTCATATACCAGATACCAGAAATATAGTATTGGTAACAGGGTACACAGTGTAGGCAATATGTTTATAAACCAGATACCAGAAATATAGTATTGATTACAGGGTACACAGTGTAGGCAATGTGTTTTTATACCAGATACCGGAAATAAAGAATTGGTAACAGGGTACACAGTGTAGGCAATGTGTTAATATACCAGATACCAGAAATATAATATTAGTAACAGGGTACACAGTGTAGGCAATGTGTTTATATACCAGATACCAGAAATATAGTATTGGTAACAGGGTACACAGTGTAGGCAACATGTTCATATACCAGATACCAGAAATATAGTATTGGTAACAGGGTACATAGTGTAGGCAATGTGTTTATATACCAGATACCAGTATTGATGACAGGGTACACAGTGTAGGCAATGTGTTTATATACCAGATACCAGAAATAAAGTATTGGTAACAGAGTACACAGTGTAGGCAATGTGTTTATATACCAGATACCAGAAATATAGTATTGGTGACAGAGTACACAGTGTAGGCAATGTGTTTATAAATCAGATACCGGAAATAAAGAATTGGTAACAGGGTACACAATGTAGGCAATGTGTTTATATACCAGATACCAGAAATAAAGTATTGTTGACAGGGTTCACAGTGTACGCAATGTGTTAATATACTAGATTCCAGAAATAAAGTATTGGTGACACAGTACACAGTGTAGGCAATGTGTTTATATACCAGATACTGGAAATAAAGAATTGGTAACAGGGTACACAGTGTAGGCAATGTGTTTATATACCAGATACCAGAAATATAGTATTGGTGACATGGTACACAGTGTAGGCAATGCGTTTATATACCAGATACCAGAAATAAAGTATTGGTAACAGGGTACACAGTGTAGGCAATATGTTTATATACCAGATACCAGAAATAAAGTATTGGTAACAGGGTACACAGTGTAGGCAATATGTTTACATACCAGATACCAGAAATAAAGGGAACACAATGTAGGCAACATGTTCATATACCAGAAATTAAGTATTTTTGACAGGGTTTACAGTGTAGGCAATGTGTTTATATACCAGATACCAGAAATATAGTATTGGTGACAGGGTTAACAGTGTAGGCAATGTGTTTATATACCAGATACCAGAAATAAAGTATTAGTGACAGGGTGCACATTGTAGGCATTGTGTTTACATACCAGATACCAGAAATAAAGTATGAGTGACATGGTACACATTGTAGGCAATGTGTTTATATACCAGATACCAGAAATATAGTATTGGGGACAGGGTTAACAGTGTAGGCAATGTATTTATATACCAGATACCAGAAATAAAGTATTAGTGACAGGTCGCACACTGTAGGCATTGTGTTTGTATACAAGATACCAGAAATAAAGTATTGTTGACAGGGTACACATTGTAGGCAATGTGTTTATAAACCAGATACCAGAAATAAAGTATTGGTAACAGGGTACACAGTGTAGGCAATGTGTTTACATACCAGGTACCAGAAATAAAGTATAAGTGACAGGGTACACATTGTAGGCAATGTGTTTATATACCAGATACCAGAAATAAAGTATTGGTAACAGGGTACACAGTGTAGGCAATGTGTTTACATACCAGGTACCAGAAATAAAGTATAAGTGACAGGGTACACATTGTAGGCAATGTGTTTATATACCAGATACCAGATATAAAGTATTGGTAACAGGGTACACAGTGTAGGCAATGTGTTTACATACCAGGTACCAGAAATAAAGTATAAGTGACAGGGTACACATTGTAGGCAATGTGTTTATATACCAGATACTAGAAATAAAGTATTGGTGATAGAGTGGAGTCAAGTAATGGTATTTTACATCCCAGTCAAGATTCTTTCACTTATTTTGAAGCGGTCAGTTCTGGGATGGTGGAGGAAACCAGAGTGCCAGAAGAAAACCACTGACCTTCTGGCAAGTGATCTGATGAACTTTCTCACACTAGGATCTGCCCCGAGTTGGATTCGAAACCAGGTGGTGAGAGGCTCTGTGATCCGTAAGCATGCGCTTAAGATCACTCGGGCATCAAGGCCCCTGAATTTATGACAGGGTACAAAGTGTAGGAAATGTGTTTGTATACAAGATACCAGAAATAAAGTATTGTTGACAGGGTACACATTGTAGGCAATGTGTTTATAAACCAGATACCAGAAATAAAGTATTGGTAACAGGGTACACAGTGTAGGCAATGTTTTTATATACCAGATACCAGAAATATAGTATTGGTGACATGGTACACAGTGTAGGCAATGTGTTTATATACCAGATACCAGAAATAAAGTATAAGTTACAGGGTACACATTGTAGGCAATGTGTTTATAAACCAGATACTAGAAATAAAGTATTGGTGATAGAGTGGAGTCAAGTAATGGTATTTTACATCCCAGTCAAAATACTTTCACTTATTTTGAAGCGGTCAGTTCTGGGATGGTGGAGGAAACCGTAGTGCCAGGAGAAAACCACTGACCTTCTGGCAAGCGAACTGACAAACCTTCTCACACTAGGATCTGCCAGAAACCAGAAATAAAGTATAAGTAACAGGGTACACAGTGAAGACAATGTGTTTATATACCAGATACCAGAAATAAATTACATGTATTGTTGACAGGGTACACAGTGTAGGCAATGTGTTTATATACTAGAATAATCAAATTAAGTTGCTCACCCATTACATATATAAAGACATACCAGTTAAAGATAACATTACGTAATTAAATACTTTAAAACAATTCTCTTCAGTGTTTTAAGTGCATTTTGTAAATGATCCACAAACATTGAGTGTTTAATATATATGTATAATTTTTTTCATTTGAATTTTAAAATGTTATTAAGAATAACTTTAAATTTAACCTATGTATTTTTTTTTTTACAAAATTGACTTGTTATATTAGAGATAAAATTTTTAAAATGGGTCTAGGAATGCTGTAATGCTTTATGTCATAATTAATGAATGGGTGTGGAATCTTGTTCTGGTACTTTATCTTCTTATATGTTATTTTTAGTAACAGTATTTGCTCTTTTTCCACCTATGTTTAAATTCAATACCATTTAAATGAATTATGACAAAATATTGTTGTTCTTTTTGGGATTTCTTTACTTAATTGCTTTATAATACAAGAAATTGATTGATGATTTTTTTTAATTTTGTTCAATTACATTTGAAAACAAAATATCTTTTGTGATGGGCAATTTTGTTTTATGAACTCAAATATCAGTTTCTAAAAAGAAGTATTAATAAAGTTAGATAAGCCAGTATAATATTTCTTAATCTAAAATTTTTCTGTATTTAAGCTGCACAACTTTATGATTTATATACGCCCTTTAAATGTTAAATTTTGTCAATTGATTTTACATGGATATTTTTGATAAAATAAAAATGTAAAACTTGATGAGTCTTGGGCAGGTCTCGGATAAATACAGTTAACTTTTATATTGTATTATATAATAGGTGGTTATACTTGTATCTCTGTGCCTATAACAATAGGTAGGTCTCTTCACTATTTAATGTATCAGTCTTTCAAAATAGTTTTTATTGGTGCCAGTAAATGAACCATGATTGTTGGAAAATCCAGTGATGGTATGGTTGGATTAAAACTTGGTGTTCCTATAGTTCAGTCTTTTGACCTTAACCTCTGTTAAACTCTGTCTCGATATCAGTGAAATATTCGTGACCGGGACATAAAACCAGCTCATTCAACTGTTAAACTCTGTCTCGATATAATTGAAATATTCGTGACCGGGACATAAAACCAGCTCATTCAACTGTTAAACTCTGTCTCGATATAATTGAAATATTCGTGACCGGGACATAAAACCAGCTCATTCAACTGTTAAACTCTGTCTCAGTATAAGTGAAATATTCTTGACCGGGACATAAAACCAGCTCATTCAACTGTTAAACTCTGTCTCAATATAAGTGAAATATTCGTGACCGGGACATAAAACCAGCTCATTCAATCAACCAATCAATCTGTTAATCTCTGGTCTTTATTGTTGATACTCTCCCTAGTAAAAACTGGCAAACCTGATTATGTATACATGAACTTTGTTTGCTCTGTCTGATATCAATTCTAAAGATTTAGATCTCTACTACCAATTATGTTCTCTATGTATCTGATTCCTTCACAATTTTTTTAAAATAAAATCTGTGATTATAAGTGCTAAGAATCTCTTTCGAGATGAAAATTCAACTTAAAAGGGATGAAAAATGCCTTTTGTTTTGTTTAGCTTCAATTCATTGGTTTAAACATCCATCACATTTTCAGGAAGTGCAATTTGTTGAAATTTAAGATTTTTTTATGAAATTTGTAATTATTGGCTTTAGAATGAATTACAACTGTGAACTAATTTAAAATCGGTGTTATCACAAAGAAAATAGTAGAAAATCAAAATGATAGGACAGATGTGAAATATACCGCAAGACTGCAAGTAGAGCTTGGCTACCTCTTACATGGTCCAAGTTTATTCAAATTTGACAAGTAGATAAATGGCAAGTAATATTAGAAAGAAGTTAAGTTATAAAGTTTTAAGAATTGTTCCATTTGTAAACGATTTTTTTCACTGAGCTTATAATTAAGCTGAGGAATGGCTATTATCATTGAAGAGCATTAAGAAACATTATCTGACACGATGAATGATATCAGGAACTGTAGTTGAGAATGAGTATTTTAACACATGACTGAATATTGCTAAAATATTGCTATTGTAATATCAGTGATTTAGGGCAAATCTGCCATTGTTCAATAGAAAAAAATTATGTTTATGTATTTCTTGTTTGTAACTTCCACCTTTTGTACACTAAATCAGACACCACAATTTTATTACATAATAAAATTTTTTCTGTTAGAGCTAAATTGATTAATGACTACCATAAGTGTCACAATCCTTTTAATTTAGATTTTTTTCTTTGTCTAGAGTTTTTTTTTATTATGATTTTTATCGATATAGATAAGGTTCCTTCTCTCTCTACATGCAAACACACCCCTTTATTCTAGTTACAGGATCTTAAGTTTCCATAAACATAGCTTTAATAAGTTTTAGATCAGATCAGTTGACATTTCTTTACAATTTTTTTAATGTGGAATAATTTCTAATCAAAAATAGCTCTGTCTCTAAAAATATATTACAGATAGCTCTTTACTCATAGTAAAACAGATAATGATTAATTTACCCTGAACATGCAGTCCCATGATACATTACTTAATCTTTTACAAATAAAAAATTGGTCGTCTTCTAGGAGGGAGGAGCTTGGTCATTGGAGAACACAAACTGCCTATTGAGTTGTCATTTATATAAAAGGTTTTGGAATCTAGATTTAGCATTGAACATGGAGTACTTTGATCAGGATGTCTAAGTACATAATGGATTTATGGTACTTATATACATAAGTAGATACTATTATTGAGTTAATTCTAGATGGGGTTTGACAGGGTAAGTTTCTGTCTCAGTATTTATTCATGTTTATATTATATCTCCATTACATATACCTCTTATTTACATAAATATGACATCTATTATAGATTACCATTCTTATTTATTTACTTAGGTTACTTATATTATTGAAATTGATTTGAGTGGTGTCTAAGTTATACTGCCTTGCCTTTAAATGAATCCACTATTTTGTATATTGTAATAAAGATATGTATATGGCAAGCATTACAAGAATATAAGCATATCTATTGATATTTATAATACAAATATTGAAAGAAAATATATTATTTTATTGTACAAATATTGTACTGTTGTAATATTTCCCAATCATTAAGACATGTTTACTTTTCACTTTTCATAAAAATATAAACATTGAATTATAATTTGTTATAGACTCAGCTTTATAGCTTTACATTGAAATGTCATCAATTATGACTTATTTCTTATAAAATAAAAATTAAAAAAGAATGCTATAGGATTCAAATGTCGTTTATTATGATCATAAAGGCTTTGCTTTGCTTGAAATCAGTAATATTTATAAAATAGAAGATGTCATAACTTTGGTTTATTTCTGATTACAATATGTGACATTTAAATTGGATTTTTTATATTCAATTTTTAATTATTTTATATCGAGAGATTGACATTTTGATTCTATTTTATGTTTCTGAAGACTGACACTGGTAACCTAGTACTTTTACAGAGATATAAGAAATCTGTTTTATATTTATATAAGTATAATTTATAATGACACATACTAAAGGTGACTACTGAAGTAACTCTTCTTTTTAAATTCAATATTCCTTGCTGACTATTACAAAAATAGTTTTTTTTTGCTGTTAACAGTTATTGTGCTCGACTGTAGATCTGTACAGAATCATTTTTATAATTCTTTCTTTTCTATTGAGTTGGCTCAGATTTAAATTGTCTTTATAAAATAGTAAGGTATAACAACCAGAATTCATTCTTATTGTTGTTATCAACAAATTTGAATTTATTAAAGCTTGTGTCAGAGGGTAAGAACATTTTTTCTTATACATGCAATTCACAAATCTTTTTGCATCTAAGAGACTAAAAAAACTTAAATGAAATTTAGGAAGCAAGCCAAAAAATGAATATTATAATATTTTATTTAGTAATTTTCAGTCTGTCCACACACACACACACACACACACACACACACACACACACACACACACACACTAAATATATATATATAAATTTGCAGTATATAAGTCAGTCAAACAAAAATAGCTTCTTGATTAATACATCTTGAAAAGAAAAATAATTTAGTCTTGATTATGAATGTCAATAATTTCAATCTCTAGTTACATCAGTTGATGTGATATTAAACTATAATTACGTTTCATAGTTAAAGTCTTTTCTTCAGATAACATTTTTTGTTGGAGTTAAAACAGCAATATGCATGCTTGTTATCCATATATATATATAGGTAGATAGATATTGTCACTAATGACTTTAAAACATTGCCTGACAAAGACGCATATTCCTACACAGTCCTAATGAACATTTAAATGAGAAAATTCTCAATGAGAGACTGTTATTAAATGAAAACAAAACGTGTGTAATCTAGTTTTAATGTGGTATTATGTAAGATAATAAATGTTTTGGATGGCATCGTAATGTTTTAGTTGATGATAATATCTCCTACCTGATCAGGTGTTCAGCTTCAGAAAAGTACAGAATCTTAATGATACTTTATCGTGAATAGATGCAGATCTGAGTGTATGATTATAATGGTTGTTATTGATGGCAAGTTTGACTTATATAATCATACTTTACCATTTAAATTTCTGTTCTGCTAAAAAGAATTATCATTAATTATATTTGTAAAAAAAAAAAAAACAACATGAAGAATGCCATACTTTAATTAAAGGTAAGTTTTATAGTTTACACAAAGTGGAATGAAATCTTAGGGTTGATAAGCCTTTTAACGTGAGCATGCAGTGTGAGTTTGCAATTTCCTGTACAGCAATTCTGTGGTATACTTTATGTTAAGAGTGATAACATTGATACTCTGATCTACAGTTGTAAAAGTATTGTATATTGTAAATGATGACTTGTTCTTCTAATCTTAGTCTTTTATAATCTTTTAAGTCTTTTATACAATTCTTTTGTTAACAGTAGTGATATTGCATGCAGGCTATCACATTTTAGATACCCAAGTCCTACAAGAGGCATACATAATATCACATTGTTTGAAATTGATGCTTGAAACCTTTACACCAAATTAGATGCCTAAATCATACAAGACAAATTGCCGAAATCTTGAATTCTTTACACTAGCACAGATGTCTAAGTCTTCCAAAAGTAAAGAAACATAGAATAAGACTATCATAGTGTTTAAAATTTAGGTCAACCTAGATGCTTGATTCCACCTACCAAGATGCCTAAATCAAACTTTCCTATTTTATCATTGTGCTTTGACTTTTTAATTACAGTTGTTTGACATTTTCTTGCTACTATTTAGTAATGGAAACAAGTGTTTCTCAAAACACAATGTTTAACCATCTAACCAAAATTGTGTTCCTAGAAATGATCAAAACCAGTTCGTGGAACCCCAGCAGGTTCACATAATCCCAGCAGGTTATGCTGGAGTAGACTGCAGTCAAAAATTATAACCTGCTTTTACTGAGGGGAATTGTGTTTAGGCCAAGTCAAGATTTTTAATCTATCATAGCCATGTTTTAAATATCAGGTATGTAAGGTATATAGTGAGCTATTGCAGGGTTGTTTTCCCCATTCACTGTCAATTTTCTACAGATCTTTTAATGTTGTATAACCTACTTATGTCTCATACTGTGTAGTTCATTTTAATCCAGGAAATTTTATTGATGCCATATTGTAAAAAAAAGATTTTCACATTATAATAAAAAAAAAAACCCATTTTAAAGCCTGGATCTAATTGCAAAATAGAAGTTGCCACATGTTTATATTGAGATACCTAAGTACATATGTTATATGAAATTATTAGATTAAGCTGCTTGGCCAATATATACAGTAGCTAACCTATCATTGTATTATGATCCCATTATAATGGTGCTAAGTTGATAGTCCATTTGTCAACAATATAAACTTAACACAGATGGTGTTACTATTTGTATACAGACAGTACAACACCACATGTGTATAAATATCCAGCCACGGGAGAGCCAGCCAGCCAGTCAGCTAACCAGATAACCACTCTCACTCAGGCCATGAGAGAAACAGATGTTTTTTATAATTAATTCAAGATAATCTGTTTTGTCTTTTTTGTGATAGAGAGATCATGTTTTTATTGACTTCTGTATGTAAATTAGATGTCTTTGTCCATCTCAATTGGTTGTATATGCAAAAATATAAATATCATTTAAAATATAAACAGTTGTGATTTATATGCTGCTAGGCTACCAATAACTTTTTTTCCTTCTTTTAAAAAGATTTCCTGTAAGTAAGTTGTTCTGTATCTGTAATAAGGAGATCATTTTATATGTAAATTAGTCTTTTGGTTATAAGGGATTATAATTGTTTCCAAGTTGCTAGGCAAATGAAGTAGATTCATTGCTGATAACATAACCAATAACTTATTGACAACTTCATTGGAGTATTTCATGCTTGTCATTGATCAGTAAAAATTCTTCATTGTTCCAGGGTAATCAGAACAAAGGGTGGCAAAGGAAATTAATTTTTGAAGTTTTTATACCAAATACATTATTCTTCCCTTGAATGTATATTGCTTAGGAGTTATTTCTAAGTCATTATAAGACTTGACTTGGGTTTGAGCCTCTAAACCTCTGCTTAGGAAACAAGAACATCCAGTAACACTGGGAATGAGTACCGGTAACTTACGAGTTGGTCATCTAATTTCAATTATTGTATTTAATAAAATTGAAATTTGCAGAAGTAACCAAAATCAACTTAGATCATAACAAACTTGTACTATGTGATTGTTGATGCACATAAACAGTTATTACCATGTAATCTTAACCAGATCTTCAAATAATGTATCGTGGACATACAAGATTACTTAATGAGAAAAGAATAAGATGGCTCTTCAAGAAATTAAAAAGACAAGTTCGGATTTTTCATAAATCATTACCTTTGTCTTTTTTCTTTTTAATCAATCACTTTACCTGAAAAATGTATCTAGATCAAGGTGTCGTGCTCCGTCTTATGAGCGGACTCGATCTCTGTAGTTTTCCTTGTTTAGTTATTATATGGATTGATTCTCGCTGTTACAAGACAAGTTAATATTCTGAATGAGTTAATGTATTTTTGGGATCATATTGACAGTTATTGAGAGTTACATCTTAACACACATTAGGTAATGCCCATGTGACTCGTGTCGCTATTGGTATCACAGATTTCAATTTTTGTCGCAGTTCCTCTCTGCATGATTTGTTGTTTCATAAGTGGATTATAAAAATTTATAGCTATCAAATTGCTATCCAGTTTTTTCTTCTGTTGAAAAAAAGTAATTTCATCCGACAAAGATCAATTTAACTGATCAATTTCATGCTAGTCACTAAAAAACCAAATTAAAAAAAATTCAATTTACATAAAATGGTTGTGGATTTAAATCAATGTACACTATTCTAACTCAAGTTTATAAAGTAAACTGAAACCATGATTTTCTGCAATGTTGAGGAAGTGCCGGGTTCAAATTGTTAATTAATTTTCTTGATTAAAACAAACATTAATACCATGAGTAGAATCAAATCCCCCTTTATGAAAAATTGATATCAATAATTGAATCGAGGGTTTGTCAGATTTTTCACCACGTCATTTGTTGAACAAAGATGTGTATCGGCACTAGTTCAGGGTAATTCTCAATCCAAGAGGAAAACATGACTATTATTCTGGTGACTAATTAAGCCTAAAGTGACCACCTAAAGTGTCCAGTGTATTCATTCTAGATAGGGGTGGTTAGTTGTTAGATCTGGACAATAGATAATTAAGCAGCTGTTTTATGGGCAGCTTGCTTAAGTACTGCACATGTGAGATTAGTTGTAAATGTGCATGTGAAATCATTACAGAAATAACAACTTAGTTTGCCTTGTGGTCAGATGTCCAGTTTTATAACTACATGTACTGTCACACAGCTAGGACAGTTGTGAAAATCCAATAACTGACTTGGTTACTGTAAATGAACACCTGAAAATGGTATCACTAGTACCTGATTATATTATTGGATCGTCAGATGTCGTCTTTTAAAGTTTTCATGCATTGATGGTCAGTTTTAATTTAACTGACCATAGACAACAGACTGGGAGGTAATAAAACTCTTGACATTATTTCTAACAAATATTAAAATGGAGTTAGCCAAGAAATAAGATAATGTTTACAAAATAGACCAGATCTTAATGCCAAGCTGGTTATTTGGGATGAAAATTATGGCTGTAATTTTACAAAATGATTTAACTGGAAAGAGGAAAATTTAAATTAAAATTGACTTGTTGTGGGATAACAGCTCTTGATTACATAAATGGAAGGATAAATTTTACAATGCCTGGTAACAGTAGTTGTTTTGGATTGAAATATTTTGAAAGATTAGATTGCCATGCAAACAACATTGAACACACAATTTGATCATATTGTTGTCAGGACAATTACAAATATTATTTTAAATGATTAAGTTAAAGGATTTTTATAAAAAAAAATTAAAACAATTTTGTTGTGTATCAGAAAATATTTGTTCTAGAGACAATATTAATCTGACGAGGAATTTATGAAATAAATTGTAAATATTAAATTAGCAGAGATTTGTAAAGAAGAGAAACCATGGCCAGATGGCTTTATTTTATTTGTGATTCTTCAAGTACAAGAGTGTGTTTCCTGTATATAAATAAGAAAATGGATGATGTTTACAATAGAACAGAATTCAAGCTTTTTATCTCAAAATAACATTAAAGAATTGTTGTAAAAATATTTATCAATTTTTTTTTTCACTCAAAGAGTAAGACTTGTTTGGGGCAGTTGTGTGTATTAATCTGTGCTGACACTTCATCCCTGAAGGAGTTACTCAAGTAAAAACTTGTGGATGATGTATATATACAGGGGAGAGATCTGGTAAAGTTTTGTTAACTATTTATGACTTTACCTCTCAGATACTCAGCATATTTTATTTTAATATATAAATGTATATATAGCTTTATTTGATTATCAAAAGATAGCTTCAAAAGAGATGTCTAGCAGTAAGAGTTTGATTTAAGAGGTCTAGCTGTGGCTGTAAATTTACTGGTACATGTATTCTAAGTTCAGTAAAGTGACAAGCTCAGGAACATGTTTATTTGATATGTAAAACAGTGTTAAGTTCAGATAGTTAGTGTTATTTTGTGTCTGGATACAGAGGGTTATGGGAGGAGGTATATAGCAGCAGTCAGGTGTGTTGTTTGTGGTAAGTTTACGGTAAGTTTAAAATCATTATAATTGCACAAATTGGCTTCTATCAAATAATAACAACATGTATTGTACAGCATAATCTTTTCATATTTTAGACAATTCCATTTTTCTTTTCATATTTTTCTATTTGTCTTTTTTTCCCATTTTTTATATAATTAATTTTTTTATGTTTTTATATTTTCAAAGCCTTTTATTGATTTTTTATCTGATAATCAATAATCTGATATATCTGCAGATATAACAAAACAAATCTGTTTATTATTATTATTGTTCCTTATCGAGTGATAATGATTAGTGATGCTGTTAAAATGACAGATTCCTTTATAACATCAGCACATCTCTACTGAAATACCAGTATATTTTTTATCATTTTCCAGTTTTCAGTTCCAATGGCAAATGTAACAGTATTGTCAAGTGTAACTTTTGAATTTTTATAAAATAATGCCATCCAAATGTAGCACATGACAGTATTACATAATTGTTATCAAACAAATTCTGTGATTAGTTTGGATATTACATTAATTATATGTATATGATATATTCCTCTTTTTTGGTATTCGGAAATGTTCAGAAATGTTCATGTACACCATTTCTCTTCATTTTTTTGATGAATTTCCACATGATTTGATTTAACCCCTGGGTGAGTTGTGGAAACCATTGACTGGTAAATGATTGGTTTTTAGCTATAACCTTAAGTCAAAAAGACAGTTAGTTGATTGTATTATGTTGTGTTTCTGTCACCATTGTGATAAATTAAAACTCCCCAATACCCTCCCACTGTCATCCAATGTTTTATACCCAATAACAATTTATCAGTGTTCAGTGTTTTTAAAAGATCATTTCTGATATTACTTATTTATCTCAAAATCTTCAGGGTAACATTTTGGCAAAAAAGGAATAATTTTTTAAAAAAAAAATTGAGTGCCTTTAAAAGATTGTTTACCAGTTTATGGATGTTTGTATCTCAAAACCTGCAGGGGTCAAATTTCAGTTTTGTATTTTAATGGTCCTTTCCCAAAATGAATATGCATATCTCCAAATCTTTCCTGGGTAACATTTCAACATTGGAAATAAATTTAGGATTTTTATGAGAGTTTTTTTATAAGGTTCTTTCTTCCTATAAGCCATATGTATCACTGAATCTTCATAGTCTGATTAAAACGATTTTGGTAATTTATGAGAGCCTTTCAAAATTTGTTTTTAACACACAACCAAACATAGGAATGAAATTTCAATTATAGTCAAAAATATTGTATTTATAAATGTATCATTCTACTTAACTTAGTCATTTTGGAATTTCTGAGGATTTTGTAAGCATTTTGATTCCTGCAAAGTAGATACATGTATCATTATCATTGCCACAGTATTTATGTAAAATTAATATTTGATTCTAAAGTATATTGTTAAGAAGATTGGTTGAGTGACGGTGACTACATCCTTACTATGATACAAGTCTGATTGATTGGATATCAGTTGTCTATTACAGTGTTTGTAAAAACACACAACATGTCAAATTCAGGTCTGAAATAACATCAAGTTTGGGTGAGTGACCAGTATTCTACTATCCTTATCAAGTAATACAATGCTTTCTGAAGATTTTTTAATGTTATTTAAATGTAATTGAAACCTGTTACAATGCAGTAACAATGAATTTTCATGTTATTTTAGTTATATTTGATACAGACTTTATGTGATAGCTATACTGATAAGTGAAGTCATATTAATTTTTGTTTTATTTCTTTTGAAATATCAGATAAGGAAATGTAACCAATTTTTTGTTGTTAGTGGAAATAATTGACAGTTAAATCATCTTTGTATTATGATGAGATTTTATGGCATTTCTGTAAAATGGTTATGCATTATGTCATAGTAAGATAGCGATGTTTTGTGATAGATGTATTAGACATACAGATGATGTTATCTGTAAAATGTTACATTTGTTAGAAATGTGTCAGTGTATTGTCATATTTTAGAGTGATTAATTTATTATTGATGTATTGGTATTCAAAACGTTTCAGCCCTAAATGAATATGATAAAATATTTTAAAAATCAGAATAATCCTTTTGTAATTAATATTTTTAGCCGTCTCAAATTACGTTTTAACCATGTAAAACTGCTGTTTTAGAGAAAGTAGTTTTGATTTTAAACATAGTAGGAAAATAGATTTATTGAATGGTAATCGTTAGCCATTAATCAAGTGTAGCTGACAATTTAGGCCTGGAGAGAATTAAAACAGCTTCAGATTTCTGTATGAGGAATTGTTCTTGTCAGTGTGAAAAAATAATACACCAAAACAATGGATTACTCTCTCTTCACTGTTATGACGACAGATTGTTGTGGATTAAATCTGGAATTTTGTATGGTGACCATTTTGTAACAGGAAGGACAAAAGCTTCTGGGATATGATGAAATTAATTCTGTTAAAAAGGCTCAGTAAATGCATGTTCTGGTAACCAGCTAACAAATCTTCAGCCTTTATCTCAGTATAATTCTTCATCGTCTGCTAATGATAAATTAAATAGAAAATATGGGAATACAATAGTATCAAGAAATGATAAACTAATGAGGAGTATTGGATCTTACAATGCAAGATTCATACACAAATTTGTTCTGCAGTAATGCATTAACAAGATTCTTGTATCTGAAAACAAATTGGACTTTAAACTTGAGTAAATGACTGACTGAAGGCATTGTAAAGAAATAACAGTATTTGTTTTATTAAACGTACTGGGATATTTATTAAAATATTTCTTTTAAAAGATGAAATATAACATTGAAACATTGCTCAGGTGGTGTTCATAGCTCATTTTATTTATGTTTAAATACAATTTCAAAGTTACACACACACACACACACACACACACACACACACACACACACACACACACACACACCTAGTGCACTATTTTTCAAGGTGACACATGCACATATATACATACACACCCCATATATTCTCACAACACCATGGTTAAAAATCAAAAAGTTGAGATGTTTGGACTATTTAAACATGTATATATGTAAATTTATGGGTGTCTGCCCTGTGACCTTTGGTTTACCACATCATACAATTCCTGTCAAATATTCAAATAATCTTCAAGTTGTCCAGACACTGCTTGGTAATGGTCAATTTTAAGGGATATTAACATTCTTTACATTTGTTTATGAACTTGTTAAACTCAGAAAAAATGAAACATGACTTCCTCTTGTAATAGCTATAAATATCTAACCTTTTACATGGGTCTTTTGATACATAGATTGTTTTTTGGAAAGTATAGTTTTCTGTCTCAACTTTAAAAACCAAATGATTAAGGATATCAAAATTTCCTGTTTTCTGTAGTGGTGTTGAAATTGTTTAGTTACCTACTGTAAAGTATCTTACAACAATAGCAGCTGGATAAACACTTCCAATACAACAGATGTTCAGGGTTATCATTTACAATTACCATGTCTAAATCATTTTATTTTTCAACATCAAAATGTCTATTTATTTATTTATTTTTATTTATTTTTTATTCTTCTGTAGTGGTATTGAAGTTGTTTAGTAACCAATGGTAAGGTATAATACTATGACAGTAGACTAGATGAATACCTCCAATAAAACAAAGATTCATGATGTTCTGTAACTATCAATCATTCTATTGTACAAGAACTTGAGAAAGGTTGCTATTTAAATCTCACTTTGACAGTTTGTGGTTACATTAAATGTATGCCAGGTTCTTTTTCAAATTGACATTTTCCTGTAAAATAGAATGTGGAATGTGATGAAATTGTTTAAGCTTTTTAGATTTATAGCAGTAATAATAATACAATGTTCCTCTATAAATAATAATAATAATACAACGTTCCTGTATAAATAATAATAATACAACGTTCCTTCTATAATAATATACAATGTTTCCTATAATAATAATACAATGTTCCTCTATAAATAATAATAATACAATGTTCCTCCATAAATAATAATGATACAATGTTCCTCCATAAATAATAATGATACAATGTTCCTCCATAAATAATAATGATACAATGTTCCTCCATACATAATAATGATACAATGTTCCTCCATAAATGATAATAATACAATGTTCCTCCATAAATAATAATGATACAATGTTCCTCCATAAATAATAATGATACAATGTTCCTCCATACATAATAATGATACAATGTTCCTCCATAAATAATAATGATACAATGTTCCTCCATAAATAATAATGATACAATGTTCCTCCATACATAATAATGATACAATGTTCCTCCATAAATAATAATGATACAATGTTCCTCCATAAATAATAATGATACAATGTTCCTCTATTAATAATAATGATACAATGTTCCTTCTATAAAAAATAATGAGGGCTCGGTGGCCAAGTGGTCTAAAGCACGCTTACGGATCACAGCGCCTCTCTCTGCCTGGGTTTGAATCCCACTCGGGACAGATCCTAGTGTGAGAAAGTTTGTCAGTTCGTGTACCGAAAGTAGGTGGTTTATTCAGGTACTCTGGTTTCCTCCACCATCCCAGAACTGACCGCCTTGAAATAAGTGAAAAAATCTTGATCAGGGGCGTAAAACACCATTACTCCACTCTACTCTACTCCACTCCACTATAAATAATAATGATACAATGTTCCTCTGTAAATAATAATGATACAATGTTCCTCTATAAATAATAATGATACAATGTTCCTCTGTAAATAATAATGATACAATGTTCCTCTATAAATAATAATGATACAATGTTCCTTCTATAAATAGTCCTCTTTATCTATACAATGATTGATTAATTCACTTTTACTTTGGTCTAGTTCCGTGTGATTTATATTTCTAACTGCTTTAAATCAGTAATTATAGTTATGGATACTAACAGGTTTTTATATCCCTGTAATGATATATGTGTACCTGTATCAATTAAGGAATGTATTAATTACCTCACATGTTTTTGAACTTTTCTATCTTTTCTCTTATTTCATAATTATGGATATATCAATTATCTATTTCTTATACAAAATATGATATATAATGCTAATGAGAAACTTTATTGTCAATCTGAGGCCTATTTTTATTCTTAAAATATCTAAAGAATTATGTTTTGAAGAGAAAAAACGTTAGTTTAATGAGTACGATTCTATCAGTTCAATACAATATTGAAATGTCATGTCAGTCACTTTGACTTCATTAATATCATGAGTTTGAATTACATAAGGTGTTTTTAATCATAAATTTCATTTTATGATCATAAAGATACTTCAGATGTTTAAAGGTTTAAATATAGGACATATTGATTTATGTTGTGTTCAGAGTGCAGTGATTGAATCTCAAGTCTTCCAACAAGAGTTAACTCCCTTTATCTTCCAACAAGATGCAGACTTGTAAATTTTTATTGAATTTAGGAAGAAAAAAAGATTTAAATTCTCAAGTCTCAAGTTTATTTATAATGACATGATATGAAAAGTCTTAATCATTATGCAGAAACCACCTGTATAAAATGATTAACATCAGATTCAGACAATTCTCTTCTTGGCTTCAGAGATATTAAAAGTTTGCAGAAAGGAAAACAAAGTTATTCATTTTATTGATATGTTCAAGAATGTCATACAGTTATAACTTAATTAATTGACATTTTTGCAAATTATTTGACACGATCCCATTACAAGGTTAAACATGCTTTGTACATACAAACACTAGGGGAGATAGAACTTATTCCTGATTTGTGTATGTTTTTTTATTTTCAGAACAATGAAGGTGAATTTTACACAGAATCTGTAACAGCTAAAACAGCTGTTCGCATGTTTGGGGGTGAGGCTAGAATAAGAAAACTTCCAACACCAATTTCGGATAAACTAGGTGAATTTGACCAATCAGGATTCAGTTTAGATAAAGAGGGAAGTAATAGTGATTTGTATATGACTACACCTATTGATGAGGAGTTTGAAATAGAGTTTGATTCATCAAATTCTGAGTTTATGGATTACCCGATACGCGGAACAATATCACCTTTAACGGATAATGATCGCCATAAAAACATGAATGGTACAGTTGATGATATTTCATTTGTGTTTGGACGACCTGCATCTCCAGTGAGTGACACAGCCTTACGGAGATGCATGTCACCACCTTATCGAGACCGAAGAGCTATGTCACCAGTTTCAAGTGATGCTGGATATCAAAGGTGTATGTCACCGCCATATCGTGAACGACAAGTAATGTCGCCTGTGTTGGATGTTAAACGACCAAATGGAATTTATAGCAAACCTCCCATACATCCTCATCACAGTCCTCGAAGAGAAAAGAATTCAAATTTAATTTATGACAAAGCTATGTCATGTTCGCCTCCCACTAATGAAGGAAAGTTATTACATGGTGGAATATGTTGTGAGCACTGCAATAATTGTTTATTAGATTTCAAACGTCAAGCCTTGAGACTATTACACCTGGATGGAACAAAGGTATGTTTTTTTACAAGTACTTTTTTGATTAGTTCAAAGCCAAGCCTGTCTTACTGACATATCCTATATATAACAACCACTTGCTTGAAGTGAAATCTTTTTATGCCTGAAATACTGTCCTGTACAGTTATAGTTTACAAACAGTAACCTGTTAAATGTCTTTTAGAGCCAGACAATTCTGCTTATTTCACAGAATCTATTTAAATTATTATAAATAGATTTGATTGTACTGTATAAACTCAAAAATTCACTATTGTTTCATTTTATAAATTTTTAGATAGAGTTTTTGAGCTTTTATTGTTTGATATCTGCAAGAGAAAAAAAGACTTGGGAATTATTTTTCCTGTCAAAGCACTTTAAAATATCTTATATTACATAAAGTTCTTTTAGTTTGAGTTCTGTGTCATTACATTTTTGTTGTTTTATATCTAAAGTATAGAGGAATGCTACAATTTTATTATTACCAGTAATCCTCTCCTTGTGCCCACATTCTCCAATTTTTTAAAAATTTTAAAGTTAAGTTTCTCCTTCCTACCAGTTACATCTTTGGTTGCACCTTGCTACCAGTAATGTGTATGGATGCACTTGTCTAACTCAAGTATTGTAACAACATGAATTATTAAGAAGATACTAGCAGTTTTATTAAATAAGGGGAATTTTCAGGTTTCAAAAATTATTATTATTTTATGTAGTTTTACATAAAGTAGATTACAATTGTATTTACATTTACAGCTTGTGTTAAAGCTGTCGGTTCAAACAAGTTCAATATCTTATAAATGTGTGTTTCAGATTCTATAGGGATTTTGCAGTTCATTTCTCTTTTTTAAACTTTTGTTACAAGCTGTAGGCTTTCCATTGGCTGTTTATCCCTTACCTCGATAAACAATATAACTAGATATTTACCCTGAAAAGAAAAAACTAATAAAATACGACAGAATCAATATCATCCTGCCAATCAGATACCAATCCAGATCTTACCATTTTAACACCAATCAGTGATAAACACAGTTCTGATTAAACACCAAAATGTATGAGACACCAATCCAACAACTCAGATATCATGCCTGATCAAACACTAAACTGGATCAGACACCAATCCAACAGCTCAGGTATCAAGCCTGATCAAACACTAAACTGGATCAGACACCAATCCAACAACTCAGATATCAAGCCTGATCAAACACTAAACTGGATCAGACACCAATCCAACAGCTCAGGTATCAAGCCTGATCAAACATTAAACTGGATCAGACACCAATCCAACAACTCAGATATCAAGCCTGATCAAACACTTAACTGGATCAGACACCAATCCAACAGCTCAGGTATCAAGCCTGATCAAACACTAAACTGGATCAGACACCAATCCAACAACTCAGATATCAAGCCTGATCAAACACTTAACTGGATCAGACACCAATCCAACAGCTCAGGTATCAAGCCTGATCAAACACTAAACTGGATCAGACACCAATCCAACAACTCAGATATCAAGCCTGATCAAACACTTAACTGGATCAGACACCAATCCAACAACTCAGATATCAAGCCTGATCAAACACTAAACACCAATCCAACTGGTCAGGTATCAGGCCTGATTAAACACTTAACTGGATCAGACACCAATCCAACTGGTCAGGTACCAATCCTGATCAGACACTAAACTGGATCAGACACCTAACCAACTGGTCAGGTACCAATCCTGATCAGACACTAAACTGGATCAGACACCTAACTAACTGGTCAGGTACCAATCCTGATCAGACACTAAACTGGATCAGACACCAATCCATTAAATTGTTTCTTCTTTACCTCTTGGTTCTATGGGGTTATAACAGAAATATGAATATCAGAATTCAGAAAAATCAGGTACACTCTCACTTTTTTTTTCTTGAGAACCCTCAACAAACTATTGGTCATTGTGATCTTGTGACAGAAATGTTAATATCTTAGCCTAAAGATACATATAAATGAGATGTCTTGTACTCTCTCTCTCTCTCTCTCTCTCTCTCTCTCTCTCTCTCTCTCTCTCTCTCTCTCTCTCTTCTCTCTCTCTCTCTCTCTCTCTCCATAAAATAACCAATGAAACTATTTCTTTCATTACATTTGTTTTTCTTCCATATACCACTTTTACCCCAAAAAGTTTGCTTTGATTCATTTAATTCTACAGAATGTCTGGTAATTTTTTGCAGTTAAGTGAGACAATTTTTGTCTAAATTTCTCATAATGTATGCGTATTTGTCGATGGTGATGTTATTTTTCTGAGATGCTGATGTAATTGTCATTGATTACTATTTTAATTTTCTGTGTAGTCAGTCATTTAGATGTCATGCTGTTTATGTTTCTGGATCAGTCTTACACCTGCAGTATTGCATCCAAAAGTTAAGGAATTTATCCCACATCTGCCACTGTAATTCCACAGCACTTCACACTCTAAACTCAATTAAAATCCAATTTAGTTCTCATAAATCTAGGCGGTAGAATAAAAAGGGTCTGTAAGGGAATTTGAACCCCTAATAATGATATAACATTTACAGCAAGCTATTTTCCTAGCACAATATTAAATCTATAACTTCACTGTTTATCCCTTATTTAAATTTGAAATTTGAAATTAAAATATTTTTAATTTTATTTTATAAATTTTCATTTCAACAGACAAGGTAACCTTATGTCTCCCCTATCATTTATCCTGTGAGAATTTTTCTATAAAGTTGGTGCTGACACTAACCATTTTGTTGTAACAAAAGCAATTGTCTGCAGTTTTTTTTATATAAAATATTTAATTTCAATTCTCCAACATGTGACACTTAAAATAAATTATCCTAGCTTTCTGATTACACATTGGTGTTGATTTAAGTTATTGTTGTGTAAAATAATGAATGTCACATGTAAATTTCCCCCCATAGTCCACTAACACACAGGGGAGGAACCAACATGCCAGAATTTAACAATGTTTTAGTAAATACTATGACAGTAAAATTTGGTCATGTTCCTCCTAAATCAGGATCACCCATTCTATATATGCCAGAAAGACAAGTTTTAAGACATGATCAGAATGATGTATGGTCTTAGTTTATTGTCTTCAATAAGCATATATTGGACAGTGGGTGGAATTTTATTTAGAATAGTCAATTTCAGCATAATAATGAATCCCGCTTTATTACTGACTGAGATAGACTTTATGGCCCCTTAGGGTATTAAAAATTTGTTTGCACATTTAACTTCAGACAATTTCTTTAATTGATTTAGCAAAATGTCCCCTGCTTAGAAGGTTATGTAAAACTAGAGAATTCTAACGGCATGGGTAGGATGACATTTAATTAAGATGCACATTACAGTTTACAATAAATGTATGTTCATGGAAAATTAAAATAAAACTCAAATCTTCAAGAAAAAATAACAGGTTGATGCATCAGAAGCTTTTCCTTCAATATCACATTCTGAAATAATTATGAAAATAAATGAAGCCTAATAAATGATGCTATGCCAAACTGAAACAATGCACACATGATAGGTTATCTAATTATTCAGAATATGTTTGTGTTGGCTTCTGTAGAAAATTTCCAGGCTGGAAGAAATAAAGGATGGATTGCATTCTTGATTAATTTTATTGTACAAAAAGCACATATCAGTGATTTTTTTAATGCTCTGAGAATTTGCAATCCTTCAATTAATGACAATTATAACATCAACAGTTATTTGTTCTGAAACATAACAATATGTCCTTATATGTATACAATTAATATACATGTATGTCTTAAATGACTTTCTGTCCTTTAATATAAATGCATGGTAACATTTAAAATAAGTTCTGAAACAATATTGTTTTCCTTAATGCATAAATCAAGATTTAGTCATGAAGTTCATTCTTTGAGACAAGTTTTCTTAGATTCAATATTCATTTCATTGAAATAGACAACAGAATCAAACAAAAAATTCATTTCTGAAGTAGCTAACATTTCCCTTGTGACCTTTACTTGTACATAATGTGCATTGGACTATGCTGAATGTGTCATTGAAGAGATAACAAGCTTACAGTAAAATTGTTTAACATTAATCTTCTTCTTATTTTATTTACATTGTATAAATCAATAACAGATTCCAGTAAAATGAACATTCTATTTGTCAGAGAGTTAAAACAACATCAGCTTAAGTGTCTTCTAATCTAGCTTGTTGCAGTATAAAAAAATCGGAGATGTGTTCTTGAATTACACAGATCATGGTGAAGTATTCTCGATATGATTGATTGTTTTATCTGTCTTGTCATTGATATCCAAGTTCATTAATCAAACCCGGTCTACGATTTCTGCCGCGGATATATCTCTAGGTTGATTTTGTCTAGTCATTCCTGGTGTCCAGTTTCCTTTAATAACAATTAAAGCTTATTAGATTTAGATAATCATAACATTTTCTACCCATACAACATTAAACAATTTGTTGCTTCTAAGAACAATAAATGCCAGATTCCATCAGTGACAAAAATATAATTATATATAATCCTGAGATCCCTTTCAATCTGAGTCACTTCTAATCATGTTAATTAATATGGAAGATTTTAATGGGGACCTCTGAGTCATGCAGCAAGGGAAAATATTTTTTAAGAAGATTTTTTTTAGAGAGGGACATTAAGATGTTATATCTGTGAGATGATGTTAATGTTACTCTAGAGCAAAAAATATTTCCATTTCTTCATTTTTGAAATTTTATCAAAAAAAAAAATCCCTGCAGGTAATATATGAGATATGTGATGACTTTTTTGACAAAAGATAGAACTTTAAGGATTCAATGATGTCAGAATGTGGAAAATTTTAAAATCAGTACATAATTTGAAAATTAATATCAAGCTATTTTAGCAACAATTGCATTGTATCCACTGTAATTTGTTTGCCTCCTCCAAAATAAAAGAGTACACACAGTTAGTTACCATACCTGAGAAATCTAGAATTGTTTATTAACAATTACCCTATTGGTCAAGCAGTTCTCCATGTTAATGTTAGTTGCAGATAATATGATAAACTTATCAGACTTAAATCTTTACATTTTTTTAATCATTGCTTTACAAATGAAAGCTAATTAAACAAATTGCAACATTTTTATCATTTTTTTTTCTATGAGCTACTCCTGTTCTCATACAAATTGTTTTTAAGTAATTTTTTCAATGAAATAAAATAGTCATTCTAATGTCAAAATAATATTAATTTAACTTCTTTGTTTTAAAACCAATATTTTGTTTGTATTCAAGATTTACAAAATTTCAATTTATTTTGGAGATGAATCACCGATTTTCAAAACTCTTAGTGTCCTAA
Organism: Tegillarca granosa; assembly: GCA_029721355.1. Classification (NCBI taxonomy): domain Eukaryota; kingdom Metazoa; phylum Mollusca; class Bivalvia; order Arcoida; family Arcidae; genus Tegillarca; species Tegillarca granosa. The sequence goes on from CM056595.1 coordinate 4,329,378, forward strand.
TGGTCATGTAAATTAAGCAAATTGCGAGAATTTAAGCAACTGTCGGCAGATAGTAATCAAAGAAGACCTTGTAAATTAGTTTAATCATTATTAATCACACTTACAATTATCACTTTGTCAAGTTAAAGCCTAGAGATACAAGATTTGTTAAGGGATTTTCTCAGAAACCCATTAAATGAGGCCATTTGTTTCCAATTCCACACAAAAAAATCACATTTCCATATTTTTCTTATGCTAAAAAAATGAGTGTCTGCAGTTGTAATGTATTGAGACTTTGTTGACTAATTTGTTATAAATTATTTATTAAGTTCTCCATTGGAAATATTCAAACTCCTTTTCTGGTAACATTACAATACTATCTGCCTGGCTATAAGATGGGGGATTTATGAATGTACTCCTGTGTGAAATTGTTTGGACATTTGGTTTCCTCTGACATGAAAGTCTGCAGGATAATTCCTTTATTATGTATTTAAACACAAATATACCCTTCCATGTCCAAATCACAATTCCCGAAAGCAAAGTAAAAATTTTGAAAGCATGCTACTTCAGTAAAACTTCCACCAGAAAAGTGAGGCTGGGTGTCTTCTGGAAGGGTAAGCACCTGTCTAGCTAGCTACACCTATCACATGCAAAAAAAAAAATTGAGAATGAAAGGAACACGAAACTATGGAACATCAAAATTTTGGATACAGCAAATTTATACTTGTGATGATGGTTATAAAAGTTTTAAAGAGCCTTGACTAACCTAGGCTTGCAATAAAAATTATATTCAGCCATGGCCTTGTCAGTTTTGATTAAGTTATTGCTATTTAGAGTCAGGTGTTAAAGAAAACAGTTAAAAGCATATTTGAAATATCATGATAAATGAATTATTTGATGTTGCAGTTGGTTTTTCTTTTCAACAATCAATAAAATGAGTTAAAAGAAAAATGAAAGAGATTTATTCATTAAAATAATGCCTTGTAACATGTTTAATTTTCTATTATTCTTCATTAAGCAATGCCTACACATTTATCAATATGTTTTTGATTTTAAAACAAAAACAAAAAACACCAATAGAAAAATTAATAAAGACAGAAATACAAGAAATTCTGACTAATGAGAAACAGTCAAGTAGAATTCAATCATTTTAAATTGGAGCATATCAGGATGTAACAACATGTTGTATTCCAGAATTAAGAAGGCTTTGAAAGAAGTATATAACTATGAATAGAAATAAATGTGATTTTAATGAAAACAAATGAGGCGTTGACAAGCATTATATTAAATAACAAAGGAACCACACAGTAATATATTACATGTGAACATTTTTTATTACAGATCTGATGTTTATGCAAGAAAGTTTATTTCTGCATATGCCCTTTGTCTTTCTTTGTGAATGTTTCTTACTGTAATAGGAAGGTGAAAAATGCAGGATGGAACATGGGACCTCCTGTGCTATAGGCAAGTGCTTTAACAACTGACCCATACTTTCCTCCTCAGTTATTCTTTAGTTTCCCATGGTCCTGTGAAGAATCTTGCCTAAATTCCTCAAAAGGACTATATATGGTTTGCAGTTGCAAGTCTACCAATTCCAAGGGCCACACTGGCCACCAAACTGTAACAGGAAGAGGAAAAAAAACATCATCAGAATGGGAATCAAACTGGGACAAAGTCTGGACAAACTGTCCAACAAGATTGGATTGGGCTTGATTAATGATGTTTTATGACTTGGTCAAAAATTTTACACTTAAATCACGGTGGACAGTTAATAAATGTTGGAGGATGTCAGACCACTAAGAAAACCACTGACCTTTGGCAACAAACTGACAAACTTTTTCGCACTGCCCAAATGGAAAAAACTGAGGTGGTGAGAGGTGCTGTGATCTGTAAGTGCAAGCATTAGATCAACCGGCCACTGAGGCCGCCTTCCCAACAAGAGATCTTCAAAATAAAACCCCATTTCTCTATCGGCTTTGCTGTAATTTAAAAACTAACTGGTAATGTCTTGTGAATTAAAAGAAATATTTTAGCAAGCTTTAGAGACATAGAATAATTTTATTCTAATTATTTAAAACTGATAAACTGTATATTTTCTGTAGAACTATCAAGCTTTAGAGGCATAGAATAATTTTATTCTAATTATTTAAAACTGATAAACTGTATATTTTCTGTAGAACTATCAAGCTTTAGAGGCATAGAATAATTTTATTCTAATTATTTAAAACTGATAAACTGTATATTTTCTGTAGAACTATCAAGCTTTAGAGGCATAGAATAATTTTATTCTAATTATTTAAAACTGATAAACTGTATATTTTCTGTAGAACTATTTATAATATGTAGAGATCAGTGATAAAGTTTCCAATCTCTTTCATAAACCAAAGTGATATAAAATAATTCAATTGATTTTTTTTATTTGATGCACCTTATTTGTACTCAAAATAAGCCTGTAAAATTATTTTTCAGGTATATAAATTTATGATAAAATTCCGATCTTTTTCTGATCACAAGTTGTACAAGCTGTGAACAGCAAGTATCTGTACTTATATTGATCACAAAGAGGAGATTAAAGACATTAAATTCACTAAGTATCTACAACTTCAGAATTTGATAAAGTTCTTTACAATATTTAAGATCAGTTAATTATCCTGGTGCTTCCCATGAACATTGATTTATCTGTGTCTGAGGTATGTAATTGAATTAGGGGGGTAAGGATGATGTGTATTTGTGGTCTGGTTTTTACCACCCCCTCCCCTGCCAGTAACTTATGTCTTCTTATTATTAATAGCCATTAGTCTATCTGTGTCTTAAAAGGAGGGGAATGGGGGATAGGGGTTGATAATTGTGGTATTATTTCACTCCCAATTTCTCCAAAAAATAACTCTAAATACTTATTGCTTTAAACACATTTTAAAACTGTTGTTTGTCTTCACCCCTGTAAACAATGTGTAGAGATTTCTCCCTAACAGTACTGACTGTTATTAGAGATTATAAAATTGTTGCTTACAGGGCTGGATAATTTTAGTACATAGATTTATATCTTGGACTTACTGTATTTCTATCCCTTTAATATGTATATCGGTAATCATTATATCATATCAGCTCCTTAGGAGGTTTAAAAAATCTATATTAAAGAACACTTTTAATCATTTATAGAAGTTTTTGAATATTTTTGTTAAGTGCTTAGTTTTAGAAAAAGTCTATTCTAGATGGCTGATTGACCTGATTGATTGATCAATCCATGGATCAGACAGTTGGTAGGTTTATCATTTGATTGATTGATTGATTAATTGATTGATTGATTCTTATCAGGTCATATATGAAGCCACATACTATATTTGTTGTTTCTGAATTCCCAAATAGAACATAAGTTCTTGGTGAAACACAGTTTTTGGTAGTTTGGAAAGGGTTTGCTTCAAATATTACTGTTACAAAATATGGACACAAGGACCAAGTAAGAGTTTTATTGATCATATATTTTTCAGTTAATCCCATTGAGAGCATGTATCTCTAAAATATTTTCATTGATGATTTTCAGAGAAAAAAAATTGGATGGGGGTCTGGTACATAGATTGTAAATTGTTATATACACTGCTAATTTGTTTACTTTTCCTATCTAGAAATGTCCAGACTTGAGTTATTTATTTGCCATTTGGAATTCTATCTTTAGTGTTTTAATAGACCAATTTTGATTAGTAATGATGTTTATAGCTCAAATTCTAATTAGACCATGTTGAAAAAATACTAAAGAGGTTGTCTGGAATTTCTCACAAATGTAATGGCCAGTTTTGTAGTGAAGTTTTTAGCTGTAATCGTGCTCAATGGCCAGTTTTGTAGCGAGGTTTTTAGCTGTATTCCTGCTCAATGGCCAGTTTTGTAGCGAGGATTTTAGCTGTATTTCTGCTCTTGTGTATAATCAGACAATCAAGGATCAATAGACGAGACTGCTAATTGATTGCAGAATATATATATAGACCTACATTCCTTGCTTATTGATCTTTAATGATACAGTTATATAAAACGATTTACTTCCCACAAGTTCTGTAATCTACACCAGTCTCATATATCAAACACCACTACTTGTAAATGTTTTTAAGATCTTTATAAATTCCTCAGTGGACAACTACTTATCTCTGTATTATATAAGGGAAAACAAGAAAGAGCTAATTCATAACAGTCTTCCTGTAGGGGGTCAAATATCAGGCTTTTAATAGAGGAAATAACAACCGTTTTCTAAATTTCACAGGTTTGCCAGTATTAGCCCCATGCTACTTGCTGGTTTCCCGCTAAACACCTCTATGATCTTCTCCCCGATGAGTCCAGGGAACCATAGATTACCTAAATCACCACTTATACCACTAATGCAGTCTGATTTATTATTTCCGTAACTGTATGTAACTTGTCACCTTCTTCTGTAGGAAAAAACTATTTTTTTTAAGAAGGTCTTTATTTTCACTTGCATCCAATACATGCTCACGGCAATTTATTTTTGTTTTCTATAAAATATAGAATAACAAATTTAATATAAAAGTTTGTAATGCCTGTCGCCATTCATGACCGGCAAAACACTCCATATGGAATTTGTCAAGTGTAAAACTGGTAAATATAGTTTAAATTAATTATTTTGTTTACATTAACGCTTTAGGTGTAAGATCACAAACAAGCTACTGTACAATGTCATTTATTATTTATCCTGTTTTTGACTGCCACACTAGTAGATGATATTTCATATAAAAGATATCATATGATATCATATGTTGGATTATGAATTTATTTAAAGAACAAAACAACGGTAAGTAAACATGTATTTGTATACTGGTATATAATTTTGAGTTTGGTTAAGTAGCTTCAAACAAATGATGAAGACTTTGGTATTTGAGTTGTTCTACATTGTTTGTAACAATAACAGTATCAAACATCCAAGTATCAAAATATAAGTCACAGTGTATCTCACCCGAATACTCAGAAACAGATCCTAACATGGTAGTTTGTCACTTCACTTTTTGAGGATTAACTAATGGTGTTTTTAGGCACTCTGTGTTGCTTAGACATTCCAGAACAATCCACTAGGATGCAGAATCTCAACATCATAACAAAATTAAAAGTGCTGATAAATAAAATTTTGTTTGATTGTCAGTTCCTTTAAGTTACGGACAAGGACTAGTATGTTGGTTTTATTAAACATAAAAAAAAATTATTTTTGATGATTTTATCTATAAAAAGGAGTTTGTTGGAGGCAAAGCTGTTGTTTGAAAATTTTATTAGAATTACTGTGGATTATCTTCTTTATATTAACAAGAACTGGGTTGCTGATTGGACAAAAGTGCAAGTTTATGGAATAACAGTACCAATTAAAAGCCATCAAATCCTACTTGGTACAAATCCGAACATGATTAGGGAATCACTGAAAACATTTTCAAGATGCATGTATGTGTTTTTTAGATATGGAACCTACCGGTAATTATAATGGACACTTCTGATAGGTTTCTTATTTAAATCAGAATAAATTGACTCCCAAATCATAATTTTACTTTGTGTTTTGTAAAGTAGGAGTAATAAGATAATATGTCTGATCAGAAAGAAGTATTTTTTAAAATTCAAACTTGGACCTACCAGATTGTTTTAACAGATCCTGTCAACAGACTTGTCATTATTAATGTTTACTAAATACTTGTAAACTAATACATTACCATGTTGTAAACAGATAGCAGGTGTCTGTGTATCTGTAATTACAGAAGTTTTAACTGATCCAGTCTGATTTTATATACTTTATTGACAAATTAAGCATGTAATTAGTTTGACTTTTTACCTTAAGTTACACTTACTGAAATGCTTCATAGACTTAGGGGATATCACATTAGTATTCCATTACAAAAGTTTTGGCTTTAAAATTGGTTTAAAATTACTGATAGTTGGATAAAATCAGTTATATATAATGTATGTTTTTTTTACTAACTAAAAATGTTGTAGGTCTATAGTTTGACTCACTAAGGCTGTTCTGACTATATATTTTCTATAAAGATAATGCTTTTATGCCTCATTATAGATCTGTAACTTCCTGTTCCATATTTTGGACATGTATTTTTTTTTTCTGAAATGTGAAATGTGATATTTTCATCCTATGTCTAAAATAGACTAATGGATTTTTAGAAAATAATAATTTGAACTGAAGTTATTTAGCTGGTACCAGGTGTATATTGTAAGACATTAAAAGGTTCCCTGATTGTAATTTTCATGGACATGTATTATCTCATTGATCTAAAGCAATTCTATCATTAAACACAGGTGCTGTACCCCATATCTGTAATACACATCAGTATCCCACAATGCAATGGTATCCCATTATGCTTTATGATACCATGGTGATGTCATGGCTGATCTGTAATTCTCTCATCATTTTGATGATGTATCTTTGTACCATGTGTATCACAGTAAATCATTTTCTTTAATCTCATAGTAGATCATGTCCATCTCTGTGCCTCATTCAGCTAGTTTTTCCGTTTAAAGTTAGGTATTTATTTCCATTAATTTTGGTTAAATGGTCTGTTGGGTGCTTAAAATTGCTTTTGGTTATTTCAAACTAGAATCAGATAAATTTGTCAAGTTGTACATCTACAATCCAGAATTCATGTGCAGCATGAACAAGTTCACACTTTTTCCAAGGCTTATAATTGAAATCATATTACATAGTTGTAGTGCTAGCTATCCCAGACCACCATTTTGATGAAAGATAGTTGTGAATTTACTCTTGCATACTGGTGCCATATCTGCAAGTCAAACATTCATACATTTTTAAATGAGAGTTCTGTATTGATCTTTTGCTGAAGAAAAAACAAAAATAGCAATATTCAATCTCTAGTAAAGAGAAATAAAAACAAGAAAAAATGTAGTATTTAATTTGTTGTAGACTAATTTCCTGATTTACCTGATATCATTCTAATATATTAAGTAAGTGATAAATCTACACTAGAAAACTAAGTAATAACATTGAGTAGTTATGAGAAGAATTTTGGACTTCTTGTAACAAGCTGGACAGGTGTTAGTAAGAATGTCCATTACACTTGTAAATGTATGCGCATACTACTGCATAGAGAGATAGACACTAATTTATACCCCCAGTTTACTGTAAACAGGTTCATCTTCTTATCAGTGAAGTCCTGTTATTTCCTATAGATGTATTGAATTTCACATATTTAGTGCTAATGACACTCGGTTTTTGTTCAGGCTCTATCAGGCCAGGCTAACTGTGGATAATAATTCTTTGAATCCACTTATACACTCTTACAGTTTAAAACACAGAAATACTTATTGGATACTAAAACAAAATCCGCACATTTAATAGATAAATCTGTTCTTGGGTGTCTTGACTATTTAGTGGTAAATTTGCTGGAAATTAGGCATGGATGATTGGACACCTTCATAGGACCTGGATCAGTTTACATAAGGCCTGAGTTGTATCTGTGTGTGTAAAGGAGATTTACTTAAGATTTCTTTACTCATTAGGTGATCCACTGGCTATGAACAGAAGACTGGATATAGTGTGAAAGAACTTACTGTTTTTAACAATTCTAGAGGAAAATTCCCAAGCATGCTATCATTATTGATGTTATTAGCTGTAAATAGTGATCTCTCTGTTAATTGGATGTTTTTACTATAATACAGCTATTGAGTTAATTTGCATACAAGCATTTAATTTGATTGTGTGTGGTATAACGGATCTAGGTGTAACACATTGTAATATAACTATCATAGTTTACACACAGATAAATGAAGGAACAGAGATTTCAGCAGGATTTACTATCTTATATAAAGTTATACATTTCTCACAGAAGAAAGATATATCAGGGATTTATTTTAAGTTTTATAATGTGTTGGATTAAAATGAAATTATCTTAAATGTAAGTAACTAAAATTTGTCATCCTTTTATAATCAATTCAAATTTAAAATATTGGTAAGGCTGCAGGCACCTCGGTCCAGGCCTTGGTTCCAGCACTACAGTCTCTCATCTCAGTCGACACTACATTGATTATTTATAATTGTCTATGTCTTTTAGAAAAAAAAACAACCTACATAGGAGTAAATCAACCAAAATTTAATATTAAACCAAGTTATATTATTATTTACATAATATGAGTGGAGTTTATGATATAGTAAAGCTAGATAATGATTATATACATTCATATTGGAGTTTAATCCTCATCTTTATTGAACCCTTAGGCTTAGAAATTTTAATTGCTGAATCATCTTGATTCTTCAGTTTTTTTCTGATTTACTTCATAATTATTATTACTCTTTAAACTTAAAGAGGATCATACATTTTAAAGGGTATTTTTGTAATTATTATTAAGCAAAAAAGTCCTAATGATGGTAGCATAGCTACCGAAACATGTAGACCAGGCCCCGGTTTCACAATCATTCACTCAACTGAGTGTACACTCAGCTCAAATCAGGGAATATTTCAATGTCAATTTTTAAAACATTACACAGTTAAAATTGAATATCTTATGTTATATTTAAATTGTTTGGTGTAGATTTGTTGAACAAAATAAATTATTGTTTCATAAAACTTAATTTTTATTAAATATTGATGAGAGAAAAATGTTGAGTGTACACTCAGTTGAGTGAATGATTGTGAAATGGGGGCCAGATAATAAAGTTTACCATTAATTGTTTCATCATGTGTTGAGATCCATTTTTAAATAATATTTTTAAGCAAGAATTTTTTATACTTTTTTCAAGAAGATCATGATACATTATCATCAGATTATATAGATAGTTCAGTTGCTTTTTTCCATGGTAACTTGGTAACTGTCATTTCATTTTTTCTTTTTATTATTTCTATTTTCCATTTCTGCTGTGTTTATCCTTCTAGAATAAGTGAAATTAGATTCTAATCCATGAGAACATTTGACTTATGATATATATTTAACTTAAAATTATTCTGGGTTTTTTTTTTTTTTTTTTTTTTTTTTTTTTTTTTTTTATTTTGAAATAAGAAAAAATATATGATGTGAAATTTTCTAGGAAATAGGGAAAACAATATCCTCAAGTTTAAATGTTAATATTTGATAAAGTAATGTATTTTTAATATTATTATTTTTTGCAATTAAAAGAAATGTCAAAAATATCTTTTAAATAACACTTGTCCATTTTTTGAATTCAAAAAAGAAAAATTATTCACCCTTCCCCAACCATTTCTACCAGGAAGAGGCTTTGATAGTTGATTGGTCAAACAATGTGCTGATTTATGTATCATAGCATCTCTCACCTTTGTAAGTGTAATGAGCTTGCTTGTCATTGGTTAGTAATTTTTTGCAGGGTATTTCAATTTTCTTCAAATTTAAATGAAGGGCCTTAATGTACATTAATGCATTTCAACTAGCATGTAAAACACCATTTATGAAGTACCAGGGGTATTATCATATTAACAATAAATAAAAAAATAATGGTTTACAGCATTCTGAGATCGAGCATCTTTGCATGTTCCTGATTTCACATACCTGGGATAGGTGTGGTGTGTAGGATGTTAAATATAGGTGTTAATGATACTTAAATTACTGTGAAGAGAGGAGGGAGGATGCTAGTTTTTGTTGTCTTGTTGGTGAGACATGTATGATGTATGGTAGATATAAACTTTATTTATCATCTCTCCTCTTTCAACACATGTTGATGACTTTCACTGATAACAGGATCATAAATATTTCATATCTATCTGTGGCATAGTCAAAAATTTTGACTACTCTCTCTCTCTCTCTCTCTCTCTCTCTCTCTCTCTCTCTCTCTCTCATTCTCTCTCTCTCTCTCAGACCACAGTGACCAAGAGGTAAGTGTCTAAATGCTTGTGTTAAGTTAATTTGCTTGTCAATGGTTAGTGATTTTCTCTAGGCACTTAAGTTTTCTTCACCATTTATAACTGACCATCTAAATACTAATGAAAGAACCTTTACTTTGTTTACTCTCTCTCTCTCTCTCTCTCTCTCTCTCTCTCTCTCTCTCTCTCTCTCTCTCTCTCTCTCTCATCATTAAATAGAATTTCACCATTCATATGCAGATTATGAAAGTTTTATCCCATATGCCCTTACATAGTACACAGATAAGATATGCATCTTAATACACAAAATTTGAATAGAGTATCATATTTTGACCAAGTCTTATTGGCTCAAGATAGCCCATATTTTGCCATAGAGATCTAATCTTGAATTAGTATTACTTACTCTCAAACTTTTGCTAATAATTTTTTTCTACAGTACTTTAAATTTTACTATAAAAAGTTTTGAAATACTTACTAATAATAGTCTTATCTACATATATCTTTTTCAAATTTTCGAACAGATTCTCGTAAACTGTATTACAATTTTTTTTATAAGTCCTTCATTTACCTGAAATCATTACTACCTGTATTTAATACAGCGGGTGCTTGTCTATTGTTGAAATGCATAGGAATGTATTGATTTGGTTACAGTCAAAAACATTACTTTTTTTTATGCAAAACATAGTCTTCAAATCTGAAAGATCTGATTTGTGAAAGAAGAAAATTAAAAAATTTATCTGTTTTCCTTCAGGAACTCCAGCGTACACAGCAAAAAAAAAAAATACTAGTAGTATAAAAATACATGAAAAATAAACAGATTTGGTAATACAGTAGAACTTCAATAACTCAAACTTCGATATCTCGAATACCACGGATAACTCGAAGTCTTTATTTTGTCCCGACCGGTTTGACTCGAAGTAAAAATTCGGTCTGTAGCTGAAAAATTTATTAAAATTAACCTCAAAAACTCGAATTTTTACTAACAATGTATGATCAATGGACCGTTTAATAAAACGATCAGAGAAATCACATATCGGTAATTAGGCTTCCGTTATAGTAGAGAAATGAACCGAGTAGTTCTTGCTTTCTACGGATTAATTAGTATCAATTAACGGATTAATATTCAGTACCGTCAAGGACAATTAAACCTAACAGGTAAGCTAATCCTCTACTCTAATAAAAGAAGCCGAAGAATATGCGGTTGTCGATAACTTTTGATTTGAGTTCTCCAAGCTTAATAAAAACTGACTAGCCCCGTTGTACTCACGACTGCATTAAAATCTTAAATGACTTATTGCACTGCTTTATAATTTAATTAACTTTCTGTTAGTATTTTCTAACGAATGTAAAAAATAAGCATTTTTATACACATGTACATATATCTGATTTCCGATTTCGTTGTTCGTATATATCGTGATTTTAAAATAAAATAACACATTTTTGCACGCTTTTACCGTCAATATCAATTATTTAATATATTCTTTATTATATTTTCTTTAAAAAAGTATCTTTTACTTTTTTTACATTCGAGTAGAGGTAATTGTATAAAACATCAAGATTTCTGTAGTGGAAAACATATACTAGTATTAAGGTGACACCATTCTTGGACATCATCCTTCAACTTCGATAACTCGAACACCCCGATAACTCGAAGTCCCCAGTGAAGTCCCGGGCACTTCGAGTTATCGAAGTTCTACTGTAGTTCACAAGTTTTGGTGTTAAAATAGTTCCAAGTTTTTTGTGTTATGAAGTTTTTAAGAAAACATGCAGTGTTAATTAATGTTGATTGCAGTTTAACATCTAGGATGTTCTATCTATATATTACATACAGCCCAGGCTTTACCTGTGATAATACAGTGATTAAGCAGCAAGATTTCGCAGCATCATAACCAAACTAGCATCTCTCTATCAGGTTCGAACTTTTTTTCTTAAAAAAAACCCTACCTATACTGTGATAAGCTGTTTCATAAATCAGGTATTCTACCTATCTTCACAAAAATCGGCAGGTCACAGGCCTGATTTTTTTCCCCAGGTTGTCGGTCTGTTTTCTGTCGTTTAAAAGGATAATAAACTTTACACTGTTTGTTTTTCTTTAAAAAATTTTATGAGAAAAATCGGAAAATGAGATGTCTTGAAATTCCAGATTAAGTATTTTAGAAGTGGAAGATTTGATTTATGTGTATTATAATGATGCTGTTTTATATTCCTATTGTTAGTATCACTATCTCGGTATTAGATAAGAAATGTTGTTTTTATTGATAAGTAAGTATTTATTTATTTGTTATATATTGTAGCCATGTTTTTATAATCAGTTGGATGTCAGTCAGTATTGTTATAAATCTTGTTGGCTTCTCTCTTAAATATTCTGTAATCTTCAACTTTTTTTAAAAGATGAACTATTGATTACCTGTTGTATATACACCACAAAAATACAAAAAAAAAAAAAAAAGAACTCTGATGATGATGATTGAAATAACAGCAAAGATTACTTAGATGAAATTCTGCACTATAAATAAAGATTGATTTATTTTTTCTGGATTGAATGCGTAACCTGGATTGAATGCGTATGTCATCAGCCCTGCAATAGAATAAGCCTCCAATGTCATACACTGGTGGATTGGTCAACATTTAGGCAACCTATATGTCATATCCCAAACAAAGGTCAATATCATAATGGCCTAATTTTTATGTCCTACTACTCCAATAGGGTCAGAATATTCGGGACTACTAAGTTTTCACTCCCAAGTAAGGTCAGTGTTAAAATCTTCAGTTTAAGTTGTGAAATCAAGCTTTTTTTCTTGGCATGTTGGTTTCTTAGCTATATTAGCTAAAGGAGTTGGTAAGTGGAAATTTATATTGTGAATTAGCTATTTCTGTTGACATTTGTATTTAATTGTGAATTAGCCATTGCTGTCGGCAGTTACTTTTCATTGTGAATTAGCTATTGCCATTGACATTTGTATCTCATTGTGAATAACTATTGCTGTTGGCATTTATGTGAATTAGTTATTGCTGTTGACATTTATGTGAATTAGTCATTGCTGTTGACATTTATGTGAATTAGCTATTGCTGTTGACATTTATGTGAAGTAGCTATTGCTGTTGACATTTATGTGAATTAGCTATTGCTGTTGACATTTATGTGAATTACTCATTGCTGTGACATTTATGTGAATCAGACATTGCTGTTGACATTTATTTGAATTAGCTATTGCTGTTGACATTTATGTGAAGTAGTTATTGCTGTTCACATTTATGTGAAGTAGCTATTGCTGTTGACATTTATGTGAAGTAGCTATTGCTGTTCACGTTTTTGTTAAATAGCCATGGCTGTTGGCATTTATGTGAATTAACTATTGCTGTTGACATTTATGTGAATTAGGCATTGCTGTTGAGGTTTGTGTTTAAAAGTTTCTGGATCAAATTACTAAATATCAGTAAAAAGTAACTTAACTCTGTATTATAAAATATTGTTTCAATTTTAAACCTCCTCTCAGAAGGGATTCAATTTTTGTTTCAGAAATACCATTATTTATTAAATACAAAGTAATTATACACAAACTGTGGTCTGCATGTAAATGAAATTTACCAAACAATGATTTTAATTGTCCTATTTAGACAAGAAAATGTCTTTTTAATGAAAGTAATAAGAAAATGAATTCTAAGTGAAATTGATTACACTTGTAGCACTGTTGATTACAAGTTATATTACAGTTTCATCATAATTTGATATCCGTTTAATAACCCAAAATGAAATATCACAGTGCCTAACTAAAGGTCAAGGTCAAAGATAAGGTCACAACAAAACAGAGATCTTTGTTAACTTGCTGTGTGATTCAATGTTTACATGATATCGTAACTGTCAAGCTCATCAATACAAAAACTAATCGTTGTCAAAAAATGCAGCTTTTCTGATGTCAGAACTAAAGCAATAAAGGGTAGAAAGCAATAAAATTGGTATCCTTATTTATGAGGAAATTTATGAAATGAAGCGTTTTAAGGAAATTATACACTGATTTATGATGGTAGTTGATCCTGTATGAATAGTTGAATCTCTCATAAAAAATCATTGTTAATGGAAAAATTGCACATATTTGCATCTTGCCTGATATCAGCTGTTTTTGAATTGCGGATTAGTATTGGGGCTAGACTGTCTTAGAATTATGCCCAAATTAATACTTGACAATTATAATGCTGGCGTGTTTACAAACAGTAATTTATGGAATAAGATACCAACTAAAATGTCTTAAATGCATTTGTCAGACTTAAAAAATACCATTAAATGATATCCCATATAATTCTGATTTAAATTAGATGTGCTGGTTCATTTTTTGTGTTATTGTTCATTCCACCCACTTCCCTCTGTGATAATAAGATTAAGTTTTTTTTTTTTTATATTTGTGCATATTTTTGATTTGGCAAATGTGGTTTGTTTTATTTGAAATTATAACCTCAATCCCTTTACCAAAAAAAAAAACAAAAAACATAGACAATGTATTGCAATGTTTAAAACTTTAAAACTGCATGATGCTTTGATTTTAATCTCTCTCTCTCTCTCTCTCTCTCTCTCTCTCTCTCTCTCTCTCTCTCTCTCTCTCTCTCTCTCTCTCTCTCTCTCTCTCTCTCTCCTGCTCTCTCCTCTCTCTCTCTCTCTCCCTCTCTCTCTCTCTCTCTCTCTCTCTCTCTCTCTCTCTCTCTCTCTCTCCTCTCTCTCTCTCTCTCTCTCTCTCTCTCTCTCTCTCCTCCTTTATGATTGAAAAGTGTACATTTTTTGAGTGAAAACTTTTTTAAAATAAAATTTGAGAAAATTTTCTTATTTTTCAACTTTTAAACTATTTTTGCAATGGGGTTATATCCCTTAACTTCAATGTTAGGATTATTTGACCATTTTAGAAGTTAGCAAATTGATAGCATCTTAAATCACTCTATTTATCAGACTAATGAAATCAGTGGGTAAAGGGTATTGCACTAGTATATAATTAAATATATAGTTATAGTGGTCTAGAAAAATAGAGGGATCCCTAAGCACTGTTGATATTACAAAATTAATGTTTTTTAAAAGGTTTTTAAGTATAATTAACACATGTTACTTATTTTGCTATTAAGGGTGATAATTAAGAGTTATAATTCCATTTTATATTGAGTAAAAACACATTTTTTATTTGGGAATGAGTTAGGCATTTTAAGATTTCTGAAATTAAGCAGTTTTATCCCCTTCACATCCCAGTCCCTTACCCGCTAATTAACCTGGCTTTTAAAACAGTTTACATAATTCAGTGTTATTAATAAAAGATGTGAATTTTACCAGATATTCTTGAGAAAACAGAATTACAAACTTGATTGTTATTTATTATAGTGTTAGAGTGGAAAATCAGTGGTGTCAAATAAAAGGAAAAAATGAGTTCTTCCAGTACAAAACCTGCTTTCCCAACCCAGTAACAACATACACCAAACAAAACAACTTGTCTAGTTGGACAAGTAAGATTAAAACTTTAGTCAATGTCTTTACAAGTCCAACAAAATCATAAATAAATAAATAAATAAATAAATAAATAAATAAATAAATAAAAATAGTCCTGTTTTACATGAAAAATTTGCTACAAGTAAAGGTCAAGTCAAGGTCAATTGCTGTGATGTAATCGATAACCATTTAACACTACAATCTAACTAAAATAAAATGATTTTCTATAAATAAAGAGAAACAACAATACAATGCATGGTAACAATGAATTCACTTAATATTCTGTCAGTTAGGATTATCAGCATTGGGCAGATGTATTAATCCAGCGAGCCAGATAGCGAGCGAGCGTATACAAAGTACTGAGATAATATCACCTGGCTTTGATCCAGTATGCAGCAATAATTAAGTAATACCTAAATACCATACATCTAGTAATTTATTGTGTGTTCTGTTAATTAGTGTATATATATTCTAATCACATGACCTGTCAAACATTTATACAACAATGACATACCTCGAACCACAAAAATCGTCTAAATCTCCATACCAATCATGTCTTATCATTCCATCACATCGAGGTATTTAACACATACATATCACAAAATCATTTTGAGGAAATGCAAATGTACCTTTTATTGCTAAGCATCTAATGTCAATAGCAGTAGCCACCCCCCCCCCCCACACACACACTTATGCAAGCACACACACACATGCAAGTGCTGCACACATACATGCAAGCACACACACACACACAAGCACACTTGCACATACACACATACACATGCAAGCAAGCACACACACACACACACACACACACATGTAAGCACACACACACACACACAAGCACACTTGCAAGCACACTTGCACACACACATACACATGCAAGCACACACACACAAACACACACACACACACACTTTTAAGGAGACTTGTGATCTAGTAACATATTTATTTGTTTAACATTTAAGTCTGTCTGTAAAAGTGTTCATCTTTAATTTTCTTCTCCCTAGAGTCCTTGACGTCTGATAAAGACCATTAAAAGCTAAAATATAAAACTTAATTGATTTTGTATAATGATATAAGCCAGTTTCTCTCTCTCATCCTCATGTGGGAAATCAAATTCTCATTGGCCTTTCTAAACCATCTGATCTCTTATCAAATCAACTGGTCAAGCAGTCTCTACTTAATGTTATCAAAATAAACAGTGATATATTTAATTTTACCATTTATATCAACACTTCCCAGACTAAACTTATGAAGTAATGAATGAAACTATATTTGATTTAACTAATTCACTCCATTGTATCAAGCTAAGAAAAGCTTATTTTCTCCCTATTTAATTGCAGAAAAGTTTGTAAGAAATCTCACAAATTTCAGTTATATTTGCAGATAATTTTCTCCTAAAATTATCCATAATCTGTTTATATAAATTATTTTTTAGACACAGGAAATCCAAATATGTAGTTTGAAACATCAAAGCACATTGAAATAAAATGGTTTTAAAATTACAGTAAATTACAGCGATTTGCTTCTAACATTTATACTTAAAAATTGTACATGTGTTATACTGGTATGTAATTATGTACAAATAATTCCTCTATATCCCATGTTCAATTAAAAATCTCCTTGTGTGCTCCCTCCCCATGTAAATACATACAGGCACTATTTATTTTCCATCCTTTTTGCCATGACAATATTTCTATTAAAAAGCAAGCAGCTTGTGTTAACATTGTTACAATCGTTGTTACGCTAATACACATAATCATTTTGTAATTTCCTCCTCACAACTCAAACTGCATTCTTATAACAGAAACACTTAAATAATTATATCATTAATTACTGCTAAACACTGATGTCATGTTACTGTGTAATTCTAAGTGATAATGCTGCTGATGCTGAGGAGGATGCTGAGGATGATGCTGGTATTATACCTTGCTGCTGTAGAATTTTCTACAGCATGTAGCAATACTTTCTTGTTCTCGAAATTCAAATAGAGAATAATATTGACATCCTCTGAAAAATCCTGGTCTCACTTTCATGGCACCAACTGGTGATTTCATTTACACAAATCTCAGTATGATCCTACACTAAGTTTGGTTCAGATCAGTTCATCAATGTAGAGTAAAGAGTGGTATTTACATATTGTTGACACCTGCCCTAAGGCTGGTGTTTGCTGAGTTTTTAGTGATGTAAAATTAGTTTTTGTTACATCTTACTGGCTTAATAATTTTTATTTTAAAACAAGATTTTAGCTACAAATTCTCTTTTTCTCATGCCACTTCAGTATCAAACTGAAATGTATAAGTACAAAGGTCACCAAATGGCTTAACAAGTCTGTCATGTCAGCGTTTATTTTTGTAAGGGAAGTTTTGATGAAACACAAACCTGTTAACATGTTATTGTTTTGTTGTCAAAGGAAAATCAGACATAAAATAATGTCTGAACCTTGAAAAAAAAAAAAAAAAAAGAAAGAAAAAAAAAAAAAAAAAAAGTTGTGATAACATAGTCATAATATAGTTCTAGACAAGTAAACAAGTAAGTAAGTAGGCTTGTATACCTGTAGTACTAGATTGATCTTCTTTATAAATCAGAATTTACACAACCAATTTTTGTCTAGCCTGGCATTGCCATATGGTGAGACTTAGGTGTTACTTTTTCGGTGTCATCGGCAGCATTGGCGGCGGCATGTCAAAATGTGAAAGTTTATGTTAAAAGTAATGTATTTTCTACTGAATCAAAAACTAACCAGGCAAGACATTTAAATCTGTGGAATTCTTGTTATATTCAACATTAGAAGAAAGAGTTTTCTAGAAAAATTATGTATACATGTAGTATACATGTAGTTTCAAACTAAATGGTCTTAAATATGGAATTATAATGAAAAAGCATATATGTTAATAAGTCAGTGTAACTTAGCTATCCAAGCTTAATAGTACAATGTACAAATATATGTGAATTTTGTAAGACTTTTTAAATATATATATATATATATATATATATATATATACAGAGAGAGAGAGAGAGAGAGACTTTTTTAAAAAAACATTTCCACTATATTGTGCATTTTTTAAAACTTGCTTTCTGTTCTGAAATCACCTAGCAAGCCATGCTAAATTTGGAACATTTTTCTGCAAAATAATAAGAAGAAGAATATTTTGTCAGATAAATATCTAATGCCTTGATCTAAAAAGTATGACACCACTACTTGGGCATGCTTAAAACAGTTTTCAGATGATTGAAAAATTCAATAAATTGCTCTTATAGCCAATTAGTCTGTTAATTCATGCATATTTTACATAACATGATGAAAGACCAGATGGTTAAAGAGATCCCAGAGAAAAAAAAGAGTCATATTTCTGAGTTTTTGTAATTATTTGGAATCAAGTGATTCCTGACATGTGTATACATAAATAAGCCATCAATGACAGTTAGTTAATTAATATTTTGTCTTGAGATAATATGTAATTGATTTTTATGCTAGAGATTGTTATCAGATTTTAAAACATTAAGCTGTCATAATCACAGTAATTTTGGATATAAAAAAGAGAAAAATTATGAATGTTGTCAAAACAACCAAAAGGATGTATGTTGGAGAAATTTGTCATAATTTTAAATTGCGCTAACATGATTGTTGATGATGTTTATATGTTATAAATGATATTGAGATGAGCTTTTGAAATGAGAGTTACTTCCCTTTAATCTAAACTAGTCAGATTCAGTAGCTTACAAAAAGTAGATATACTTTACTGCTGTTCAATACAAATGGTATCATCACCAGGTTGAAATTGATATTTTTGTCAATGGTGTTTTCTGGAAATGAAGAGAGGAAGTGTTTTATTGTGAGATATATCCTTACTGTAAAGTTGTTCTGATATTACTTTATTGTGTAAAGGATTACCATTAATTCAGATGGACGACTGTGCTAATTACCACATTTGAGACTTATTAAAGTTTTCAACTTTCAACTTTAAACATTCTTGGTTTTTTCTTGACTGATCACTGAAAATTTTGTTTAAAGGAAAATGAGACTTACTTATTGAAATAAATTGAAACATAGACAGTAGTGAAAAAAATATGTCCACATTGGTCTAAGATTGAAAAAAAACATGCTTCAATGTCATATAGATGTCTTCTATCATCTTTGATTAAAGTGATATGTATTCATTTTTGACAAAAATTGTTATGACTCAAATTCAAACTTTTAATTATTACTTTATTCAAATTTTCACTTTTCTGTTTTATTGGGGTCATAAGGCCTCTGTAGTCATTAATCAGGTTCACACAGGGTATTTTAAAATTTATCAAACAAAATAAAAGTTTGTTCTTGTAAAACGGTTCAGTTTAGACAGGTTTTCGGTTTTCACAGGTTCCATATGCTACCCAATAATATTATCTAAATTTATTTATTAGGTCCTTAGATTCAACTGAATCTGTGACCACAAAACAACTATATACATATACAAACATAAAACAGTATTGTTATAAACTTTCATAACTGTGATATTTTTTTTAAAATAAAATACAAGTCAGAGTGAATGGAGTGGAGTAATGGTGTTTTACTCCCCAGTCCAGATTCTTGCACTTATTTCGAGACGGTCAATTCTAGGATGTTGGAGGAAACCAGAGTGCCCAGAGATAACCACCAACCTTCGGCAAGCGAATTGACAAACTTTATCACACTAGGATCTGTCCCAAGTGGGATTTGAACCCAGGTGGTGAAAGGCGCTGTGATCCATAAGAATACAGTTAAGACCACTCGGCCACTGAGGGCCCTTCTATGTGATCAGATTGTCTTTATAAACAGGTTCACATAACTATAAACTGTCTTGTCTTTTTATAGAAGTCATGTCATAGATAGGTACAACTGTACTGACTCTACCGGATATATTAAAACTAGGGGATTAGTACAGAAAGGTCATAAATTAAACAGAGAGTACCACTGATGGTAGAGTATAACTCCCTTAGGGTATCCATAACTCAGTTGGCAGTACTTTGTGCTCTCAGATAATTTACTATTAATCAAAATTTTCAGCGGTTTTAATTTTAATTTTTGAAATTAATTTGAAACTAAAGTTTGTTCCCTCATGCAAAGCATTTTGTAGCGTATAATTTCAGAACTTTCAATTCATTAATTTTCAACTGTTTGATTTATGTTTTTATCTATCGAACTTTTTGCCTCTAATATCACTGATGAGGAATGATTTTCTGAAATGAACACATATAGCACATCAAAATTTAACAGGTATTTTTGTTATATATTTATTAAAGCTTACCAACACAAACTCTGTTTAGCCAGTCGAAATTTGGTCAATTTTATATACAGAGGTTTATTATAGCAGTGTTGACTGTACTTCATCATGCAGACATTTTCTTTGTTCATTCAGTAGCCAGAATGACATGGTTTTTATCACAGAAACAGATTATACAAGAATTGCTCTTTCTCCCATAACTCATGTTTTATGCACTGTTGTTAAAAAATAAAAAAACACAAAAAAAAAATATGAGAATTTATTAGTGTATTCTATTACCATAACAATTAGTTAAGGTTGATTGTTTGCCAAAGAATCCATAGACAATTGGTCGTTAAAATAAATCAGAGGCAAGAAAAATCACAAAGATGTGCAAGGCTTGACAATTCTGAGTGTCAATATAATGTGATGAAATCAAATTTGATTTTTAAAAATATTTAGTGAATGATCTCTTAGAGGCCATTATAAGCTGGTGACTGCAGATGAGAAGATGTGATCCTACAGCTCAAACAAACCAGTATTGTCACTTATCACGGATCCTTGGTCCTTAATCTCGTTAATATTCCATATAATGAACTGATGACTGTTTCCATGATGTCGCTAAGCCACCTTCAAGACATAATCTCCTTAAGGAGAATGATGGAGAGAACAATGACCATATAACATCCCCCAGACTTTAAGTAGTATTGAGGGAGGGGTATAATTTCCCTATCAGCAAAATATAGGTAATTAATGCCAATATCAAGGCTCCTCCTGAGGAGATTGGTGTCAGAAAACTGAAAGAGATTGCTTAATAAGAGATTGACCAATATAATCAGCTTCTTTATATAAACGTGTGCAGTAAGTGTGCATAAATGTGTATCTGAGTGAATTGATAAAACAAGGTTACAGCTATTGTCATGACAATGAGATGATTTTTGAAAGGGGCATTTAGTTGTTAATGTCCCCAGTTTGATGAGATTAATAAGCTATTGTCCATATTCTTTAGACTTGATTACAGATAATCTACCATCTCTGTTTAAAACATTTCCTTTTTTAAAATTATTTGTCAATTACATTTGATGAATCATGTATCAATATTTTTTCATTTTTCTGGGTTTTTAGTGTGCATTTTTAATGGATTTTATTGATCAATATTTTATATGATTTATAAGAAAAGATCTAGAAAAGCAGATATTATTGTGTTGGTTTTTTTTCTCTTTTTTTTTTATCAGTTTCTGTAATTTTTATGTCATTTAAATTTCTTTAGAAACAAGATTCACGGATGCTAGCTGAATCAAATGATATTGTTTTTTTTTTAATTAATCACATTATAATTTTAATGATTTGCTTTTTTTACTTTCTTTTTTTTTGACATCTACAGAAAATTATAAAATTATAAAATTTAAAAAAAGACCTAATTTACATTTTTAAGTGATCTTTTAAACAAGTGTTAACTTTGTTAACGTGTACACTTAGTAAATATTTTAGAGATATCATATTGAGTCATTGACAAATTATTAATAATACATGTATATATGTACTTAGATATGTGATATTGAATGGTACCTGTAACATACTGACATTAAATATTGTAACAAATACAGTTATATTGAATTTACTTGTACTGTTACATATATACATTTGTCAACTGAGCATTTATTTGGACAATCATTTGACCATCGGTCATTGTTACAATTCATTCATTGTTACAATGGACGCCAGCTGCCGTGTCCCACTGTGACAAATATTTAGACCTTTAAGTTCAGTTCTTTAAAACAAATAAAATAATTCCAATTCTTTAATAAGTGTTGACACAGTAACACATTCAACAAAATAAATAGTAAATGGATTTAGTTAACATTAGTGTATATTTGTTTGTTGGGGACATGTCATAAAGGGCCAAGTTGACTTTAAGTTGTGATTGAGGTCAACTTGACCACACATACCAATTAATCAAAGCTTATAAATAATGGTTTTTATATTGAAGTTTGGCCACAATGCAGAGATGTAAGAGGTGTGCAAATGGATCAATTTAACTCTAAAATCTTTGTGCTGTTTTTGCTTGTTGTTGAAATAATGGAAACTGATCTAGTCACATATAATAGAGTAACTCTCTGGTTTGGATCCAGTCTTGTTGTACTTTGTTGTACTTTATTGAGCAGTCTCCCTGTCTAGCCTCTGGGCTAGGGCTCATTATATTGTGGCAAAGACACCTTGTGAGAAAGTGGGAAATTATATGAGGTATCTTCTCTGCTGTAACACTCAGGATAACATGTTATTATTGGATATTGAGCGGAATCTAATGGCAATATTTATGGACAAATTCTGTAATCATTAGCCTGGGATAACTATCCAATGAAACCCTACAGTTAATATGGATAGAAAGAAAAAGGTGAGTTTATTCTGGTGAGGTGGTGTCAATACCCTTTTAACTAGCATTTTCATTGAGTATATACTTCTATAACTTGACATAGGTGCAGATACTTGGGTCCTGGTTGACCACCTGACTGGGGTACGGAGTATGAATTACCCTTTATCAGCTGACAGGGGTACGGAGTATGAATTACCCTTTATCAACTGACAGGGGTACAGAGTATAAATTACCCTTTATCAACTGACAGGGGTACGGAGTATGAATTACCCTTTATCAACTGACAGGGGTACAGAGTATGAATTACCCATTATCAACTGACAGGGGTACGGAGTATGAATTACCCTTTATCAACTGACAGGGGTACAGAGTATAAATTACCCTTTATCAACTGACAAGGGTGCAGAGTATGAATTACCCTTTATCAACTGACAGGGGTACAGAGTATGAATTACCCTTTATCAACTGATAGGAATGTGAAGTCTTGAGTCCTGCAGAATTGCCTGGCATGAATGTAGAGTCTTGATTCTTGGATCAACATTGCATTTTTACTTTTTTATGGGACCTATATGACTTGAAATTCAACTATAAGTGTTTGTTGCATTGCCAAAATATGAACATTACAAAACCACTATGACATTTTCCTGTTCATCTGCCATATTCTATTTTTGAATTTAATCTATAATACATTCAAAAATGGTATATGACACATCTACCTGTCGTTGCTTTTTAATGCTGTGTTAATTATAGTAATTTTGTCATGATTTTTTGTTTTCTGATAGCATTTCTTTAATTTTAAGTACAATGTACTAAAAAGATTATATTTTGTTTTTCTATTTATTATTATTATCACTATTACTATTATTATTATTATTATCATCGTCACCATCATTATCATCATCATCATCATCATTATTATTATTATTATTATTATTATTATGTTTTGTTTTTCTATTTATTATTATTATTATTATTATTATCATCATCATCATCATCATCATCATCATCATCATTATTATTATTATGTTTTGCCCTTTTATACATGTATTTTTATTTGCCATTTAATTACTCAATACTAGAAAAATCACAAATCATTGTATGTATATATAAAGTAAAGAATGTGACACATATTTTGTAATGCTTTATCTTATTGGCTGTTCTTCATTGATGTCCTATTTCTATAGAATTTGGAACTAATTTATCATTTTTATCCTCATAACTTATCCTTAACAAACATTGATAAGTTAATCAGAGTTAAAGAAAAGATAGAAATTAGGAATTATATCAGCATGACAGATTTATGACAAAGAAATTGACACTTTGAAATAAACACCTTCACTTGTCTTCACTTTCTAAAAAGGTGACATAAAGTGAGTGGGTGAAAAGGTGTTACCAAACACAGAGAAATTAACGCCTTTATTTCTCAAAGGCAAATTAGTAGCTGCTTTACTTCACTGAGAGAGAAGTTGACAACTTTCACTTTGTAAAAGTATTTCTTTCATTGTCTCAGAATTAGCCAGTGAAATGGAGGTTAGAACATCCCAGTCAGTGTTACCTTAATTAATGTAATAAACAAATCATTGAGAAGTTGATACTTTGAAAAATATAAACCTTTACTTGAAATAGAAACCTTAACTTTCTGAAAGGTCAGATGTCAGTCCCTGTCCTTAAAAGGTAAAGCTGAAGTGGGATTTACATCTCAGTCAAGGTTATAATACTATTAAAGAAAATGATAATCGGAAATCAACACCTTTACTTTCGTAAAGGTAAAACAGTAGCCCCTTTCTTACTTTAACCTGAGGTAGATGCCCTGGTGGTAGTTTGTTTAATTAATGACCGAGCTAGGTCAGTGTGAAAAGCAGATTAAATGTAAGTCCAGTTTGTTGACCAATGGTCAAGATCTTGGTAAAGAAAATATGCAGTTTACAAGATAAATATTGATGTAAGAAACAAGACTCTGAAATGTTTTCACCTGGGAATTTTAATTAATTTATGTTGGATGGTAATATTGTAAAAATGTCTGGATACAAACAATACTCACTTGTAAGTATGCATTACAGATGCATTGGATGAAGTGGAGGGGGGGGGCAAGACTGTGGTATGTAAACAAAACCAATCATAAATCTTGCCATCTCAAGTTTTAACAAATGTTCTAATACAGTCAGATATTGATAAGTCTTCAATTAGGCACTGAGTTGTGGGCTTGAGTGTATGCTCTCAGTAGTTAAACATACAGCGCTGTGCCAATAATTTGTCATGTAACACAATATACCCATTCTATGTCATATTGATCTTATTTAAAATGATTCTGATTTTATTCCAGGGCAATTGAGGCAAAATTATTGTTGTATTTCTGTTTCATTTCAATAATGTTAACTTAAATGATTTGTAGCTTTTAAAAAATAATGTATATGTATATTTATATACTAGTATTTAAAACTTTCTATAAATGATTCTGTTGACTACTATAAATAGATTGTAAAAATTGGTTTAGAAATAAAAATTTATTTTTGGGGGAAAAAAAATCATAGTTAACACAAAAGTTTTGTAATGTTAAATAATTCTGGTATGGTACTGTCGACTGTCAGAGAAAATTAGCTCAGGACTAATGTTAAATAATTTCGGTATGGTACTGTCGATTGTCAGAGAAATTAGCTCAGGACTAATGTTAAATAATTCTGGTATGGTACTGTGGACTGTCAGAGAAAATTAGCTCAGGACTTAATGTTAAATAATTCTGGTATGGTACTGTGGACTGTCAGAGAAAATTAGCTCAGGACTTAATGTTAAATAATTCTGGTATAGTACTGTGGACTGTCAGAGAAAATTAGCTCAGGACTTGCTGTATTCAGAGTGACACCAGAGTCACAGAAATACAGGCATAAAGTAGTGCCAAAAAGGTGTTCAATAAATACAAAATAGATCTTTTATCTAAAGAAAACTTTATTATACACATAAAATCAAATAAAAGTGCATTATGTCAAGATAAACGGGATTAGCTCACAGCATTAACTTGTTTTATGTAACGTTATCAATTCCTGAAAACAAACCTGCTTTAATGTTTCACATAACTCATTGTGTTTTATTTTACCCGTTTTATGACCTTTGAAACTTAACGTGTAATAATCTTAAATTTATGTCATAGATAATGAAATTTTAATTTTTAATATGTATTTATTGTTTCATATAAATTTGGCTATTTGACATAATTTTACTGGCTTTAAAGCAAAATTCTAGAGTTATTTTATCACAAATATTGATTTACTATAAATTAGTAAGATATTCTCATTTCCTTGTTTAATTAACACTTAAAAAATTTTCTACTGTTTAAATATGTTTTTTAATAACACTTGAGTTGTTTTGAGGTAGTGCATTTAATTACCAAAAATTAAGAACAGTTAATTCCTTGTTCAAGTTTTTGCACACAAAACAGGTGCTTTAATTTACTTTATTTGTAAAGTAAGGAACTAAAGCTATTGTTAAGTCTGTCTTAAGACTGCGTTAAGATACTCATTAAACTAACCATATTGAAATTCAAAAATCATGATCTCTTTATATAAAGATAAGAACCAAAATTTTCCAATTTTTTAAAGCAGGTAAGTTTTCTGCTTTTTAAGCTTCAATATTTTCCTACTAATTCATTAATAATTGTAACCCCTGTAAGATACCACTGAAAATGTGATGAAATGCTATAAGTTTTTTTTAAAATAGATAAATGACCCTTTTCATGAGGCCACATTTTAAATACAGACTTTTAAAGCCAGATTTAAATATCTTTGACAGCTTGGATGTACCAGTTTTCCTTTTCTGAACCATATTCAGATATTCAAAGTTTCCTTATGTGAAATTTGTCCATTTCCCATCATATCGTAAGCATTTAGGGTTTATAGCTGTGAAAACAGAAAAAAGGTGTAAGATGTATAATTTGTTCTTGAATTCAAATATTTTGCAATGCTGTTAAAGAATAATAAAGTTTAAGTAGACACTATCAATGTTTTGCTACCCTTTAATTCAGTGTCTGATTTTCACAATTTAACTGAAGCATCTAATACACTATTAACACTCATCTCAGTGACATTTATAGCATGTCACATGTCATCTCAAACTTCAAAATAAATCTTTTTTTTCCCAATTTTTTTTTTATTTAATTATAACAGGGTAATTACTAATTTTTCTATTTAAAACCATTGTAAGACAAAAAATTTCAATTGTTGTGAACAATTATCCATATCTGTTTTTAACAATATAATAGCACTTTACAAAGACTATCATGTTTCATCATAAAATTTTTATTGAAAATCCAACTTCCTAATTACTTTGAAATTTCACACCAATTTCTAATTATTTCTTTATGATGGCTTTGAGAACTATTTTTATGAGGACACATCTTTCACTTTAGAGGATTATTAAACATGTAATGATAAAAACCACCAGTTTTAAGTGTTTTTTGGTGAAATTTTAGAATATGGGTAATTATCGTTGTCTTTATTATGATATAACAAGACTATGTGATAACAGCAAAGTTAAAATGTTGTATAATATTGTACTTTCTTCATAATGTTCTGGTCATATAATACAAACAATTTATCTTGTATCATTTCATATGTTTTGTACCCAGAAACCTGTCTAAAATGAACCCTGGGTAAAAATTACTACCGAAACTATTATGATGACCGCTGTAAACCATATACCTGCTGTCTAATTTAAACACAGTCTCTAGTTCATCTAGGTATTCTATTTAGATTTAGAAAGCTGTAGTTTATTTATAAATAAAATATAGAATCTCTCTCTCTCTCTCTCTCTCTCTCTCTCTCTCTCTCTCTCTCTCTCTCTGTTAAAGGGAAGTAACTCTAGTTATAAACAGGCTTTATGAAGTTTGTACAGATTGTTTTATCATTATTGATTGTGTTATTGTGTTACAGTACACTTTATAATCTTTATCAATACACTTAACAGGGTTCTTTACCTATACATAATATATGGTATTTCTTCTTCTATATATATCAGGATATTGAACTGAATCAATGGCCTGCAGAATTACAACCTGAATATTGTCACAAATATAAATCTGTTTGATGGTCATTGTAAGAACAATTAGTTTATTGTATATACCTTTTAGAACTTTAATATCAGCAAACAGGCTAGTAAATACAGAATGAAATAAATACTGTTATCGCTATGTACAGCAAGCAGTAGAGAAAGGAAAAGTATAGAAACATTGGAAGATATAAAAGTGCATGTTAGTTTGGAAAATCTCACTTAAAACCAGAAATAAATAATTTTTGTATTTGATACTTTAGCCTTAATAAACAAGGATTACAGCTTTTATTAATTATTTTTATTGCACTTCATAAACTTAATTTTCCTCAGAATGGTACTAGAACTTATAATAAGTTTAAAGGTCAACTTGGAAGTACCCAGTACTGTTTGTAAAAGAACTTACTTACAAGAGGGAATTAAACTCATAAATACTCACTTCAATATTGATACTGTCTTTTCAATTTGACACTTTAAAATTTTAAAATTAAAATTGACTTTACATGGCATTATAATAAAAGTAGGTACAAATTGGTATTAAAGTTTAATGGTACTTGCATTTATTAATATAAAATTAATATGATTATTTAGAAGTAATCTACTCAGGATATATGTGGTATTGTCCAATCAAATCAGATCAGGGATTATAAGCAATATCTTAGAGTACTTCAGTACAATATTATACACATAGGAGTTTGTTGTTTTTTTTCCATGTTTTTATTGTCGCACATTCCAGCAAGCCTGCAAGTGGTCCATTAAATATTTATCATATCCAACAAACAATAATAGTCACACTGTTACAAGTGATTCTTATAGAGAATTGATTTTAAAAATATTTATATATTTTTTAGTTTTATGTAACAAACAGCATTCACTTCAGAAATGTCTGTGGAAATTTTTGATGATTTTTATAGCCCTGTAGAGAATTGTTCTTATTATCTCTTGTGATTTGATTTGTAAATTTTGCCACAAAGATTTAACTGTATCAAGCACATTTGTTGTTATAAAATATCACTCTCAATAAATCTTGCTGCTTCCAGTGTATTTATAAAACTAACAAACCTCGTTGCTTTCAGTTATTGCTCCCTAAGAACCTTGCTGCTCTTAGAGTTTATATTGCTCTCAATGAACCATGTATATTGCCCTCAATAAACCTTGCTGTTTCCAGTCTGAATATTGCCCTCAATGAACCTTGTACATTGCCCTCAATGAACCTTGTATGTTGCCCTCAATGAACTTTGCCGCTTCCAGTGTTTATATTGCCCTCAATGAACTTTGCCGCTTCCAGTCTGTGTTTATATTGCCCTCAATGAACATTGCTGCTTCAAGTGTTTATATTGCCCTCAATGAACTTTGCCGCTTCCAGTCAGTGTTTATATTGCCCTCAATGAACATTGCTGCTTTCAGTGTTTATATTGCCCTCAAGAACCTTGTATGTTGCCCTCAATGAACTTTGCCGCTTTCAGTGTTTATATTGCCCTCAATGAACTTTGCCACTTCCAGTGTTTATATTGCCCTCAATGAACATTACTTCTTCCAGTGTTTATATTGCCCTCAATGAACCTTGTATGTTGCCCTAAATGAACTTTTCCGCTTCCAGTCAGTGTTTATATTGCCCTTAATGAACATTTCTGTCCATTCTTCATATTGCCCCTAATGAATTTTGCTATTTCCAGTCTGTATATTGCCCTCAATAGACATTGCTGCTCCCAGTGTTTATATTGCCCTCAATGAACCTTTCTGTCCATTCTTCACATTGCCGTTAATGAATCCTGCTCCTCCACTCTGTATGTCATCTTCAAAAAACATTGCTTAAATAAGAAATGAGGTCACATATTTTGAAGTAAATATATTTCTTTAGAAATAACGAAGGTCTATTGCTTTCAAATGGAATTGTAATTTATTCATAAATGCAAATTACTAGGTCTTATTATCTATAATTTTCAGTCATTTGTTTTAAACACAGGATGTTCATTTGTGTTAATCATATATGTTATACAATTTAGTTTCTGCATTCCACAACTTCAAGAAATTCTGTTGACATCATATTCTTTGTCAGATTCAGGAAATTCTGTTGACATCATATTCTTTGTCAGGTTCAAGTAAGTCTGTTGACATCATATTCTTTGTCAGGTTCAAGAAATTCTGTTGACATCATATTCTTTGTCAGGTTCAAGTAATTCTGTTGACTTCATATTCTTTGTCAGGTTCAAGTAACTCTGTTGACATCATATTCTTTGTCAGGTTCAGGTAATTCTGTTGACATCATATTCTTTGTCAGGTTCAAGTAAGTCTGTTGACATCATATTCTTTGTCAGGTTCAAGTAAGTCTGTTGAC
This sequence comes from Tegillarca granosa, assembly GCA_029721355.1. Lineage (NCBI taxonomy): Eukaryota > Metazoa > Mollusca > Bivalvia > Arcoida > Arcidae > Tegillarca > Tegillarca granosa. Next base: position 4,359,610 of record CM056595.1, read on the forward strand.
ATCATATTCTTTGTCAGGTTCAAGTAAGTCTGTTGACATCATATTCTTTGTCAGGTTCAAGAAATTCTGTTGACTTTATATTCTTTGTCAGGTTCAAGTAATTCTGTTGACATCATATTCTTTCTCAGGTTCAAGTAATTCTGTTGACATCATATTCTTTGTCAATTTTATGAAATTCTGTTGACATCATATTCTTTGTGGTTGTCAAACTAGTCATGTTGTCATTAAAACCATTATTGTCATCAAAGTTGTCTTGTTATAAAACATGGTTATATGGTGATCAAAGTTGTCATTTGTCCATCGAAGTTGTAGTCATTAGTTCTAATGTCATCATCAAAAATGTTTAGGTAATGTAATACACCAGTCAATACAGATTTTAAGTAAGTGCAGAGGTGCTTATATTTGTATCTGCTTTGTCAACCAGTTTTTAATGGACAAAATGTGGAGGGTAATGAAGTACACTGTTCCTCGGACAGATTTTGTTTGATGGACAGGATTTTCCAGTCTTATTTTGAAGTGTAAAAGAGCTGTAGTACTGACATACCTAATATGTTTCAGTGGTTTGATGACATTTTCACACATGACAAGTAGTTATTTTTTCAAGTTGTTTTAAAATTACAAATATGTAGTGGTTAGCATTAATATTATTTTATGAGTTTGATGTGCTAGCACCAAGTTAACTGATCACAATGTACTTTTCTTCTGCTGCACTATAAAACAGAATTGTACTCTAAAACAGTCAGTAATTGATATGAATATAACTTCAGCAAAATGTTATAAATTGTGGTCTTCATTATTCCAAATGAATTGATTTTAACTAAATCTGAAGAATTCCAACACACATCAGTTGAAATATTGGGAGTAATTAACCTTGAATGACCTTGATGTGTTTATTATATGTGATGTAAAAGCAGTTGAAATGGTATCACAAATGACTTGTAATACAAACATTAAATATAAATGTTGCTGTGGTGAAATCCCGTGAAATTCCTGCTATTATTTCATGTTTTGAGATGTTTATCTGTGTAATTGAAAACAATTAGTATAGATTTTTCCTGTTTAAGAATTTATGATTTTCACTAATGGATGATTTCTGTTAAATCGCTGAAACGGCAGAATTTTTCTCGCTTTCTGTCGTCTTTTCATGCTTAAATGTCAACAAGCTGATGTACGTAGGATGTATGTGTATTTCATGTCAAATGGGTTCATTTTTTTGCCTAAATGTATTGATGAATAGTAATTTATAGTTTTCCTGGCAAGTTTTTTCGTATTTTTGGATAAAAGGAAAATTGACAGACATTCTTTCATGTTGGTAAGATTTACATTATTTGTGATGTAATTTCTTTTATGGTCCAAATAGAATGGGGAAAACATTACTTATTGTGGAAGAAAATTTTAGCAATTACTGTTATATAAAAGTAAGCATATTTATGTGTATTGACTATAAGCTCTGTCACATTTGATGATATATCTTACAAAAATGCCTTAATGAACATTATAAACAACACGCCATCATTGATTTCCAATCTCTTTTATTATCTATTTACAGTCGACGTCCACGGCAACAAAATCTGTGGAAGAAATACAAAAAAAATTACAAGTGCCTGAAACTTCACAGAAGTTTTTAAAAAATGATCGCTGTGATGTTTGTGATACAAATATCCTCCATTTGAAAAAGGAGGCCATTGTTATGGTACAGACTATACAACAAGCCCAAACAGAGCCAACAGTATCCACAAATATCCAAACTTTAGTTGGATCCTGTAACTTCCGTCCTCAACATCGAACTGTGTCTAACACTACCCATCAACGGTAAGTAAAACACTTCTTGTATTTTCGACAAGTTTTTATATAATACTTCACCAAAATTATTTACAGGAAGGATATTTTGCAGTATTAGGGATTTAGTTAAAGAAGCAAGTCAACAAGTTGATATTTCAAAGAGGTCAAAACCCAAGAGAATTAATCTTCATATCTACCTCATACAAGGGCAATAACCAAATCAAAATAGAATTGTTTTACTGTCTGCTCTTCTTCTCATTTTATCTCTTTATATGTTTGGTGATAAAAATGTTCTGTTCTTGTCTGTGCCATCCATGTTGACTGTAAACTAGCTGATTCAAGTGACTGAATCATTTTTCTTTTAAACTGATAACTGTAGCAAGAATTTTAAGAGGATTTGACAAGTGAAATATTATGATTTTGAGGATAACATAATGTTTTGTTTCTCTGTGCATACAGGTGCCTCAAACAGTAAAATAAAGTAATTTAAATAAGGTAAAACCATTAGGAATCATAGCAATATAAAGTTGAAGAAAGTAGTTACCTTCCCTTTATCATTAAAAGTAATAAGTTGTGTCCCCTAAGTTTTCAAACGGAATCAAAAGATAATTAACAGTGTTTTTCTAAAGCATATTTTAGTAAATATTTTTAAAACCTAAGGGATTTCAAAAAGATATATAGAGTGAATATTGGCAAATATCAGCTTTCAGTGTTCTGTCAAATGTGAATGAATAGTTTCCTGGTAGTAAATGGTGTTGTCATTGCCCTGTGTTACTCTGTATAATTGAGTATTACAGTTAAATTGTGTTTTTTAACCTCATTACAGGAAGTGAGTTTCAATCAACTTTCTGTCTCCATCGATAGATACATTAGGTTTAGATCTCATCAAAAATTTATAATATTACAACATTTATATGTTTTAATACTTCAAACACCTGACTCTGATGCATCAATGTCAGAAAACTTGTAAATTTTAACCTTTGGGATATAACTTTAAAAAATCGTATTTAATGACAACTAATTACTACCAGATAAAACTGTCCAAAAACAAATAAAAAGCCATCATCAGAAATGATTTACAAAACACTATATCTCCTAATTGAGTCAAAATGACTGGTATATTAGTGACCTGGGCTTCTAAATATTGGCTTCTGTTTTTTCATGTTGATTTTTTTTCTTTTTTGTCATAGTGCCCCTGTAATTAATTTCAACATTGCAGCAGTCTAACTTCTTTATAAGCATAGATCTTTCTTTCATTACTTTTTTGAATTTTTTGTTATTGTTTATTACATGCATAAATCTAAAAATTAAAAATATTGCAACAGCTACAATTTCATGAAATTCTTTTAGCTCCAGACAAAGTATATCTCAAATCATGAAATTGAGTTTGCTTATGAAATCTACTGTAATCCTTCTGAATATGTTGGTCTCTTTGCTTATGAAATCTACTGTAATCCTTCTGAATATGTTGGTCTCTTTGCTTTTGAAATCTACTGTAATCCTTCTGAATATGTTGGTCTCTTTGCTTATGAAATCTACTGTAATCCTTCTGAATATGTTGGTCTCTTTGCTTATGAAATCTACTGTAATCCTTCTGAATATGTTGGTCTCTTTGCTTATGAAATCTACTGTAATCCTTCTGAATATGTTGGTCTCTTTGCTTATGAAATCTACTGTAATCCTTCTGAATATGTTGGTCTCTTTGCTTTTGAAATCTACTGTAATCCTTCTGAATATGTTGGTCTCTTTGCTTTTGAAATCTACTGTAATCCTTCTGAATATGTTGGTCTCTTTGCTTTTGAGTTCTACTGTAATCCTTCTAATAGTTTAGCCACTTTGCTGTTGAAATCTTTTATCATATTCCTTATAATTTGTTGGTCCTACTATATTTTCAGACACATTAATTTCGAAATTTTAATATTGTTTAATTTTTCTGTTATTCTAGACAGCAATTTTTTGACTCTAAATTCTGAAACAATTTTGCTTTAATGATTTTTAGTGCTGTTGTCAAAAACATGTTTATTTTGTCAAATGTATGTTTTTTTTGGTACCACACAGTTCTTTTTCAAATACCCCCTTATTGTTTTATGTGTTACATTCTTGGTTGTTATTTTCAAAATTACTTTTGTCATGCTTCTGGTTGCAATGTCCAATACTTGTTTCTTGTGTGGCACTCTTAGTTGTAAATGTCCAGAACATTTTTATTTTGTAACATTCTTGGTTACAAGGTTATTTTATGTTTATTTCATCACATTCCTATAGATTTTGGTTTTTGTTTTTCTAGGGATAGGGGATAGATAGCTGAACAAATTTAGATGTCCTGTACGTTACATATCTAGTCCAAATTTACAAGACCTTCAACAAGTGCATGCTAAAATGTTTTACTTTAAATATCGGAAAAGCCATTGTGCCAATTATTTTTCTTGATGTTGAATAATATAGTTTTCTTTAAAACTTATCTTTAAATATACCTGATCTACTTGAAATTTGAATGACATATAACATTTATCATGAACACCTTATAGTCTTCCAACTTCTAGCAAATACCTGTTAAATATTTCAGTTTGAGTTTGCAATAAAAAATACATTGAATACACAAAGCCAAGGTTTTTTTCTGTCATTAGTTAAAAGGTGTTACATTGTATGGTATAATTTAACACTTAATTACGACATGTCAAGTAGAATTTACTGGTTTTAAAACTTCAAATTAAGTCTGATTTAGTAAATATTAATCCCTTATCAGCCTTTAATATGTTTGTCTGATCAGAATATGTTAGGTAATAAATTGGCAAATTTTTTGTAATAGAGATGTGTTATAAAGTTGTTTGAAGTTTTAAATTCAGAAAAAATAAATGTAAGGGTTGGATTTCAGTATCATAGAAATATGAATAGAAAATAAAGAAATTAATCTATAATCTGGTAAAGGGATATTTTGTACATTTATAAAGTCACAGTATTTAGAAGTGAATAATAAACTACTCTTAGGTAGTTCTGTCAAATCAAAATTGAAAATGAGCAGCCACCAATTCTGCAAATCCCCCACATAGCTGATGGTGGCTTGATGTGATATGTTTTTGATGAGGCATGACATAGCTAAAATTAAAGTGTTTTCATAGATTGTTTTCTTCCTTTGTACTAAATAGAATCAGCCTCACTGCCTCTTAAATGTAAAAGGTTTATGTCATAGCTATAAAAATAAGTTTTCAAAGAGGCTTTCAAAAGACTTAGTAACCTGTTTAATTCTACCACAAATGAGAATCTAGTCTGATATCTCTCAGTTTTATAATTAAATTTCTTGTCTTTTTATCATTACCAAGTTACATATTTTTATACTCTGTACTAGATCTTGTCTGTTTCCCTCTGTTCCATTTATCAGAGTTTTTTTTATACCAGACACTAGTATCTGATCTAGAAGCTTTAGAACTTTTTTATTTTTTGCATATTCAATATAGTTTTTTTATTTTTATCATATAAAATGAAACAACAGAAAATAAAACAGATTTATCAGATAGCATACAAAGGACATATCTCTCTATATCTTATACATGTATACAAATAAAAAATCTTATAAATAAGTGGGATGGTTAGTGACCTCCAGAAGTGTGTAAACCCAAACAATAATGGTCGCCATTTTTTAAATTTTATCTGGTGCTTGTTCAAAGTTTATAATCAGTTCAATCAGTATGTATTTATCTTGTGTCTTATTAATTTTGTTTAATTGGTTACTGTGACTTTTTACAAGTACATGTACATGTAATCCATCTAAAACAGAGCATTGTAACATTCATGAAGCTTTTCCCAGCAGGTACTGCTTTATATAAGTAGCTACAAAAGTCTGTATTTCACAGTGTTATTAACTTTAACAGATTTAATGTAGGTTTCTATATTCTCAATCAGATAATTCTAGTAAAGGCTCAGTAATATGATCTGGATCTCCTCCTGGACTTAGTCTATGTAAGATTTAAAATTCTAATGCATTTTACTAGTGTAAAAACAGATTAAATACAAATTAATACTTTTAAGAGAAGTAACATCCTCAGTTTCTTGATGAACTCCCATGAGTAGAAAGGCTCATTTATATTGTATAAAACATTACATTTCATTTACATATCATGAAAGCGAAACAATCTTAAAATGTAAATTGCTGAAATACTCGCTCGGGATTTGAACTTCTGTTTCGGAGCCAGAACATACTTATAGTTGTATTAATTTATGTGAAATATTACCACCAACTAAAAAGCATTTGGAATACACAATATTGGAGCAGAAGATGATAAGGTTTATCAAGATACCAATTTGATACACAAAGAGCTTATTTAGAGTATACTCTATACATGTTTGTTTTCATGTAAAGATCTGGGTATTAAGATTGTGTACAAACCTGGTGCCAGACTTCTAGTACAGACTGACTAACTACGAGACATTTAATGCAATCAGGAAAGCAGAAAGATAAAACAAAAAAAAACTACAGTGATAATGTTGTGTACTGAAATGGCCGGAAACAACATCGTCCCTATTTAAAAGGTGTTTTTGATACCCAAACCATGTAGCTAGTCAATACAGTGCAGTCTTCTTTGTTGGGTTAAGACTTTTTTGTTTACTGAGTCAGACTACACTCTTCTGCCAAACACTGTGGCTATGCAATATAAATTACAAATCATAGTAGGGGTGATGTGGATTTATTAGATGAGACCTCAACCATTTTGTATCATGGTAGGGGTGGTATGTGGTCTCTATCAAGTTGTGCGTACAACAGTTTTGTGACAAATGATTAAATTTCAGCTGCTGGTTATACAAGTGAAATTAATTTTAAACATTTTTTTAATTACTGAATTTATTCCTTGAACTGTTGAACTGAAAATATACACTGTTCGTGTATAGTAATATCCAAGCACTTGCTTAATCCATTATAATCTAATGGTAATTGCAATTGTATATGCACACCATTTTAAGGATAGAAAAAAGGAGCCATAACCTGTCCTTGATAAAAACATGTATAGTTTCCCATGTTTTTATATGTCAAATGTAGGTACATCACATGACATTTGTCCATTACTTAATGAAGTGGCAATCACCATCTTCTTGCATGTCACAAAACAATTCATGTCCCTTAATTGTAACACACTAAATATATATACATGTATATATATATTTGTGTGTGTGTGTGTGTGTGTGTGTGTGTGTGTGTGTGTGTGTGTTTTAGTTTTTTATATAAATCAGATGACTTTTATTTAAAAATAGCATCTAACTAATTATATATGAGCTACTAACAGATGAAGTAAGATTTCTTTTTATGTTTACTGTTGGCAGAAGTAAACATCTTCTTAGAACTAAGTTACAGTTACATTGTATCAGAATTTTAGATATAAAATTACCAGTTATAACATATAATATGTGTACTGTGTCATTATCATCATAAATCGTGGTATTTTGATCTCATATTGTTTTATCCCATCTAACATAAGTATAAATATTCCCAGCTGATTTATAGTTCAAGGACATACAAATGTTTTACTGATCATTAAATGCCAAATAAAGTCTGATGAGAGTCTGTAAAATGGCTATGGGAATTATTTAATATTTATTTCATTATAAAAAATGCTTATTAGACAGTCAATGGGATATATTAGTGTGAGACGACATCAAGGCCGTTAATTCCATAGATAACTTATCCAACTTAAATATCTGCTTCAAAAAGTTGGAAATTCACAATTAGTTGTAAACTAACTTGTATAAAGTGAAAGTATTGTAATGTAATGCTTGTCTAGAAGTTTGAGCTTTCTATTCAGAGATATATTATGTTCTGTGTTTTATCGTGTTTCTTATTTTATGTATATTGTTAAGGAGTGTTTTTGTTTTTTGTTTTTTGTTTTTTTTTTTTTTTTTTTTGTCATTCTCTGTTTCATTTTGCACCAAATACATGTAAATATTTCACATTGAATAAGATTGATGATGGAATAAGTTTCAATGAAATGCATCAAAATACCACTAGGGATAAGTATATCCAAAGGAGGGGGTAAAAACACCTAATATAAGAAGCATTCAGAAGTAAAGGAATTTTCTTTCCGCGTTTGGAGTTTGTATCATCATGAATCAACTATTTTTCTTGTTTTTTTTTAATTGTATACAGTTTATATCTGTTCTCAAATAATTGTACAATGAATTACAACTTGGTGCATATATTGACAAACCCTGCTACTAGAGTATTGAAATACAATCTATTATGCCTGAGAATAATAACATTTTGATGTTAAAGTACTCATGCATTAAAGTACTCAAGTACCCCGGGTATTCATATACACACTTTTTTTTATAAATTTTGTACTCATTTCAATGAAACCAACATACTTTAAATTCAAAACAATAATTGTTTTTATAATCAAAGTGTAGACGATAAATATATATGACGTCATCGATTTTTTGCAATGTTGTTTTTAATGATGAAAGTGCAGAATGTAAAAAAACCAGTACATGTATTTAGAAATGATCTCACAATTTTTTAAAATCTTAATTAAATAATTTGAAGTGGTGTTTTTCTTTTGAATTCACTATTTTCCAATATTATGATAACGTCATAAAAATTTTAATTTATCTCCAAGTTTATCTTCAAATTTATATCTATAAAATACAAGAAAAGAAACTTCTTTTTGAGTGTATATCTTATTTAAGATGAAAAGAAAAATATCTTGAGTTTTTAATGCTATAGAAAGGTAAAAATGATTATAAATTACATAATAAAATGACCTTTTGATCTGTATACTTTTAACAGGAAGAATCATGTGACCTTTGACCTGTATTTCTTTAAGAGGAGGAGGTGTTGATGTAATATATAAGTTGTTATGATATATACACATAAATACATTATGATTATGATCAAAAGATCAGAAGAAATCAACATTTTGTTAAGTGTTTAAATTTTTGAATTGATTAATGAATTGACTTATAAATTCAAAGATACAAAAAGACATAATGTATGTTTGTTGTGTAAATAGAGAGCCTGCTGTATAGTCAGTTAACTTGGGTGAAATTTTGACAAAGGTTACCTGAGATTTCTTCAAAGAGTAAATGTCTGGTGTTGGCATGACATAAAACAATAAAAACTGTGCACTGCTCATTATCAGTCACTATCACATTGCATGAATTTGCTTCTTTTCATACAGCTGGTAATATAGTAGTTGATCATTCTTGGCTACATGGATAAAAAAAATAAATCATACTTGATTTGTGTTTGATGAGAAGACAAAATAACTAACAAATAAAATAACAGGGAATGAGTTCTACCCCAGAGATACCAAAATATGGGTGTCTACCACCAAGATGCCAGAACTAGGTCTATCACTTAGGTATCAGAACCCAAAGGTCTTCCACTGAGGTAACAGAACCTGGAAATTTATCAGGATAACCAATAAGGTATCAGAACCAAGCAGATGCCACCAAGATACCAGAACCAGGTCTATCACTTAGGTACCAGAACCTGGAGGTTAACCAATAAGACATCAGAACTAAATAGCTACCACCAAGATACCAGAACCAGGTTTATCACTGAGGTATCAGAACCCAAAGGTCTTCCACTGAGGTAACAAAACCTGGAGATCTACCAGGGTAACCAATAAGGTATCAGAACCAGGCAGCTACCACCAAAATACCAGAACCAGGTCTATCATTTAGGTATCAGAACCCAAAGGTCTTCCACTGAGGTATCAGAACCTGGAGGTCCACCAACAAGATATCAGAACCAAGAAGATGCCACCAAGATACCAGAACCAGGTCTGTCACTGAGGTATCAGAACCCAAATGCTTCCATTAAGGTATTAGATGCAAGCAGCTACCAACACAATACCAGAACCAGGTCTATCACTGAGAGGTTTTTCACTGAGGTACCAGGACAGAACCAGGAGATCAACCTACAACAGCACTATTAGGATAGGAAGTGGTCTAATTCTGAGATACCCAAACTTTAGACCCATAGCTACACATCAGAGCACTTCTGAGATAAACTAAACTTAAATGGCTTCTACTTATATATTGTTTATATGTTGACTATATGGAGAAAGGTTTTTGCCAAGGCTAAGAATTGCTATGTGTAAGATAAGTTAGGGGATCTGTAGTAAGACTGGTGGGACTCTGAGACGATGCATTATAACTAAGTCATTTAAATTACTCTGTAACAAAACAGTTTAAATGTAATGACTGATAGATAGAGGGAAGCCATGACAGATCTTCGGAGAGATTTGAAGTCATCAAGTAACTAAACCTAAATGACCACAACAATTAGAGAAAGTAAAAATCTCTGCATATATGTGTGTGTGTGTGTGTGTGTGTGTGTGTGTATGTGTGTGTGTGTGTGTGTGTGTGTGTGTAAATCTGTAATATTTATATAAAATTTAAATAAAATGATTAGAGAGATAGTGATCAATCTGCCGATAGAATATCAAACCATAAACTCATAGAAAAACGAGAAAAAGTAAAATTCTCTAGATATATGTGTATATATATAGTATATAGGTAATTGTGATTGTATATAAATGTGTATTTACTATATATATAATACTGAAATTAAAGGGACAGGTGAGAGAGTATTTAAGTATTACGATTCCTTAACTATACTTAGGGAAATGTTGAACTGTTATCGTTGTCGTCCTTTAAATGTGCTCTGTTTATGATAAGGATAGATATATAACATAAGACTATATCAGTATTCTACGGAAAATCTTAAATTTACAAGGAATAATTTTATAGATATTACAAATGGATCTAGAGATTGTGAATGGGTATGTTCTTTTTTGATTTTTTTATTTTTAATTTTGATAGAATGTATTTTTGCTAAATTTGTATTATATTGTAATATTTATTTTGAATATAAAAAAACATAATATAATATTTGTTACATTATGGTGACATTTGAATTGATATTATATATATATATATATATATAATACCTATGTGATATATATCACACGGCAGATTAGATATGATGATAGCTAGTATACTATGATATACCCTTAGATAGATTTGATTAAGCTTCAGTGTTACTGATCCCACCACGGTAGATTTAGACTTTGATGAAGCTCAGTGTTACTGTGATGAGCATGGTAGATTTAGACTTTGATGAAGCTCAGTGTTACTGTGATGAGCACGGTAGATTTAGACTTTGATGAAGCTCAGTGTTACTGTGATGAGCACATAGATTTAGACTTTGATGAAGCTCAGTGTTACTGTGATGAGCACGGTAGATTTAGACTTTGATTAAGCTCAGTGTTACTGTGATGAGCACGGTAGATTTAGACTTTGATGAAGCTCAGTGTTACTGTGATGAGCACGGTAGATTTAGACTTTGATGAAGCTCAGTGTTACTGTGATGAGCACGGTAGATTTAGACTTGATGAAGCTCAGTGTTACTGTGATGAGCACGGTAGATTTAGACTTTGATTAAGCTCAGTGTTACTGTGATGAGCACGGTAGATTTAGACTTTGATGAAGCTCTATTACTGTGATGAGTTTGGAAGTGGAAACTTATTCAGTTATAAATACCAATCAGGTATTGAATTTCTTCATTGTTAGTATTCATACCTGGCTGTGTATTTGATCCTGACCGATGTTCTTATGTGCAGTATTAAATCATTGGTGATTATTAAGTGATTTAGATTATGTAAGGTAATAAGAGAAGTTGGTGGGGATTAATGACTCGAGACTATAAGGAGGGTTAAAAGTAATAGATAGATATTTAATTATAATGAGGAAATGTTTTATTAGATAGTACAGATATGGTAAATGATGTAAGTTATATCGGGTAATTGTCGAATGATTAGTGAGTAAAACAGTTGACTGTGTTCTATAGGTGGACAAATAGATTTACAGTATATAGAATATATCAATGTATTTGTCTTGGTCACTTTGATAGTTGAGAACTTGAGCATCATTTGGTAATGTATCACTTCAGGATTAAATTTGATCAAGGTGAATCTGTGTCTCGGTCATAACCCCACCACCACCACCACCACCACTACAGCCACCAGCACCACCACCACCACCACCACTACAGCCACCACCACCACAGCCACCACCACCACCACCACTACAGCCACCACCACCATCCTTACCCTCTCAAAAAAATCTCTTGATAACATTGCAATTTGATAGTTTTTCCTTTTTTTCTTGGTTTTTTAAGATTCAAAAGATTGAAAAACTCAGTTGATAAACTTCAATGTTAAAATTGTGTACCACAGTAGTACAGTGTAAGCTTTTATTACTGGAGGTCTAGGGTTTGAAACCTGGTCAGACACTGCATTGTTACAGTAATAAAGTAATAAATCTTCTATATCTACAGAGAAGAAAAAAATATAGTTTAAAGCATATTCAACTGTTTAAAACAGTTAATTCAATACACTTTATTGTTCTTCCTATAGATGCACTGCATATGCATAAAGTTGATTTTTTCAGGACAGACACCAAATGTTACAATATAATATATTCTGATTCACTAGAGAGTGATATACATTATGTATACATGTGACAGTTTACATCATGGGTCCACTTGCTATCAGACAAGTTGTGATGTGTGAGGTATAACTCTATGATTGTAACAAGTATTGTCTGTGTGTGTGACAAAGGGTGTAGGAATACAAAAATTACATTTATTGAATTATTTAAATGGAATTAAATACCTGACCAAATTACAGTACAAAATCTGTCAGAAAAATGAAAATTATTATCTTTTTACCTTGATGACATTTAAAATTGAATGGGAAATATTTAACTTTTTATGATTTAAACACATTTAATTTATGTATGTAAACTGAGATTAACACATATAAAATTGAATAATGAAGAAATCCTATTGTTATCAGTAAATAAAAGTAACTCAGACCTACGGAGATTTAAAAATGTTAGAGTTGGTCGTGGTGTTCTGATGAAATAATTCAATGTTGGAGATTATTAAAGAGAACCGCTTATTTCGCCCTTGATGTCATTATTATATGATGTCCTCTGTAATACCTGTGTGTTAATTCTGGTTTAACAGCTAACTTTAGTTATGTATTTATATTGTTGTCATACCATTATCACTACTTTCAGTTTGTTTACTTAAATCACAAATGAAAAATTAACCAGAAGAAGCAGAATTCATGGGTATCCTAGCACTCTATTATGTCATTTATTTTGAAAAATAAGAAATATTTTTTAAACTAGTGCCACCTCTTTGTAATCCAGCCTACTTCAAACAGGTTTTTATCAACAACAAAAGAAATATTTTAACACCCTCCCTAGAAGTTTGAACTGGGAGTTTAATCTAGAATGGTTGTCACATGCATCCTTGTACAATGTTGGAGCATGTTTTTGATCTACCAGAGTTGTTGTGTTAAACCTAATTTATCACTGTTAAGTATGGGTTAAATACTGTGACATAATGATAGGGTATTGTCTTCCTCAGATAACCACTCCACATTCTTCTTAAACAACTCTGTTTCCACACTTAAACAAAAAAGCTATTAAAAGTGTTAAACTCTAATAATTATATCAATCATAGAGTTTGTTTTTAGTTCCTGGTTTCATTCATGAAGTTCCTTAATCAATGATGCTATGATTTTCAGTTGATTGTAACTTATACTGACAGTTTCTAATTTCAAAGAGAAGTGTACTTACACAAAAAGTAACACTATTGAATCATAGTCATAGTGTTTTGTGTTGACATTTAATAAGCTTCTGATATTTTAGGATTTAATGAATATCTGACATGTTTTTATAAGTCTCCTACTCTGTTACAGGCAAGTTTTTATGCAGGTAATTAATATTGTGAATAAGCTTCTGACGCCTTTCTGAAATGTAAGGGGATTTGTTCTTGGTTTTGAATATAATTTTTTGGTAAATACTTTTTTTCTCTAAAATACAAGTGTCACTAAGAAGGAAAAATACCATAATTTAGGGTCGGACCAGAGAATGAACCCAAGACCTCTTGCACTATAGACAAGTGCTTTACCAACTGAGATTCCCTAGACCGCTGCATTCCTCCCCTGTTATTACTTCAGTTCCATATGGTCCTATGGGAAATCTCATCCTATTAAGTTCCCTTGAATGGGCTTGATATGGACTGCAATTACCAGTCCACCACTTCCGAGGACCACACTGGCCACCAAATTGTAACAAGAAGGAGAAAAAATGCAGGGTCAGACCAGGGATCAAACCCGGGACCTCCTGTACTATAAGTGAGCACTCTACCAACTGTGTTACCCAGACTGCTACACAAGTAAAATAGGTTGCTTCTTTTGATTTTCAACATATGTACATGAGCAGTAAATACTGGGACATTTTTCTGATTCTGTTAAGTTTCATAGTCCAAACAATTCATTATACATGTTTGGTACAATGGCTCAAATAACCACTGGTATATTTGCTCTATCTTACAATAACTATAGACTATAGAACTTAATGTTTAAAGGGAAGTAACTCCCATTTTTTTACCTGGATGTTATTATTTCCTATAGTACTTAATAGATGTTATCTGTTGTATTACTGTTTTATGTCATATACCATAACACTTGTATTGGGTGTAGATTGAAACCTTCCTCACTCTCAAGTGTCCCTCCCTAATTTACATATCCGTATATATATAGTTTGTTTGATAACTTATAGGGGAATACTTAACAAAATAAATACAGACATTTTCTGGGAGTGTAGCCTGCTTGTGTTTTATAATTTCATACATGCTCTGAGGAAATCAATCATTATTTACTTTTTAAATAATTTACATAAACAAAAAAAATTGGGTTTAAGTTAACTAGAATTCTATTTTAAAATAAGTTAAAATTATTCTTGATAAGATTATTCTAATTTTAAATTGTTTCAGTTTATTATTTATTTTTTTTTTGAGATAATGGGATTTTTGTTTCAATGTGATTGAAGAACTTACTGTATTCAAGGTTAAATTTTAAAGGCAAATTACTTTTCTGATACTCCCTGAATTAATTAATCCAATTTGTTCAGGTTAAGCACAATTTTGTTGAGACATGTATTTTCAAAATAACCATCAGTCTATATTTCCAGACATGTTTTTCCCACATCAATTATGTTACACATGCAACATAGTTTTTATATTGAATGAAGGTTTGTTAATTTACTTTAATGTTGGTTTTACATACTGTTTCTTTCACTACATTTTCATATTTTGTGTATTCACATAAATTTGTATATTTTGAGTTGTTCTTCTTTTTTGTTAAAACAATTTAAATCCTCTAAACAACATTTATACATTATTGAGAACAGTAGAGTCCTCATCTGGAAGTGTCTTAAAGAACACAAGAAATATCTGTCATCATTACAAATCAAAAGAAAATAAAGTGCCATCAGTTATATTCTGACAGCAGCATATCAGACAGAACATTGCTGCCATAGCAACAAGAACCATTGTTTCAGACACCATTGGAAAGAGTTGAAATCGTCTCTAAAAGACAACATTGTTACAAGGTTACAATGAAGTAGAACCAGTATATTAGCTTTTAGAAGAAATACTTCTTTATTTTAGGTTCTAGATGTATTAGAATGATTGTTGGTTCTTAAAAATATAGTCTAAGACTTTGTGTTTTATTACACCAATCACCACAAACCAGTCATCTTAAAATAAGGGACAAAAATATTTGTTGTGTTAGTCAGATGGACACATTTATTTTAAGTTGGTCTGGATGAATCTGTACGAATAGCAGGAAAGCTTCTGTTGTATCTGTGTTAGTCCAAATATTAACATTCATTGTTATGCTTTGCTGATCTCAAATGGACTGGATATGCAGGCTAGCTAAGCTCAAGGAGAACAGGCCAGCTCTTTTGATCTTAAGATGTTCATTTACTAGTTGTAAAGGTCTGCTTTGATGACTTCAGATTGACAAGATATGCAAGCCAGCAATGCTGATCTGATGAACGAGATGTCCTGGCCAGCTATGCTGATCTGATAAACAAGATATTCTGGCTAGCAAGTATGCTGATCTGATGAACAAGTTGTGCTGTCTAGCTATGCTGATCTGATGAACAAGATGTGCTGGCTAGCTATGCTGATCTGATGAACAAGATGTGCTGGCCAGCTATGCTGATCTGATGAACAAGATATGCTGGCTAGCTATGCTGATCTGATGAACAAGATGCACTGGCCAGCTATATACTGATCTTTAGACATTTCATTGTTACCATGATGCATGTTTATTGTACTATGGTAAACATTTGTATATACAGGACATCTCTGAGATAGGTGGATTTAATTGAACATGGATTATATAAGGCACAAGATTGGTAACAATTATGACTTGTTTACATAACAACAGAGTTTATTCCAATGTTGTAACTGTCTGTCCCTAAATTTTATTTTATAGAAAATGTCTTAATTAGCAGGTAATTTTTCAGCTTTATCAGGTGTTTTCTGCTGTTACCTGGGCCTTAATTACAATACAAATATTTATATATTGATTTAGGAACATAAAACAGTTTTTTTTTATCTATTTTACATTTTAACATCATACTAAATGTCTGATTAACATTATATACTTGTATATGAAATAAAATACTGGTATGTAAATGTTACAGATCTAAAGAAACCACCTGTTTATTTTCTTACTTATAGTTTCTTCCTGGTAGATGATGTTGTTCAAATTTTGGACCTCCAAGTTAAAATCTCAGTCCCTGTTAGTTTTTTACCTCTCACATATTGCTGTTAAATGTTGCTGGTCAATTTTGGGGCATATCTTACATATCTTACTCCTGGTAAAAAAGTCTCAGAGACATATTTTTTTCTCCCTGTTTGTTCCAATTATTTATAAAGTTTCTCCCTACTTGATCTACAGTTGTGATGCATTTAGAGAATGTTCATGGCTGACATCCTATTTGAGGACTGTGTTTTGACAAGGCTTTCTATATGCAGTGTTAAAACAATGGTATTTTGAGATATTATTTAGGGAATGGCTTTAAGTTTTATTTACAGCAACAGTAAAGTAATAGTATGAAATAATGTGTGATAGGGGGTCTTTAATGTTGACTGGTACAGTCAGGCACTAGATTTAAATTATATTATAATTATGATGTTTGACCAATTAAAATCTTACCCAGGGTCAGTCCAGGGAGTGTATTTAGTTCATTTTACTAAAAAAGTTTTATGTATTTAAATCCACAGTTTTTCACACACACATACAACTCCTGATTTGCTAAAAATATTTTGGATTAAGAAAACGAGGATGATGACCCTTCTGGATATCAATGGCCAACCTGTATGTCACATATACAAATATGAAAAAAAGATTTACATGTACAATGATAAAGTTTTGTAAGTTCAGTTACATGTTTTTTGCCGTATTTTCTCGAGGCACATATTTACAAAACTGTTTAGGATATGATGTCAGTTTTATAGAAATATCAACAGAATTTTATAGAGCTGCCATCATGTTTTGACGCATTTTTAATTTGCTACTTCAAATATGTTGAGAAAAAATTTGATTATATGGTCATACATAAAATTAATATCCTAGACTAAGTTACAGTTATGGATAGCTTTATACCTCAAAAAGCCAAATTTAAAAATTTAAGATCCTTCAAATACACTTTGTGACCTCAATAATTCATGTGGGACGTCAGCAAGCTCTGGTAGGCGAGGAAATCAGGTGTATAAAATAGTTAAAGGTATACCTATATATAAATTGTATGTTAGTTAATTCATTGGGATGTACATTTCATTGACCAGCTCTTTAACTGGGGTTTATAACATTTAATTTCCTGTGACAAGTATAATAGACTTTTAAAGAGCTTGATTGGTAAGGTAGGTGAATTAACATTTACTCATCTATCTACTGTTCAAGGTGTATTGATGAATTTTGTTTAATTTTCTATATATACTTTTTTAAAAAAATCAAAAGAATTTTTGGATTTTTTTAAAATTCTATTTTGTACCTGTTTATCTACAGATTACATGTAATTATAAGTGCAGAAACATTAATTTTAGCTCAGTTATTGTAATTTTTTTCCCCCACTATCTTGTATGTTTTGATTGTTTATATGTTTACTGTCAATTTAATGATTTTTAAATAAGAAAAACAAATTTTATTTTTTTATTAATGTTAACTTTTGTTTTTATGTAAATTTTTGTTTTTGTTTTTTTTTTCTCATACTCAGAATTTTATTTTACTTCTTAACCCTTAACATAATAAATATATATAATGTATGGTAACTTTTTTTTTCATATGTCAAAAATATTACAATTTTTTTTTTCCGAAGTTTTTTCTTTTTCTTTTTTTAGTTCAATCAAATATACATGCCCATATTTTGACAGGTTAATGAATTTTGTGGTTTTATCTATATGTGAAATTATGCAAGTGACAACAATCGCTCACTTTGCCATACATGCCCAAAATGATGGTGCTCACTTTGCCATACATGCCCTAAATGATGGCACTGACTTTGCCATACATGCCCAAAATGATGGCACTTACTTTGCCATACATGCCCAAAATGACATCGCTCACTTTGCCATACATGCCCAAAATGATGGTGCTCACTTTGCCATACATGCCCTAAATGATGGCACTGACTTTGCCATACATGCCCAAAATGATGGCACTTACTTTGCCATACATGCCCAAAATGACAGCGCTCACTTTGCCATACATGCCCAAAATGATGGTGCTCACTTTGCCATACATGCCCTTAATGATGGCACTTACTTTGCCATACATGCCCTAAATGATGGCACTGACTTTGCCATACATGCCCAAAATGATGGCACTTACTTTGCCATACATGCCCAAAATGACAGCGCTCACTTTGCCATACATGCCCAAAATGATGGTGCTCACTTTGCCATACATGCCCTTAATGATGGCACTTACTTTGCCATACATGCCCAAAATGATGGTGCTTACTTTGCCATACATGCCCAAAATGATGGCACTCACTTTGCCATACATGCCCAAAATGATGGCAACTTGTCATGTTACAGTGGAACATTTATGTACACACAAAGGTGAAATGAAAAGAATTTTAATTAATATTGTTAATTGACAGACACATTTTATTGACATATTTGTTTTTTAAATATTTGAAAAAAACGGAGACATTTTGATGCACATTACAATTTGATTGTCATATTCTGATGCATATAAAACTGAGAAATCCTGTAAATTTATGTCTGTGGACACACACACACACACACACACACACACACACACATATTATTTCTGTATTTATATATTTTATTTCATTTTTTTTTCAACTTTTTCAGGCATTTTAATGCACATTTAAGTTAAGGATGTCATATCATTGATGTATATATAAGTGAAGAGTTTAGAACATTTGTTGATGTGTGGTTAATTGACACTTGATTGATGGATCGGCTGTCATTGTCATGGTTATGATACTGACACAACTTTATATACACATCAAATTTGATTTTACTTACAAGGTTTAAATACTTTTAATAATAATATCTGGTAGCTGTAGGTAAATCACAAATCCATTGTCTTCGGGATGAGTGAGTGAGTGAAGTTGAATGTTTTTCACTTATATTGAGATGTCACCAGCTGTTATTTTATTTGTTTGTATGTGATTATAATGGCAATGAGGATTGTCTTAAAGTCATCAGCATTGAAGGTCTCAACCAAACAACTCAAACTTCATGTAGTAGATAAAAGTCATCTCAGACTCCATTGCTAAATCTAGGAAACCAAAATCACCTGAAACCCTCACTGCATGTTTTAGGGAAAATTTCACCTCAGACCCAAGTGTGTTAAGGAATTAAATCACTCAGATCCAGATAAAAAATCCTCTCTGACCTAAGTGGTTGTAAGAAATAAAAATTATCTCAGATCTATTATTATAGAAAAAAAACACCTCATACCCAGTATTTGTGAGAAATAAAAATCACCTTAAAAATATTGGCAACAATGCTGAAGAAAGTGCAATTACAGTTATTAGTTGACAATGTTGAGATTGGATTGGAGTATTACATCCAAGTGAAGAATATTTCACATATATCAAGACCATCAAGATGTCACCAGCTGTAGGTAAAGTTGCAGAAATTGTTTACCTCTGCAGTGCACTCAGGGCAATGTGCAGGGAGGGTTCTTTAGTGTGCCACTCCTGCCATGAAATGGGACATTGGTTTTTAAGCTCCTCTCTGAAGGACCCCATGACTTTTATTTCTAAATGCTGAGTGTTTGGTGACAGTCACTATCTGTTTTTCAAGTCTTGGCCAGACCCAGCCAGGGTTCAAACCCAGACTTTCCACATACAAAGTGAGCACTCTAGCACTCTACTGAGCTACCGTAGTGGTAGAGAGAGACACTGTGATCTGTAAGCTGATGTTTTAAACCACTTTTTCACAACTACTCTCGGCAACCCTGACAACATTGAGTGTACTTGTATGAAACTCAGCTATGTTTTGTTCTAGGTTGTTTCTTTGTCCATTTTATTTGACTTTCTCTACAATTTTCCAGCAAAATGCATATGTTATAGATAATTCATATGTACTAAAACCCCACAAATAAAGTGTATTACAAAAAACATCAGCTTAAATGTAGTTTTGTTTTATTATAAGAACTTTTTACCAAAACAGAAATGTTTTTAAACACCACATGATTGTTGTGCTTTACCCTTTTTTGACACGTTTTCTCTCCAAGTGATCTGTCTCTCTATACATTAGGAAAACCCCAATAGGGCTTATTAATATCTATTTAACAAACCAAGATACATATACTATATACTAGTGTATAGTATATATATATAAACAGTATGATAAACTTGTTTTAGAATTCCCAGGATAAATTCACACACCTTTTGATATTTGTTGATTGTGTAGTTGTGTCTAACGGAAGAGACATATCATTTTATTGGCTATATCAATTGGTCATTGTAATAACAAGTGAAATCAGATGAGGATGTTGTCTCTGCTCCCTTTAGATAGACAAAAAATCAATTTATTCAGCAAATTGTTTCAAATATAATTACTTAATGTAATAGTTTTTCAAATATTAAACACACAAAAAGGTCAAAATGATCTCAGAGCCTAAACAAAACATTATGACATACAGTAATTAGAAAATAAAACAATTTATCATACAATTTGTCCAACAATAATGTTTTTTCTGTTGATGAAATGCAGTAGAAATTATATTTTGAGATAAAAACAAAAGAATCAAATGTTAGAAAAAATTCAATATTGTTCTCCTGACTCAACATTATGTATATAGCATGAGTTATTTTCCTTTCATCTTTTTGACATTTTGAATATTATTCAATGAATAAAATTTTTATCATAATAATATCTTTTTGAACAAAATGCCCATGCATGATTCAGTTTTTTTTCCCTGTATGAAATGTTGCATGCATCGCATGATTCAGTAAGTTATGGGGAAATATTAAATTCATACATGGTTAATCATTTTATTTTCTATTAGTTACTATTGGAAAGCTTATTGATAAATATTCTCTTATACATTTTCTAGTTTTTAATATTCTCTTTCTACCATCTGTCGCTCGATGGTTAATACGCAAATAAAGGTGTTTCTTCTCTTACCTGATAAACATAGATTTTCCGTGTGTCATACAATTTAGCACTGAAAATTATCATTATGATTGTTTTGTTTTGCGTGCTTCAATAGTTCAATATTTATTAGAATCTTCTGATTTGTAATACAGTTCAAGTAATTAGAGGTTAACGAATTTATGAATCATGTAAAATTTACATCCCTGTGTGTTTATAAAAATAAATTATCTCACCTCTTAGTAATTCAAACTATGACCTTTGACCTTGAAGATTTTTTTTGTATTGGTCAGATGTGGAGGATTCAGATGAAGGAATGAAGTTTGTCATAACAGATCCTGAGATCATCTCTAAATTTCGAAACTTTTAAATATAAAAGTTATTTCGTATCACAAATATTTTATTTTGAAAGAAAAAAACTTGTTGAAAATTAAGTTGTTTAGAAGAGGTTAGTATATGATATTCAGTTGTTGATGTATATTAATTTCAGATGGGAGCTGGTATTTATAGGTACAATATGGAATAGTATGATAATGTAATATGATAGTATATCACTTACTAATTAATAGTTTGTTTTGGTTAACACCATTTCTGGTGTCATTGATGACGGAAAGAATTTACTGTTACATTGATCTCTGGAGATCTATCTATCAACTTACTTCATCTTTCTATATGTGGGTGGTACATCTCTTGCCTGAGGTACTATGAGTCAGTTTATAGTGCTAGCCCATATAGATATCACTTTCTCATTCATTGTTGGTTTATATTTTGGTACTACCTGTACTTACGGCATGACTGTTGGTGTCATTGCCATGGTTATATTTTCAACAACAGCATTTAATGTTGTAAATTTTTCTGATACACTCTTTAGACGAGAAAGTCAAGACTTTTAAGTCATGGAGGGGGGGGGGGGGGGGGGGGGGGGGGGGGGGGGCGCTGTGAGACTAAGTGGCCTAAAATGTGTGCTTACAGAACACAGTGTTTTTTACTCTTAGGCTCCTAGGTTTGAATCCTGCATAGGGGGATCCCATTGTTGGAAGGTTTGTCAATTCGCTTTCTGAAGATTGATGGTTTTCTCTAAGCACTCAAGTTTCCTGTATTACCAGTATTTCAGAACTGACCAGGTGGATAAATTTGCAAGAAACTTGACTAGGGTGTATAACAACACCATTACTCCACTCCATTCCACTTTAGGCCATGGATCTCTTGTTTAAAACTTTCATGTCTTAGGCAATTCCAAGTGTTATTTCATGTAATGTTTTGACAAATAAGTTTTCAAACTATTATACCTTATTATTGGAATCTGCAGTTGGAGTTGCCAGACATATTGATGTATAAATAATTTTTCAAAATATTCGTGCAGATAAGATTTTTGTTTTTTTTAAGTTCATTCATGTATTGGTCTGCTAATTTTGCATGCATGACATGACTGTGAAATAATTGCTTTAGGAAATCATGAGTTGTGGTACATCCGTAAATAGTGAAGATAAGGTTTATGTTTTTATATGAATGACATTTTTTATGAATTGAATATTTTAGGAGGACATTAAATTTATGATATATCATAAAATTCAAACTTATCAGTCAAGTTAATACCATTGCCATTTTGATAAAATGTCTACCTTAAGATTCACAAAATTTTCATGTAAAGAAATAATTATAAAAACACATTAATGAATGAAAGGCTGAAAAGATGAATGAAATATTACAAAAATCAGGTGTATATATGCCGATAGTTGTAAATCTCTGATAGTTGTAAATTTCTGGCTACATAAAGAGGGGTATAAAACCAGGATATATACACAATTTTACATATACATAAAATTTTGTCATTAAATTGTGAAGATAAATAAACAAATATATATACAGCCATATCATAAATTTTTACGTGTTTTCATCACTTCCATACAAATTCTTAAGATTTTTATACACAGCTTTTAACAACAATATCATGAAAAATTAACAAGTCATTCAGATAAATATTGGGTTAGTGTACTTTTTGTCAAATTTTATTAAATTTGTTTCATTCTCTGTGATATATTTTTCAGCTAATGAAAACATTTCCATTTTCAATTAATTTTACATTATATTTAAATTGTCAATTTAAAATTCTATCAATTTATGTCAATATTCTTTTTTAGAATTAGAAAATTGAGATCTAAATTTATTGAAAGAAATATATTTGCACCTATAGAACCTACAAAGTGACAGGGTTGTACATAAGAAATATATTTTAACTTGTTGAAATTGATTAGCATTCATTTAAAGGTGATCAATTTCACCTGTTTAAATCTTAATGAAAAGGTGTGCTTGCTTGCTCATATAAAACCATTTAATTTTAAACTGTTTATTTATTATTTAGATCATATGTTAAGATTTCAGTTCATCTTCGATGTTTACTAAACGCTGTGTAATTTACAAATACTAAACGCTGTGTAATTTACAAATACTAAACGCTGTGTAAATAAACTTTTTTACAGAATGATGTAAAAGATAGACATAAGATTTACCTTTTAAAATAAATCACGCAATTCCGATTTCGTTATGTCTTCGGTGCAGACTCTGTGATGTCCTCTTGTAATTTAATATCTATAATACTCAAAATTTATCATTGATTTCTAAACTACCTTACCAAAACTTTCTATTTATTTATTAATCAGTATTTACAATATTTTAGCCATTTTCTGTTGATTTTGTGGTATTATTCATCTAAGGATAAATGATGTGGAGATATCAAGATGTCTTTTACATAATCAGGAATATTTTTTTTCAATTCAGTGGTAAAGAGTTATGATGGATGTTTTTGATGGAATTATTGACAAAGTAATATTTCATTTTTGTTCGTTCTTTAGAGTTTTTGTAAGATCTCGATTATTTTAACATTATATAAATATTGACGATTCAGAATAAAAAAGATGGACTTGTCAGCGATGAGAAATGGTCAGGTGTTTTTCTACAGCGCTCGGATATTAGCCTTTACTCCCAGAGTAGCGATATCCCTGTAAAATATAACTCAGTAGTTTTCAATTATTTCTGCTTGTTATCACTTTTGGTAAATTTTGATGCATTATGGTTTTGACATGTCTGTGATCAATTTCCTCTTATTATTTAACAATTAATGGATATTGTTGTATAAAAGAGAATTTTATTTAGGGCATAATATTAAATTTCTGTGTTGATTGTGTCCTGCTTTGTGCAGCTGACTACAAAGGGAAGATAAATCTTGTATGTTGTCTGAAAATCAAGTTGCACTCCAAAATAATTAGTTTCTATCTCAATCAAACTTTTATAAGATGTGTATCAATATTTTGTCTATTGGAATCCAGAATGTTCATTCAGAATTTCTCCAAAAGCATTTCTTTTTGGTTTGATGATTCAGAAGAACTTATTTTACCATAAAAACCCAACTGTCAAACTTATGATCTATTATATTTATGAGTTAATATATGTGTGTATGTTTGTATTTTTGTCTTGATTGTTATTTCAGATACCTCAGACAAAATAAATCAGCTGGATCATCATCAAGCGGGTATGTCCAGTCATCAGCGCCAATAGCTGTTCAAGCACAGGCCTACCTGGAGTGGAACAGTCCAAAGAAAGTGAATCAGGTAACAACATATTTATTACAAATAATGTATTCTATGACAACTAGAGATAAATATAAGATTTATAGCTTTTGTGGCATGTTCTTTCCAGAACGTTATCTACAAAACAGAGTGGCTTTTACTAATCCTGACAGTCAGCAAACTCAGCAAGCTAAGATATAACCCTACTCAAAGCAATGTCAGACAGCATATTCAGCAAGTAAAGATATAAGTCTACTCAAAGCAATGTCAGACAGCATACTCAGCAAGTTAAGATATAATCCTACTCAAAGCAATGTCAGACAGCATACTCAGCAAGTTAAGATATAATCCTACTCAAAGCAATGTCAGACAGCATACTCAGCAAGTTAAGATATAATCCTACTCAAAGCAATGTCAGTCAGCAAACTCAGCAAGCTAAGATATAACCCTACTCAAAGCAATGTCAGACAGCATATTCAGCACGTAAACATATAAGCCTACTCAAAGCAATTCCAGACAGCATATTCAGCAAGTAAAGATATAAGTCTACTCAAAGCAATGTCAGACAGCATACTCAGCAAGTTATGTTGTAAGCCTACTCAAAGCAATGTCAGACAGCATATTCAGCAAGTAAAGATATAAGTCTACTCAAAGCAATGTCAGACAGCATACTCAGCAAGTTAAGATATAATCCTACTCAAAGCAATGTCAGACAGCATACTCAGCAAGTTATGATATAACCCTACTCAAAGCAATGTCAGACAGCATACTCAGCAAGTTAACATATAATCCTACTCAAAGCAATGTCAGACAGATTACTCAGCAAGTTATGATATAAGCCTACTCAAAGCAATGTCAGACACCATACTCAGCAAGTAATGATATAAGCCTACTCAAAGCAATGTCAGACAGCAAATTCAGCAAGTAAAGATATAAGTCTACTCAAAGCAATGTCAGTCAGCAAACTCAGCAAGTTAAGATATAATCCTACTCAAAGCAATGTCAGACAGCATACTCAGCAGGTTATGATATAAGCCTACTCAAAGCAATGTCAGACAGCATACTCAGCAAGTTATGATATAAGCCTACTCAAAGCAATGTCAGACAGCATATTCAGCAAGTAAACATATAAGTCTACTCAAAACAATGTCAGACAGCATACTCAGCAAGTTATGATATAAGCCTACTCAAAGCAATGTCAGACAGCATACTCAGCAAGTTATGATATAAGCCTACTCAAAGCAATGGTAGACAGCATACTCATCAAGTTAAGATACAATCCTACTCATAGCAATATCAGACAGCATACTCAGCAAGTTAAGATATAAGCCTACCTAAAGCAATGGTAGACAGCATACTCAGCAAGTTAAGATATAAGCCTACCCAAAGCAATGTCAGACAGCATACTCAGCAAGTTAAGATATAAGCCTGTTCAGAGCAATGTCAGACAGCATACTCAGCAGGTTATGATATAAGCCTACATAAAACAATGACATTCAGCATACTCAGCAAGTGAAGATACAAACCTGCTCAAAGCAATGTTCAGCAGTAGTTATAGAGCATTAACTGGGGTTGAACTTAGTTAAAATAACTAGTTTGCAATTTATACACACATTTCTATCAGTGAAAAACCATGATACCAATAAGGGCGGAAAAGTTTGACAGACAAAAAACACAAGCCAAACAGCAAAAAATCAAGAATCCAAAGTTCCAAAATAATTTGAATCCAAATCAAGCTAGGGAATACACAAACACCATGACCATCTTCGGTTTGTAGACAGACACCATAATCAGATTGGATTGCTACTGTATTTTGGCAGATAAACTCTGTGTTCTTAAGTACTCTTTCTGGCAAGCTTTGAATAAAGTCTAAACTAAAGCAATCAGGCAAGGAAGCTGTATTCTAATCGCCTTGTTATAAAAAAAATGATACATTGGAAGATGAATACAACTACCATTATGTGTTGAGGTCATATTTAACATGTTTCAGTTTTCTCTGCATTTAGAGTTTGGAGTAATATAACACACATAGCTTATTATTTGTTTTTGTAAAAAGTAAATACCAGTACCTTACATTGTAAACAATAATTTAGCCATAATAGGAATGTAGATAGTTTAAGTCAAGACATTGGAAAAATATCCCGGATTTATTCGTTTTGAAGTTAATATATGTCATTTTCAAGTTGCATGTCATATTTTCTTCCAGACAACACCTTATGGGCTCGGCCTGATGAATTTGAAAGAAAAAAATTGTAATAAAAGCTAACTCGCATCCACTCAAGCATGGTCCTTAATTAAATAATTCACTAATCTAATTACACACATTATTGGTCAAGCTTTATCATGTTATCTCAGAGTGCGTTCATTGATGTCATAAATTTAATCCAGCGCAGGATATGAACAATTTTTATTGTCTTGACAGGAGAAAAAACAATTATTTCTCATTTGTCATCAACTAATAAGTTTGATATTTTATTGTTTAATTCAATCTTATTTGTTTTGTGCAGTGATACAAATATAATATGAACATTAAGATATTTGGATTGTGTAAAATCTGTCATACACAAACTAACGAGAGGTAAATGCAGCCATTTTACGATTATCCTGTAATAGATTGTCATACTTTCCTACATATAATTAATGACTTTTACCGAGGGAGATGATGTTCCCAGTGGTACAGAAATCTGAGACGTTGTAATTTCTAAGGAAATTTCTAAGGAAATTTCTACATTGAAATTAAAAAGAATTATGAATATTGCCCTTTAACTGTCATGGAATTAAGAAATTATTTAAGTGAATACTTTCATTAAGTCATAGTTAGGAACTAGTAACATGTAATTTATTTGACTTAATGGAGAAGTAGAAAAGACATACACTTCTATTGTGTGATGTATTCTTGTAAAATTATTCTGTTATCGTATCATGTATATAGGTATGGTTGGCTTTGTAAGTTCATGTTACAAAACGCAGGAGTGTGTTTATTAACTTGCACTATAAAGGAATTTTTTTGATTTAAATATATACTTTTTTAACAAAACATAAAATACATGACTGTTTGAAGTTTTCGTTTTATAAACTTTAATAAACATTTGGTGCACTATCATTAAATTCACAACCTAAAGTATAATTGGTTGTTAAATACATGTTTGCAATAAATATAAAATATACACAATTTGTAACTTAAAAACTTTTTTTTTAAAAATCTTACATCTTACAAATTATTTCAAAAAAGATATTTATGTAATCACGCCCACATAAAAGTGGCATTTTGTTTAAAAGAACACCTAATGTCATTTTTACACCTTCCTTCTGAGTTTTTTGTCAGCAGTTGTGCAGTTTTTGACAATACGTTTCAGATAAGTATATGAGTGCTCTCCTTTTAAGTAGTTGTCCTTTTTTGAAACAACAGCAATAAAGATGTTAACACATCAAAAGTTTTGTTTGGTTTTAGACAGTTGTGGGTGCCACGCTATATTTGGTTATTTTTGTTTAGATAGACAAATCGTGGATATTTTATCAATGACTTTATTATAACTGATTAAATGAACATCTCCAAGAAAACAGAGATAGTAAGATGAAGAGGAGACACAGTAACTATAATGCTATTTCCCCTTCCTAAGATTTTTCACACTCTCCATATACATGCATATTTTTGAACTGATATTTTATCACTTTTAACCAACTCTATTAATTAAGACATTGTGTCTGGTTGTTATTCAGATTTTTACACCAATATATAGATTTCCAATGCTAATTACCATATTAAAAGTTCCAGTCCATCAGATGTCTTTGTATATGAACATTGATTTTAACACTAAAAAGGATTTTCTTAAGACATTTTGACATGTTAAACATGCATTACTAATCTACAACAGTGCTGTCCACCCCAATGCCTGATGGGTAATCTCACATGACCTACTCTTGACCATACATAGGAGTCAATGTATTGAAACAAAAGTTTTATTAACACAAAGCATAATCAGGATTTCCTGTTTAAATCTTTCAAAATTGGGTATAAAGTAATGAAAGGTCATCAGAGGTCATCTAAGAATCAGCTGGACATTGTAGTTGGTCATTGTTTTGCCTGACGTCCACTTTACTTCATGTCAAGTTGCAGATAGGCTGATGCATTAACTCTCCTTCATCAGCTTGATATGATGTTGTTACTATTGTTCTTAAGTCATTTCTCTGCAAAGGGATAAAATTTGATAAATATCAAATAATTAGTTTTTTTTTCTCTGTTTATTGTACCATTGTTCTTACTGCACTGTATGTTGACACAGGGGATGATTTACTCATTTCCTATGTCATTTTCATCAATTTTTACAAAAAAGTAACCCTGTTACTCAAACCATTCTATTTCCATATTTCCTATTATATTTTTTGTCAATTTTATGAAAAGAGTCTTAGTTTCCTAGGAAACGTTAAAACAGAGTTGTATTATTTATTGTTCTGAATGTGTCATTCTAAATAAAGAGCGATGTACCATATTTAAATCCCATTCTTCTTATATTGACACAGAAACAATACACAGGACCAACCAGCCAATATTGGCCATTAGGTTCCCTTTAGTATACACAATTTAATATATAAAACCCATAAAAATTGAGTTGAACAATTAGAAATAATTAAGACTCTGTCATGATAATTATTACTTTCCCTTCAAACATGTTATCATATTGGAGTTAAACAAATGCTTTATATAATACAGTATAGTAGCGATCTGTATCTGATAAATGATTGGTTATTCATGACAAGTTTGTATTTCTCTACTGGTTTAATTTTATTTTTTAAGTGTAATAATTAAACGTCAGATTTACAATATGTATATGCATGGATTATACCTTTCTTCCAATAGTGTGGATTTAAAAAAAAAACTTTTGTGATAAAATAATGCATACAAAGATTCAGATGATCTTTTGTGATTTGAAAGTCTGAAATGCTATAATATTGTTGATGTTTTGAATCATTGTCGATCACTGTACTCTTACTGTCAGTCAATTCTGATTGTTTCCTAATGGTGGCCGACAAATACATATTTATTGGTGTACAAGTTTTATGTAGGGATACACTGGATCATTGATTAACATAGTCATACTCGTCGTAACAGTTACACGAGTGACGACCATATCCATATGTAGAAGCCTGTTGCTCTCTCTAATACGATAGAAATGTACTTATATGGATCTTGAATATGAACAATACACAGGATTTATTAGCAGCACAACAGGTAAGGGCTTCTTTTAAAGTTAAGTGACTTTTAATTTGAATACACTGATTTTTTAGAAATAATTGTAATAAGTTTAATTTTACATATCTTTAATTAAAAAAAAAAGAGTTTATGTAATGAAAGGTGTAAATTTAGTTTTTGAAAAAGAAAGAAAGTTAAGAAAGTTTAAAAAAAAACAAAAAAAAAACCAAAAAACAAAAAACAGGTGATTTTCACATTTAGAGTCAATTATTGAAAGCTGGGGAGTTTTTATATTGTTTTAAAATAATTGCAACATACTGAGTCAATTTAGAAATTGACTGAAGTTTAATTTTAAAATCCCAGTGTATTAAAAAAAAGTTTTAAAAAACCTTATTTTTACTGAAAAAACAATAAGAAACCATTGTAAGAATGTGAAAATAACATTTCAAAAACTTTTTTAAGGAGAAAGTCGTTTTTTAGCAAGAGTATATATATGAAACACTTCCATTATAATTATTTATTGTATAACAAATCAGTCCGTTCTTGTCAAACAGCAGACATTTGTTCAGATGGACATTTACATCAACTCTCTGTCAATATGCTGAACCTTATTTCATAAATACAGACAGAGAATTAGCCTCGGCTCAAAGCATAAGTGGCAGCTTGCCCAGATTATTTTAGATTAGTTTGTTAAGGCAAATCAGAGTTTAAAATACAGCAAAACTAAGGTTTAGTAAATGGGTTTTTTTTAAATTGTGAATTTCAAAAAAAAAAAAAAAAACAAAAAAAAAAAAAAACATAATCAGAGTAAATATGTATCCTACACATATAATGTTTTATATCAGTGTTGCTTTCCTTGTTCTAAATTGGTTCACAAGCCTAATAACTAAAATAAAATAGTAATAATTGTAATGGGCAACAAAAACATAGTACTGATAGTACAGCCCAAAAATAACTGAGGAAGTTTAGCGGGAACCTGCAGACTCCTTGCTTACCTTGGATTCCCAGACAACTACTTAACAATTTTTCAAACAGGTAGTCCTTATATAGAGGTAGTCTTCATTTTTTTTTTTTTTGACTTTGTATTTATTGTTTACCCATATCTATAGAGTATATAAATTATATTTATATATTTATATACTGCCTTTATGCTGTGCATGATTTGCCTGTAGGCAATGAACAGTAAAAGTGTCATTGGTTAAACACTTTTTAAAGAAAATAAATTGTCCAGATGCACAAAGATTACTTCTTTAGTCATTTTAAATTGTCTGATGCCAGCTGTTTTGTGTGTGTGTGTGTCTTTAGTCACTGTATGCACAGTGAAATGACCACAAATCAGGTCATATGGTCAATAGGATTTTTATTACCTTGTAAACTGCCCACAACACCTGAGGATCATCATACAGATTGATTTAGTGGACTTTGGTCAGTTTATGGGTATAAATTTTGAGGTAATTAAATGACCATTATAACCGAGTTTGATTTACATATTACACCTAACTTGGTCATTATTTCTAGTAATGGATTACATTGACTGAGGTATGTATATACATGTATATATATTAGTGAAGTTTAGCTTTATAAGTGAAGGTATTTTTCCAATACAATACACCTGTATAAGGACTGGGGGACAAATATATTGTGGGACCAGACTAAGTTGGATTTGTTTGATAATGTCAGTACTCTGAGTGATTGGCTGGATTCTGTATGTATAATAAATGATCATGTTAATCTATATTCTAAGTGATTGACTGGACTGGACTCGACTGGGCAGCTCTGTTTATTGATTTTGGTTTTCCCAATACTATACATAGTTGGTCTTATATCTTTCTTCTAAAAATGTTCCGAGATGATACTAGTATTTGCAATGATATATTACACACCTGTGAATGTCTTTTGTTAATTTTAAATTCCCATGTTTTAGGGTTTTTTATAACTTTTGTTTTTGATTTAAATATTTTTATAAAAACAAAGTATGTAAATTAGGTTTTGATTTACATAAAACTTTTATATCTTGCTCATGTCAGAGCCACAGAAACCTCATCTAAAATAACATAAGCTTTTAACAGTAAAGATGAGGCTAGGTGCTCAGGAATAGTAGCAAGACTTTCTTTTGTACTACACACCAGTAACATGTAAAATTTTTAGAAATTGTTTTTCACTTTTTACATTAACGTTAATGATGAATTCCATTTTTTTTTTAAATTTTGTTAGTCAAAAATTATGATTTTACAAATTACAAAAGGTGCAAATGAAAATTTCTCTGAAAAAGAGTACTAATAACCTTCTGTATAACAGATAAATATACCTAGCAGAAATATTTGTTTTAGATTTTCACTCGTTTACAGAAAACATCGATGGAACCAGGAATATTTCTCTGACAACCAATCATAATTATAATCACTTGTTTTGGGGGAAATCATTCACATATTTACATTTGTAATACATCAGTTTTACCATAAAAAAAGTCATATATCATAAAAACAAATTAATATTTTTTACATAGGGAACATTTGTTATCAACTGCCCTTCTTAAAGACATTGAACTTAACACACATCAATACATAGTAATCATTATCTTCTTGATTTTAATATAATTTATTTATATAAAATAACTAATTGCTTAAAAATAGTTTTAAATCAAATTTTAATGTCTGTTTAATTTCACAGGTGTTCTTCATTTTTTTTCTCCAAACATGTTTTTTACCTGTCTTCATTAGCAATCAAACCACAAGAGGTAAGAAACATGTCCTATCAGACAACTATTTACTTGTCACATTTTAAAAAACAATTACACATATACATAATAATGAATAGTGAATGTGTTTTTCATTATTATGTAAAGATACCAGTATATTTTGGGTTTTTAGTTGGTATTCATGTGTTCCAGGTTAAACAATAAAGTGGTAATATCGGTTGAAGATTAAAAATCTTTTTTTATGTGCTATAATAACAGTTTATAAAAAGGTATGCAACAAGGTAACCAGTTATGTGGTGTCTTTTTTGTTGCATATTTGATGCATTGGACTTAATAAAGATTTTGCAATAAAGAATTATGATTAAAACAACATTATGCTTACAAAGCGGGTTAATAATAGGTTACCTATCACTTATTATGAGAGTAGCTAACTAAATGAAAGGTTTTATAAAATGTTCAGGTGTTCCGCTCATATATTTTGCATCAAAAATGATTGAATAGAACAGGTTATTGTTGGCACATAATTTTCCTTGTGACATGATTCCCTATATTTTACCACAAAACTAATGCCATGAACACATGGAAAATTATTACTTCATGCATGACATTCTCTACCGCCCAGGTCGACATTTCTTCAACCTTGGCTCTGTTTTCGTATTTTTCTATTTGAAAAAGTTAAACTGCAGTCCGGTCAGATAAAGTCAGATAAAGTCTCGATTGTGTAATTTCATAATTTGATAAAAAAAAAAAATCAGGACATTATCTTGAAACAGATAATTTGGTATTTGGCCTTATATAAATGTTTGACCTCACAAGAAGGACCAGTGGGCAGTCTTTGAGAGATAAATTTTAATTTTTTACTTGACTGTAATTAGGTTAAACTGTCCTGATTGCTATATTGTCTGTATACTACTTGTAGATCAATCTAAAAATTAGCTCTGTAGGGGGTACTTGTGAGTACATCCTCCCTTCTAATAATGGTCAGTGTTGATAGTATTGCTGTCTGTCCAAGTGTCAGTAATTCTGTGATGCATCAGTCAACACATTTAATGTCAATATTTTAACTTTTTATGCAGATTTGCAGATTTGATAAATACCCTAGATATCCCCTTCTTGGTTTTTCTTAGCTTTACCAAAAAATTATTAGTTTTCATATTTTACCAACTAGCTCACACGAAAGACTTACTGACTAGCCTTTACTTAATACATACTGACTTGTTTTCAAGACACATTGAGTACCGGTAGTTCTTGCCAAAAGCATACTATACTGACTAGCTTTACTGACATGCTGACTTATGACAAATTCATATGGAGTAGCTTTCACAACATATGGACTTGCTTGTACCAAAAGCTTTTATTTGTTGACAAATTTAAGGTAGGTAATTGTCTAAAAGAATGATGAACATTTTTAAAGTTTAAACTTAGCTTCAATTTTTGTACATGAAGCATTGATATAAGCATTTTCTACAAAGACTGATTGCTTTGCATTTAATTTTGCATTTGTTGACATAACAATATTGAAAAGAAGGAGATAATATCTAAAAAAAAAAAAAAAAAAAAAAAAAAAAAAAAAAAAAAAAAAAAAAAAAAAAAAAAAAAAAAAAAGCATTAAACATATCTTATCTTTATTATCTTTTGATCATTTTTATTAACTTTCTGTAATATAATTTCAATTAACATTGTTAGACAATATGATTGGTTGAAATGTTTTACAGTTCTGTCCGTGTGTGATTAGACAATATGATTGGTTGAAACCTTTTACTGTTCTCTCTATTAGTGATTAGTCTGTAGAATTAAAACTTAGTAACACTTGATTTCAAAACTTAATTCAATTAAACTGTTAGTATTAAGAATTTTATCAGGGATGAATTACCTCTCAAAGTGTGACCAGTTACCTAATATTGACTTTAGGCCATCGTTGAGTGCTAGGTAACAGTTTTAATAACCCTGGAGTGGTTTTACTGTAAGGTATGGGCCAGGAACAGGTGGTCGGGTAATAACACTTAAGTCATATAAAACTTTATTACTGTATGATCTAACAAGTAGTGTTTACATAACGAAGATTTGCAGGCTTAGGAACAAAAATTTTATGTTGATATAAAGGAGAATTTGCAGACTTAGGAACAAGATTTGTGCATATATTATAATAGTTAGCAGATGTATTGTCTCTCAGATGTAAAATCTAGGATTATTTCTTAGCAAATACGATTAAATGACTGTAGTTCTCTACATGAAAAGGGAAAGTTGTTTAATTTGTGATTAGCATGTAGATAATGTCCTTTGTCACTTATCTCACTCCCTTGTTTTGTCTGCTGGACAAATGATTATGATAGGTGTTGAAACATCAAAGAGGAAATAAAGACAGGTCCCCTGAGGGAAAACAATAACTTGGTACCCATTCCACAGTAAGGAAATAAAGACAGGTCCCCTGAGGGTAACAATAATTTGGTGCCTGTTCTACAAGAGCATGTTTGATAATACCAACATTGTTGAACATATCAACACTTATGTATGACTGCTTCTGAATTGTCATCCAATCAGATGATGTACTGAATGGTCAAGCTGGACATTGAGATATTATTATGTTATGTATATATCTGTATACACTGTTATAGTCTAAGGTCAACTAGCCCAAAATGGACATTACCAGTAAATCTTTAGTTGTGGACAATAACCAGCTATTTTGGATTTAAAATATCCTGAAGTTGTGAACATTATCATAGATAAGTTAATGTACAGCTGTCTAGATGTTGCTATTTGATAGGCATTTTAATATATCTGTGTATTGATTGAGAGGAAATAAGAACTTTTTGATAGGTGTTAAAGCTTATCTTGTAATTACCATGCTTGAAGATTATGACCAACTCTGAAGAGCCAATTTTGGCATTTAAATAAATTTTGAGAGATAAAACATAAAAAGATGATGGAGTATGGATATATTGTAATTTAGATCATTTATGATATATGTTTGGTGCCGAAACATTTCATATCAAGATACGATCGGAGATGCTGTGGAAAACGGTAATTGTACAATTTCAGTCATTGAACTTTTTAAAGAAAAAATTGTATTTTTATCTCGGAACAAAATCTTGTTTGTATTATATGATAAGATTTATACATAAATTGAAACAAGTTTGTAGTTTATATAATGAATGGAATCGTGATTTATAATCATGTATTACAAAGCTAGAACGGAAAACTCAAAATAGAAAAAATATAATTTATCTGTTTTTATTTAAAAAAAACAACAAAAAAAAAACCATTAAGCATTAATGGAAAAGATTATAAACTCTTGTTGAATCTAAGCACAGGTATGATATATGAGAAATCCATATTTCTGTATATATAGTTACTCATTTTTCTAATTAACAGGTGCAGAAAAATAACTGTCATTATTGATATTTATAATACTTTATGTAAAAAATAATTTTTTGCATTAAAGTAAGATAGTACATCAGAATTTTTTTTTTTATTTTACCACATGTTGAGATACCAGTAGTACTATCAAAATCCCTTAATTATAGTATGCTGCTAAATGAGATAAAATACATTTATTTCAGCAGCTATCATCGGAACTTTCTTTAACTTTAATGCTGAAGAGTTTGGTTGTATTAATCTAATGAACCCTAAAATATTATTTTATCTCTCAATCACTTTGTAATAAGATTAACTAGTAACAAATTTTAACAAAATTATCATAAATAATAAAACTTTATGTGACTAACTCAAAGTGTCAAGTAAAGGGATTTGGAGGAATCAAACTTATTTGAATTTTTCTTCCAATTTTAGCATGTTTATACCTACCTACCTGCCTATCCTCTTCACTCCAGTCGGAGCATAAGGTCAACACAAGGTCTCTACATTCAGTGTGGTTCTTAGCCTTTTTCTCTGCCTCGTCCTATGTCTGTTGTAAGTCTTTTAGCTCCTTTTCTACAGTCTTTCGTGGAAATTTTAATGGGATACTTTGAATATAAAGACAATTATTTTTCGTATTTTGTAGGTGCTTGCTGCAAGACAAGTATCTGGACAAAGTGATAACAACAAACTATCCTCACCAGAAATGATGAACATAGATCCCTCCATCGGTCACCATCCAACCAATCAGCCTGTTAACTATCCTGTTGGTCATCCAGCTGGTCATCAAGTCATTTATGATGGACAATACAATATGCAATATGTTGGACCTTCTATTGGACAATATCAACACCCAGCATCACATTATGCAATACAGGGACCAAATTATTATACACAAGTGAATGCACAACATCATTATGTAAATCATAGTGTTCCCCCACAGCATCAGCCGCCCCCACCCCCACAGTTGACACGAGTATCCTCACCCCCATCACAGTCACCGACATCTACCTCAGTAACAGCCTCATTCTTTGCTCGGTAAGTACTGCTATATTTAATTATGATGCAATATAGTTTTTAAGTTTCGCCATGTCACTAGCATGATTTTACAATTTGGTACAGGAACAATACAGCTTGAGAAAAATTATGTCATGCTGCTTCTGGGGTAAAAATTTAAACTTCCAGTTTTGTCATTTAGATATGAAATTTCCCTTTGTAAAAGACTTAACAAGCCACTATACAAGTATGATTGAAGTATGTTTTAAGCATTTACACATTTACAAATGCTGATCAAGTTAATGTTGCAATCTAACAGTTTTTAGCTTGTAATTCTGTTTGTTGGATTAAAAAACAATGCAGCATTAAAGTATTGAGACATAGAAATGATGAATCAGAGTTTTGCATGTACCATATTGATATCAGAGGCTGTGTGTGCAACATAATTTGTTTACGGAAGTTTTTTGGGTTTTTTTTTTGGTTTTTGTGGGGTTTTTTTTGTTGTTTTTTTGTTTTGTTTGATATACAAGATTGCATGTATCAACTCGGACATGTCTTAAAATGTTTGATGGTTGTTTTGTTGATAGTATAAAGTTCTTAATGTACTTTTACCATACCTATACTAGGTTTTGGTCAATAAACAAATGCTGGTACTTTTATTTAGTCACATTATCATTGTTAGTTACCATATATTAA
This sequence comes from Tegillarca granosa, assembly GCA_029721355.1. Lineage (NCBI taxonomy): Eukaryota > Metazoa > Mollusca > Bivalvia > Arcoida > Arcidae > Tegillarca > Tegillarca granosa. Next base: position 4,397,394 of record CM056595.1, read on the forward strand.
TATTTTAAAGATAAAATTGATGTTCATTTCACTGTAGCTCATCAGCTGATTCACTCATTTATACAGTCACAAATATTGATTTGAATTTTATAAAAATTTACATATTGATTTCATTAGTGATAATTCACATTATTTTTTGTCATTTGATGTGAGGTCACTCCATCTGTTTGCCTTAGACGCCCACCAAACATAAAATTAAAGATCATTTTAAGATAGCTGTTTTAATATTTAATATAAAATACAGTGGGTTATGATAATATTTACACAATTTCACTTAAAGACATATTATTTTTTCATTTAGATAAGTTATTATGGATAAAGATAATGGATTCATTTTAACTAAAACCTGCCAATATTTTTATTTAATTTCAACAAGCACCTGTTCATCTATATACATATTTATACCGTTAGAAAACCATTATAAAATTAAAATACTTATCATAATTTTGTTGAAAAGATCATCACCTGGATTAATTAAGGGTTGATCTGCCATGATGAATCATGTTTGTCAATCAGAGAGATATCTCCAAAGTAATAGATTTATATCAGATATCCTGGATGATACCCTGAAAGGTAGACAAAATGCTGGTGAATCTATCCCCTCTTGATAATTACAAACAAATCAATTGTCTGATTGGTCGCACAGATAGTAACAGGTTATTGGTCATGTGACAGGTGTCGATATTGTCAACTGACATGCTTACGGTATATCTGTTGTTGATAATATTGTAATTTGAGATTTCTGGAATAAATCAAAAAACAAAAAATGTTTACAAAATTCTTTTGTTGGTCAGTATGAAGTTTTAAATGTAGATGGATAGCAACTACATTCAGATGTTAGATGAAATAAAATTTCAAAAATCATTTTAGTTATTTATGGAGAAATAAACCCCCAGAATATTTGCCTGTGCATATTTATTTGAAAGTTGGATAGACTTGAATATTCTGAAATTGAATTTCTTGCTCAAAAACATACTATGTTGTCTGGTTAGGGTTCAAACCCATAGCCTTTGAAAGAGACATCATAAGTCTGTGACCTTAAACACACTGAAACATGTTTCCATCTAGTTTCAGAGAAACATTAAAATATAGTTATTTCAAGTTAATAATTAATTATAGTTTAAAAATTTTAATGTGGTTAGAGGTCGTCATGGAAACAATCTTTCATCATGTCATAAAAATGCATATTTCAGATAATGGCAAAATGAGAAAAAATTTGACATTTCAGTATTTTGTGTTGATCAAGTTCAATTTATGCCAGGTTTTAAATAATTGATTTGTAAATGGTTGACAGGTCAAGAATAGTATGCCAAACTTTTATTTCTATTACCTACAACTCTTCATGTATTTCCACCCTGATCTTAGTTCTCCCTCCTTCTGATTTAAAGGTTTTGAGTTTTAGGAATATTAGATGTTTAAATACATTATATTGTAAGTTGATTGGTAAATGTTACTGACTTGTCAGCGATGTCATGGTGAGCATGCACAAATTTCCATTTGCATGTATCATTGTTATAACAGTAAATCTTCCTCAGTATTTTATGTGTGGTGGTTAAGATCTTATCAACAAAGATTTTATCTTGGACAGTAAAATGATGGGTACATTTAAATTAATTTCTACTCCGTTGTCTTCTCCTTGTGTAAGTTCTGGAGACAGGAAACTTTGTGGCTTAAATCAATTATATCGGAACTCCGAGGACATTTAATACCCAAAAACAACTTTGGTCTGTCTCACTTTTAGTGAATTAGTAAAGCTAGTGATTACTATACATGTACTCTTTAAACCTTCTTATGGGTAATTTATTCCAATATCATTTTAAAATATCATTATCTATTTATGCAAAATTTTTAAAAATTTGTTTGTTTAAAAAATTTGTTCATTCTAAAATGAGATTAACTGGAGTGCTTTATGGTATATAATGTTAGAATGTTGATACTTATTACTCTGTGGTAATGTGACAGTCAGAATATACTGATTTTACCTCATCAATATTTTGATTAACTGGGGAGGTGGGGGTGTTAATAGTTTTAAAGAATTATTGCCATAATTGTATTAATCTTTTGTAAAGCACAATAATTTGTTTTAGAGTTCCCAAAAGATGATTCTTTGACAAGTCTTTGTTATCAGTCCTTGCCAATTCCCCTGTTTATACTTCAGACTTATTTCGTCATGTATTTTATTTAAGATTTCAGTCAAAAGCTGCATTAATGGCCTCAAGTTATTTTTTAACTTTATAATTGGAGAGCAAGTACATTTCTATGGAACTCATTATGTGCTCAGAAATAAATGAGTAATGATTTTTTCCTCCAATTATCCATGAAACACTTTGTATTGTTTATTATACAACATTGTGTCTGGAATTCTAATTTATTTTCTTTGTAAAAATGTAGTTTTGTTTCAATTTGTGTGATTTCATTTACATAATTTTAGCATTTAAATTGGATTTGAATAAAAAATCTTTTGAAGTTTAAGGGTGAATTTCGGTCACTGTTGTTGTGGCAGTAGTTTCCCACCATAAAAGTTCACCTTATAACAATCACCTTACTAAGCATATGTTATGTGTCCAAATCTGATTTTCAAAGGTAAAACAGAGAAAAAAAAAACATGATAAATACATGTACTGAAATCAGTTTCATTTGAAATAGGTGAGTTGATTCATTTAAATCCATCATCGTTTCTGTATTCAGTTCATTAGTTAATTATGGGGATATTTGGTGGTTAACTTCAATTAATCATATCTTTAGATTACTTGTTGACAGAGGAAACTTTTGCAGTATGATTAACTTAAAATCTGGTAAAAATTCTACAAATAATGGAATTAACGAGATATCATTTTAGTCTAAATAATTGCAAATAAATGATAAAATATGTAGGATAAAGTGTGTTACAGCCACTCAAACTTACCATCATTATGATAATGGTCATCAGTCGTTAATTGGGATCCACTAACTGATTGAGGCATATTGATGTTTGTAAATAATCGGGTAAAATAAATGACAGGATAGGAAACAGAGACCATTAACACTTATTATAATTTACTTGTGCAGCAGCAATTTCTGTATTGGGTTATGGTTATATAAACATTGTTGCTCTGTGATTAGGAATAAAAAAATCAAGCAAGCGTGACATTAAGAATTTTTTAAAAAGTTGCATGCTAATTGTAAACAGTATATTGAGGAAACTGTATGATTCATTTTTACTGTTTGTTAATTGATGAAGAATAATTTTTTGGTATTTTATCAGGAATAGAAATATTATATCTTTACAATGTTACAAAAATAAAGATAAAATAAAAAAGAATTTGATAAATCAGTTCTGGTGTGGGGGGGGGGGGGGGGGGTGGGGGGGGGGCTAAATTACAGGGAGACAGCCACTAACCATCTGTAAGCAAACTGTCTGACTTTCTCACACTAGAACCTGTCTGATTAGAATTCAAACCTAGGCTGTGATAGGTGATGTGATCTGTAAGCACATGCTTTAAACCGCTATGCCACCGAGGCCCCTGGATCAACAGGATGGACTGGAGCAATATGACATCATGCCTTACTCAAGGAACAACAGCAGAACATAGGTTATAGAACCCATAACCCTTGTATAGTGAGGCTATATCCGTAACCACTGAGCCATCTCCAATTATCAAATGATTAAGTTGACATAAAGGTCTATCTGAAATAAGCATGATAAGTTTTTATACTTCTCTCTGGAATACAGTTAAAACAGATTTGTCATTATACCTATCTGGTACTGTATAGTTGTCATTATACCTATCTGGTACTGTGTATGACATCTTAGTTTGGATATCTTAGTGGATTAAATCAGTTTGGTCTTAAACTGACCAAGTTAACCTGAAAATGAGGAAATATGTCATCATCTTATTACAGATTAGTGTATGATATGTAGTGGTCATTTTGAACTTCAGTCCCTTACTGACCACGGTTAATGCGGACTTTGAGGATATAATATGTCATTCTAATGTTGGTGATTAGTGTCACATTAACATAGATAGTTTTTATATCGAGTTTGTCAAATTATTTTGACAGAGTACTTCATTTATTCTAAAAAATCAAGTTACAAAGTGCACCAATATGTTATAGAGTCTTAGGTCTAAGGTAGTCTGTTATCTGGCCTTTGAGAGGTATTTTTTATAGCTTCACAAACATGACTACTACTTGATACTCATTACAGAAATACCTGTAACAATTTTAGTTTTGTAACAATTTTAGTTTTGTCTAATGTTTTAATTATTTTATTTTTATGGGATAATTATCAATCTCGTTTTTTTAAATTTCATTTTTGACATGCTTTATTAAGCACAGTAAAACTGTATTCATTTTCATTATTTATAAAACAAACATAAGATGCTGTGCAGTAATACTTGCTGTGCTAAATTAGTATAATTAATATCTTCTAATCGGTATTACTAAGCGGGAAATTTATAAATCTGCATGAGAAATGATTCATTATATTAATTTTTATTAATAATTTAAGCAATAAAAACCATATAAATAAATCTATATCATTTGATCTTATTCAAACTTGTTTTTTTTCTATACTTCATAGAATTATAAACATCTGTGAAAATGGGATATAACTGATTTTTAAGAGAAATAAATGTAATTTTAACAAAAAGGTATTTTCTGATTAAACTATTTTGATTATCTTTTTAATCTAATCAACTTTGCTACATTTATAGATCAGAATTGTAGACTTTGATTAAAGATTTTTGAAAAGTAATTTTGTTTATATAATAAAGATATCAGATTATATAAATATGTATTATACATTTAGTTTATGAGAAATTAAATTTAACATCTGTTTGCATAGTTTAATAGATTTAAAATTAAAGAACAATATTCTGTGCACATTTTAACAGTTTTCTGATGTTAATTTGATATTTAAGGTTTCAGTGTTTTTCAGATTTTATCATAAATTTGTAACAATGATTACCTTCATCAAGTTGTACTTTATAAAACTTGATTACATTTTCTTCTAATGAACCATGTTTCAATTCTCATTAAAACACAGTATGGTGGACATTAGGAATAAAATTGATTTAAAAATTGTGCAACAAAAATACGACAGAAACAAGATTTTGAATTTAAGTTTATTTCTCTACCAATGTGATACCATAATTTGCTGCAATTCTTATTTGGTTTTAATTAACATAAAATAACATTTTTGAACCATAGTATGAGTGGTTGCTAAGAAACATGTTCTGTTTCAATCCAGAATTCAATCCACATAGTAACATCCAGAATTGAAAACAAAGTTCTAGACATGTCTGCTTGTGAAGAAAAAAATTTTGAATCTGCCAGAAAACCAACTTTTGTACAAGTGGCAAATTTAAGATGGATGCCACATAGTAACATGTTTGTACAAGCATATATAACTATTTATCATAAAAGCCAGAATATAAAGTCAAGATTTGTATTATTATACCACAACATGCTCAAAACTTCTACATTACAAATCTTAGTAATGAAATTTAAATATCTGAACATATTGTTAAGGTTTCAAGTACCATTTTGAATCCCAAACAGTAATTAACAAATGTAATTATGAAAAAGAATAATGTGTTACACTTCAGTGTAAAGCAGTCACTCGGTATAATTAGATGCCTTGATTTAAGTGGTCCCTCATGTTTTATGTTGCCGGGCAGTTCAATTTTACTCCGGTTTTTATTGTGGAAGATGAATCATTTAATTGTTGTGATTTTACAGATAAACATTAACACCATGTTAATTCTTACAATTAAGTTAATTTCCAGCTTGATGAGCTGTCCAATATCTGAACCGCTTGTTTAGACAACTTGACATGACCCCTGACCTTAGATACTTTCATGCTTGCATCTTTTGAGATGATGGTTAATTTCTTGTAAAATTTTCTGACATTTTTAAGATATTGGTGAATCAACACTTGTAGCAGTGCCAAAAAGATTAATGCTGATATAGTTTATTTTGAGTTTGTTAAACAATTTGTTGTTTTTTTTTTTTTTAAACAAATTATTGTATCAATAGAGCCAATAAAATTTTACAGAGTTATCTCCCTTTAACAGATTTTCCACTTAGCAGAAGATAATGCTGTGCATATTGAACAGTTGTCCAATCCATTAATCTTTGGCCTCAATCATGACTGACAGTTGTCTGACAAATGGAAAAGATAGGAAATTGAGACATAACTGGCAAGATGTAATTAATTTTAGCAGAAGATTATGATTTATACACGACCCTGGCTGTATGGGTATGTGTGACTTGTACGACTCTCCATCTTCAGAGTCATGTTTTGTGACTCCTTTTGTCATATAAATATGTTGCAGTCGCGTCTTTTTGTCTGCATGCTCTTAATCAACAGTCCTATCATAATTCTTTATTAAGATCGATGGACATTTAAATGGAACCTTTTTAAAAAATATTCTTTTGAAATCTCTGTAATTAGATGAGTCGTATAGTTTAAGGTTTGATAATTATCACAAAGATTATTAAAAATAAAATTCCTTATTGAAAATGGACGTCCTTGATCTCTTTAATTTGTATTTTCTGTCTTTTGATTTAATTTAAAGATATTTAATTAAATGCCCAAGTTTTTTAAATGATGAAAAGATGACCTTGGAAAAAGAGTCGTTAGAAAAGTCATATCATATGAACATCAGAGTTGTACGTACAATTTCAACATAAGGAGTCATGGCCACAGTTTCACAATCATTTTTCTCAGATTGTCCTCAACTCAAGTCCTGCAAATTTGAAATCCTAATAACTTAGTTAACTGTTTAGATATTTAGATAATTAAGGTGTCATTTGGAAGATCACTTCACACCTATATTATCTGTAGTTCAGAAATGTTACATTGAACACTTTAGATGAATAGATTTAACATTGAACACATCAGGATACATTTACCTAAAGTGCTGTTAAAAATGTTTTCAGTAGTATGATGCCCATCAGTGACCCCTTCTTTAACATTTTTTTCCTTTATCCAACTGCTAGTTGTTTGTAAAATTCTTGAAACCTTACTTCAAATATTTATGCATTGGATGTTTGATACATCTGTTTGGAAACATTAAGATATTATTTGATTCTCACTTTATTGTTAAAATCAATAGTGAATTCTCAGGTGGTGAACTTTAGGTCATGTCACATTGATAATGTAATTGTCTCATTAATAATAAATATCTTATACAGAAATTAACGGAATTTTAATCAGGATCAAAAGTTGAAAAAGTGAAAGTTTTCCTTCAGGGTAATTAAGACAATGAAGATGACAGGTGTTCAGCTTGTCTTATACCTCTCATAAAAATTCCCTTTCTCCAATACTAAACATTGAAATAATTAATATGAAGAGAGATAGAGCACTTGCTATACATATAATGCTATGTAAGTGTAACATGAAATGTTCTAATATAGGTTATAATTAGGCAGATTTTATTGCAGTGGGATATATATTTGAGGAGAGGGAGGGATGGTCATGTCTTTGTTATGTCAGTTTATGTCTGTTATTATGGGACATATTTCATATACTGCTCATCCTAAATCTTGTAAAGTCTACATATATTCTTATAATGTTTTCACATTTATTGTAACTGGTTTATGATTTAAATAACCCCAGGATCCTTTATCTGTGTGTGTGTGTGTGTGTGTGTGTGTGTGTGTGTGTGTGTGTGTGAACTTAATAAGAAGTTGTATAACTTAAATAAAATACTGCAAAGTCTATAGATCAAATAAATGAAGATAAAACAGCATGTATGTATTAAGAAATTATTTCAACATTTACCACATGTCAGGGTTGTATCTCTCTCTCTCTCTCTCTCTCTCTCTCTCTCTCTCTCTCTCTCTCTCTCTCTCTCTCTCTCTCTCTCTCTCTCTCATTAAAAGTAACAATTAAATGGCATGTATAAAATATTTAAACCCCAAAATTGTGACTGCATGCAGACAATATATATAGAAATTCCAGGTGAAGTGCATCTTTGTTGCATAGTGTTGTGTATTATGTAAGGTGTTATAAATCCATGTAATCCAGTTACCAAGTTCAAAATTCAAATGAATCATGACATCTTCCCTCGGTACACTTACAATGAAGCATGACATCTTCCCTCGGTACACTTACAATGCCTGTTTTTGTTAAGTTAAAGAGAAGATTATCTATGAATTATAATGTAATAAGAGTAATCTTTAACTCTGCCTTATCCTTTAGTATGATGGAATTTTTTCAGTTATATTTTTGATGAGTCGATATTTAATAAAAATTATAATTTAAATTTCTGACTAGTGCATTGAAAAGAATAAAGGGAACTACTCAACCTTAGTAAACATATGATAAAATAAAGATATATTTAAAAATTATATAACAAATAGTTAGCTAAAAAGCAATTTAAAAACTGAACAAATTGAAAATCCAGAGTGCATATATATATTCATCAGAAACACCTGTAAGCTGAAATGCAATGGATGGCCCTCAATATGATGGTCATGAGCTTGTAGCCAAAAACTTTGTCATTAAAAGTGGTGTCATAATACAAAATTCACATCAGCTTTCAGCAAATTGTGATTTATTTTATACCCTTTTGTTGGCTCTCAAAACTTGTTGTAGTAATTGCATTTCATTTTATTTGATTTTTGTTGCCTGAATTCTGGTTTTAATTATGAGATCATGGTAACTTGATTAAGATAAAAGTCGCTTTAGTACAAATTCTACATGACAACTACAGGCACGACCTCCTCATAAAACAATTAAATATCATCGTAAAAACATTGTCTTATCACCCTGATAAAGACTGTATCAAATCTCTATCAATTTTAGTTTCATAACCAACTCCCACCCATCATAAAAACCTCTCTTGATCTTATAGAATGTGCATATTTATTATTTTTATCTTGATACAGGGTTAGGGCAAGGTGACCTGACTTTTTCTTGCCTGTTTGAGATTTACTTGGACAGGATGTATCAAGTTTTGTGATTTTGTAATCAAATACACATTATGATTTGGTGATTAAAATGATGTTATAAATTCCATGGGGAGGGGGTACCTACTAGATAAATTTTGCCTTAAATATTTTGAATAGTTGAATAATTATTAATTTATTTCATAAATAATGTCTGTTTGGTGTCCAATCCTTATGTTTTCAAAATTTCATATATTTTTAGTATCCATTTGTCATAATTATCATTATTTTGTCTACTTTATTTTAGAAAAAAAACAATTTTAATTTAGATATAGCAGGTTTAAACATAAAATAATAACTTGAAATTTATATAATGATTTTACGTTAATATCAAATTTTTTTTTAGAAAAAGGCCTTGCTGTTTATCATAATTAAAGGCAAGGCTAAGATTATTTATAGCATACCTTATGATTATTCCTATCGCGAGTGATAAACATTTTATTTTTGTTAATGTCTCTAATATTTATTTAAAAGCTTTTTGGTTTTTTTTTTCATCAGAAATCATAATTGAATTATTGTAATTAAAACCCAATACATGTCATATTAGAAATCGGAGTTTATGTTTAATTATAGTAAATAAGTGCATTTAAATTCATTATTTTTAAATCTCCATGTGACATTGTTTTATAAAAAGTGACATTTTGTCATGTGCAAAATGGCAGTTAATGTGTTGACAATTCATTTATTATTGAAGGTAGATAGATATATGTATGTGATAAATATAATTGTCAGACATTTCAATATACATGTATACAAAAACAAATATGTTTTAAAATAGTCATATATTTCTTATTATGTGTAGATATTGTTTTTATTATGAACTGAGACTGCTATGTAAAAAACACACCAAATGCAAGTTCTTTCTCTTCACATTGAGTAGCCAATAATTTGTTTTACAGCCAGGTAAAATTTGCACTATTATTACCTGACCTTGGTCAACAGGGAGGGTTAGATAGAAAATTTTGGTTCAGTATTGTGTTTCTAACAGACAGTTAATTATTACAAATGAATTGAATTACCCAGCCTTGTCCAAACCTCATAGTTGACATACTCGTAACTTCCATTAAAATAAAAAGCTTGTAATTATCAAAATGCATTTATTGCTGCAGCAGGTTGGTCCTACCTGTAGGGATAAATTATATAATACTAGTATCTTACCTGAGGTTAATTTACATAATTTTGCATCTATTATGACATCTAATCAGATTTACCTGTTTTTCTACCTACAGTCTGTTTACCTGTGTACAGGACATACACATTAATGGAGTGTTAATCTCTTTGAAGTGGACAGTATTTAGTATAATTATATTAGACAAACAGAATTACAATTTTAAATAACTAGAAGCCATTTTTATTTAAATATTTTGCAGTAGACTTAGCTACAGAGCAGTAGGTTAATAGAAGATTATTATGAATATCCGTCAGTCTTATGTAATTATTAGTTTTATCTCCAAACAGTTTAAAGACCTTACAGGGAAAACAAACTTGTTAATATTAATAACTAGATTTTTTTTAATTGTTATTTTTATTTTTTTTTGTTATGATGATAATTACAATATGTGTTTTTTTTCTGTGGGCTTAAGCTTGATATATAGTATACATATGGTCTTTATTTGATTGCCACATTATTAGTATGAATTTGGATACTTGATTTTGAAATTATAGGTAATACTGTACTTTCATATCTATATGAAAAAACTAATTTTCAAATAAGAACTCTTGACAATATCCACATGCATATTTGGGGATTTTCAGTTGATAGGTAGTTAATTATCGTTATCCTTTTACAGCTCCTCCCTGATAGAAGACATTTTTTTATATTTGCATGGTTACAGGTAATCAGTTTCTGAAGCTGCTCCCATAAAAGACATAATTTTTGCAGAAGAACAGTCTTGGTTCTTGTTTATACACAACAAGTTGTCCTTACTTTCTAAATTAACAATCTCTTCTTTTCAAGTGTTAAGTTGTTGTGCTCTCTCTCTCTCTCTCTCTCTCTCTCTCTCTCTCTCTCTCTCACTCTCTCTCTCTCTTACACACATTTACAGCAAAATACATGTTATTCTTAATTCATATAATTTTTCTTTTTTTTTCTTTTTTTGTTAATTTCCAGTCATATAATTTTAATAGAGTTTGTATTAAAACAACAAAATCTACCTTACTGGACACACACACACACACACACACACACACACACACACACACACACACATTGGTGGTATTGACCATTGATAGATTGAAAACTAATTTCATTTCTTCACACAAATAAGTATGCATAGTGGTATTATTTTGTGATTCTCTTTAATTAATTTTTTTTAGAAAACACTTTTAGATAGTTTGTACAAACTATGAATTCATTTCCTCATTCAGGTAATTTTGTTCACTCTTGAATGAATGAAGTATTTGCAAGGAACAAACAATTATTTCTTCTTTTTCTCTCCTTTGTCTCCTGTCAATGACAGGTGAATTTTGTTACTGTCATTCACCAGCCAAGGCCAATGAAAATCTTTTGAAAGTTCAAATTTATGTCAATTTACATTTCAGACATATATTTTATCTTGAAAAAAGGTTATTTAAATTTGAAGGTAAAAATTACTCTTTTATGAAACTGTTTAAGTACTCTTAATTAGACAGCTTAATGTAATAATAACGATAAAAAAGAATCACCGTTTCATTAAATTAAATCTACTCCCAGTTTGAATTTATATTCTGGCTGTTGAGAATTATTTGCTTTAGTTTGCAAAGTTTGCATACAAAGTAGCTATTTAAATTCTCTCTATTAGGCCTTAAAGTCTGTTGTATAAATTTTACAATTTAATGTAGGCATGACCACATTGGTCATTGTCAGGAACATGCTCCTTAGATAAACCACGGTAGTAAATTTTCTACAACTACTTAGCCTGACTTGAATAAATGTTCAGTCTATCACCTCAAAATTTAAAACTTAGAATGTATTTAACTAGTAACACCAACAACATATACTGCAATATATATAGATTGTATGCTGGAGGCAGGACACCTGTTTATTAATTTTAATATTAACTTACTTTTTATGAAAATATTTAGTTTTTTTTTATATCATTACAAGGAGTTAAAAACAATTAACAGCTTATATGAATCTTACTAGTTGGCTGATAAGTTTTAAATATGAGTTCATAATGTTGGAGGAGAACCAGATAATCTGGTAATTAACCAATGTTTTCAAAACCTGTATACCTCCTAAAATACAGTTCTGGTAGTTGAACCGATGACACATTGGTAAAGAGTGCTTACCACTTTGCCATTTGAAAATCTGAATATAGAAAAGTAACAGATATATAAGTTTGACTCAGAAGTTATATATAGTTATAGATTTATTAAGTTATTGTGTCAAATATCATCATCATCATCATCATCATCATCATCATCAATGACAGCAGCAGCGGTAACAACAGCAGCAGCAACAACAACATCATCATCATCATTGTCATCATCATCAGCAGCATCAGCATCATCATCCTGGACTGGCCAGCAACAAGTGGCAACTTACATATCCAATAATATAATCACACACATGTAGCATGTTTGTACTCTGTTAGAGTCTGTATACATAAAAATTCTGTCAGTGAAAATTATATCAGGAAATATATATGACATGTTAAATTGTCAAATACATTAGGGAAGAATTCCTCTGCTGCAGCAACATGGAAATTCAAAATGATACAAGTGGTCAGTAATCATCCCAGAGCTGGTCAATAATTATACTGATTGTGTTGGTCATTTGGATCATATATCATGTCATTTAGAAGTTATGACATTACTTAAATCCATGAGGTCAAACAGAAGATTTTGAATAATTAAGACATTAATCAAGGTAGTTAAAGTGCTTGAATATTATCCATTTGCTTTACTGTATTGATTACAGCTCAAGCTTGCATGAAGACACTGATCAACTTGCAGGGAGAATAATTGAACAAGTTTCTACCATATTCTGTGTGTAACTTTCCCTAACTTGTAATCCTTCAAATGTAGAGAAAAGATAAAAAACAAACTAAAAATCCATAATTCAGTGAAAATAGATGAATATCCTCATATAATGAAAGAGAAGTGTAATGGGATCAGAATTGCGTAATCATTTTTCTCTGTTCTTAATGAAGAGAGGGTTTTCTTTGATTTCATGTTATAACTGTACCATCGAAAAAAAGTTCAGTTTTCTGTCATTTTTGTAACTTTGATTTTGAGTGAGAAAAATACAGTTTTACCTCTATTTAAATTAGAATTTGTAAATATTATTGATTCATTGACAATAAATTAATTAACAACATGCATGTACAATATTTGTTCTGAAACCATGGAATTCATCAACAAGAAAATATTGCTTCTAAGAGTACAGAATTGGGATTTTTTGTTGAGATGACTGCATGGTTTAAAAAATTTAAATGATTGTACATCATGTTATGTTCTATCACTTCATAACAATAATACATAATGCTTTTTACTTTGTGTCAGTGCCATTCCATGTCAGCATTTTAATTTTTTATTTTTTTAGACAAAAACTTAGATGCATTTTATTTTTCCAAACTTTAATAATCTCTTTCTATTTCTGTTATTTAAAAACTCTTTATTGATTTTTGTTTCATCTTAGCAAAAATATTCAAAATTTTGGCATTAAACTTAGCTTGGTATCCTTAAAACTTAGTCAAGTTATGATAAAAAAAAAATCAAATGTTTAAAGTTCAACACAAAATTTTTCAAGTGCTTTAAGTATGTATGTGATAAAAAAGTTCGATTATTCTTAAACTATATCTATGGTAAGTGTTGGATGTTGACATCACAACATTCCAGACAACATGCGATATGAAAAATTCTTTCAGACATCGACAAATTAATCATAAAACTGAAAGCTTAATGCCTTACAGTTTTCTACTGTATCTGATGATGAATTCCTATTAATTTCAAATTTTGAGCGTGATGGAGCTATATTTTATATTTACAGTAGAGATATTCATTTATTGATACTGTCGAAAACTTCCCAGAATGCACAATGATAAATGTTTACTGATCAGCACTCAATAGTGATTGGTCAATAAGAAGTTTTTTATTTCTTCTATTTCCATCACTCCATATTCAATATCAGAGAAATCTAAACAACAATTTCTAGACCTGCAAATATTCTTTTTTATCGGATGATCTGAGCAGTTTTATTAAAACACTTTCCTAATGGTACAAGGGAGATAACTCCATTTCATCTTAATGAAAATATGGTTAATTGATATGATATTTTTTTGCTTTTTTAATACATTACAGTTGTGTAGTTTTTATGTTCTTTTTTTCTGTTACAAAATGTGTGAATCATTTTTAGCTATCATGTAGTCAGATCATGGAAAATTAAATCAATCCCAGTTCAGCATTGTGTTATAATTTTTCTCTACAAACAATTTGCCTAGCCTGTATAATAGTTTATCTTGTCTGGAGTAATTAATGTTACATTGATAAATACAAACTACTGTGTATAACACAATTTAACATGTTGACTGTTAATGGGAAGATGGTATTCTGTTGTCACAAACTCACTATTATCCTGTCCTGGTCTCATATTGTATTCCTGCTACATAACATGCTAATTGTGGTTTTATATTCACATGGCTATTATACCCCATCAAACATATATCGGATTGCGCTAAAACTTCCTTTTTAAATACTTGTTGCCCTGAAATTCATAAAAATTCAAATTGATTTGTAATGTTGTTTGTCAAACAAGTTAATTTTTGCTGATTTAAATTCAATTTAGGATGGTGATTTTTTGCGGTTTTTCTGTCAGGACATTTTTATTGTGTAACTAATACAAAGCAGTTAACCTGATATTGATGGATGTCAGAATTGTATGCAGCTTGAATTCAGATAATGTTAAAGTAAGAAGACATTGAGGTCTTTTTTTTTTTACATTAGAGTAAAAACATATTGAGTTTTATTTGGTTATGAAATGAGTGTTGTCATTCCTTATATTATACTTTTACATCACCTATTACCAATGCGGCATGGGTCAAGAGGCTTTGGTTCAAATTCTACTTAGGCAGATCACAGTTTGAGGAATGTTTCAGTTTACTTGCCTTTCTCCAGGGACCTAATAATAATCTTAATCAAGATGTAAAACACTGTATATCTGCTTCACTCTACTCCACTCAATAATAAATGCATAAAAAGGAACTGATGCAACATTTAGCCTTATGTTACTATATCTTACAAGTTGGGATTATTTAACATCTCAATGTCACCTAACTTGCATCCAAAAAAAAAAAAAAAAAAGAAAAGAAAAAAAAAATTTAACAACGGTGAATTTATATGGCATCTATAAGCTTTCTTGCCAATTATCTCCCTTTTTACAAAGTGTTATTCAATTAAATTAAAGTAACAAATAAATTACAAGTCTGGTGGTTTTAAAAAACATTTAATTCAAAATTAATTGAAGAAAATTAAATTTTCAGGCAATATTTTGTCTACATTGTGTTATATAGCCTAGTCTCTCTCAGCAGGTGCTTGGCTGTATTAGCTGTTTGGATATAACAGCTCTACTACCACAAAACACCCCACTGTTTCTTAATAAACACAGACATATATATTTTACTCCACACAACAGGAAAACTTGTAGTTTTACTTATATTTACATACATACACCTCAGAGAATGATTGTACACACACACTTGCCTTACTTAACATATGTTTTTACTTTCTTACACCTGGCTGTTACCTGATGAAACTTGTAGGCTAAGATTTCAAGTTAGAGATAAACAAATGTAACTAAGAGGAAAAACAAAAATATTTAAAAATCTTGATTGATAGTTTATTTTTTTGATATTAAATTTATGTAATGATTTGTAATTTGCTTTTATTTTTATCAATTGATGTACACTTAAGTTTTTGAAGCCATAGTGAAGATGAAAAATAAAAAGAGAAATTTCAAATGGTAATCATACAAAGGTTTATGTCTAGCATGTATCATTTTAATGGACATGAAAACTATTAGTGTTGACCATTTCTGAAATTTAGCAGTTTATTAATATAAATCTGCTTCTAATAAAACTATCCAGAATGATTTTGAGGTTTAAACCAATTAATTTCCACTACTAGTTATTTGATTGACCAATACCTGTTTCACATACATATCAGTATGATAAAATGCTTCATGTCCAGAAATATGACATATTTTGAACATAAACGTGTTATCAATAAGATGTATTATTTAACTAAACTGTACTTTATGTCAAGGATACAAAAAACTAGACTTGTCAGAATATCATTAATGTCAGGTGATATTTTTTATCAAATTTTAACAGTTTTTTATTGTACCAAAAACATAGTCTGTGTTGAAATTTATTAATCGTGTCACGAATTATGTTACTGCTTGTCATTTTGCGTGTGGTTTTCTGTTTTGTGTGGTTTTATGACATGTAATATATAGAAAATAACAAAGTAAATCATTTAGTAAATTTTGATTTCAAATACAAATTGTTATCAACAATGAACTTATTTCTAAAGGAATCTCTCATCATCTTTCAATCTAAGAGAGAGAGAGAGAGAGAGAGAGAGAGAGAGACCAACAAGCCCCAAGTCATTAAATAAGAAAGAGGTACATGTGTAATATGTTTTGGATTCAGGGCAGTTATGCCAACAGATGTCTACATTCCATGGTAGTTTCCTTATCATCAACTACATGTGTTTAGAAAAAAATATGATTTCCTAAAACTTATAAATATATATATTTCAAACTGACCAGTAGCCAATTATTAAATGAAACATTTGCTTGTAAGTTTTATTACATGGAATGTCAGAGGTAGAAATGTTGTTAAAAAAATTGTTTAGATGTTAAATACTGGATGTAAAACAAAGTCCAGATGTAACTTTTGGAAGATTTCAGATATATAACATATTAACCTTGGTATTCTCCCATTTTCATTATATTTATATTTGATTTTCTCTCTAATTAATTTTGACATTTAGCATTAACTGACAGATTCACAAAATGTTTGTATTAAGTACTTTATATAATGTATTATCATTTCCACTTTTCTTGTTTTACTGGTCTGTGTCATTGTGTTATTCTCTATTAGCAGGTGGTTGCTGTTGCATATTTGTCTCTGCTTCTGTTTCTCAGTCATTTGTTTTTCTCCCTGTTTTTTCTGTTTCTTTGCCATTTTTTCTAACACACATATTGAATGTTATGAGAATTCCACATTTGAATATCACATTTTTTATTGTGTAATTTGTACATGGATTCCAGTTGTTTCTGTATTTTGCATGGCAGCTTTAAGAAATTGCCTCATTGTCTCATCTCTTACTTGTTTTGTTTTGAAGTTTACCTCATCAAAAATTGATTACTCAAATCAAAATTTTGAAAGTAGTGAAATATAAAATAAGTGGAAAATCAGAAAATTGATAGAAAAAAAAGAAAAAAGAGTGTAAAAACAGAAAAGTAGTAGAAAACAGAAAAAGTAAAACACAAAATAAATGTACCAAGCAATACAGGTCATTGGCACATATTTAAAATTGACATCTTTTGATTAAACTTGGACAAAAAAGTAAATTAACACAGGAATTTCAGTAGACAAATAAAATTTTGACATTCTTAAAGGATGATAAAAGTCTATAGATTTCCTTTTAAAGAAGAAGCTTCATCTATTCAACTAGACTATTAATTGCTTTCCTTTCTAACAAAAAATTGTATGCATAAAACCTTTCCCAAATTACCAGTGCTGTCAAAAACAGTTATAAATTTACAGACATGCAATATTTAAGAAGGCTCTCAATATTTATGTAAATTTCCTTATTTTATTCTCGTCACTTGGGAACTGTTAATCTGTCTGTGTGTACAGTACAGTCTGTTTATATCCGAGCTAGACAGTGACAATGTGACAGAAAGTTATATACAATCATGTCCAGTTGCCTTCCGCAAGCTGACAACAGAGAAAGAAAAATCCTCTACCTGATTTACATTCAGACATCTATCATAGAGAATTTACTTGAGTGTTCTGAACATTAAAAGCGTCATTGATATGATATTATTACACATGTAAATCAGTAACAAGGCCTATATCATTTCTGAACATCTTGGCTTCTTTTAATGTCTTTTCTGTCTCTAAGCTTCAGACAGATTTTGCATAATAAAAATTAAATACAAAATTTATTATTTTTAATGAATATTGAGAGTTTGCCAATTAATTGTTGTAAATAGTTTTTTTTTTTTTTACCAGGGCACTATCTATTGTAAACATCTTCAGAATGTTAAAAAATAACATCCAGTGACAAAAGCAGTTTTAGATATTGTGTTCTTATCTGTTTTAATGATAAAATAAAACCAGTTATGAAAAGTAGAATTCATTAAATATTTTTTTCCTTTTATCAGCAATATACTGCATGAAATATTACACATAGCAGCACAATATATATAGCAAAACTGTAACTCTCTATGCCCTAAATGTAAAGTTAGACAACCCCTGTTTGCCAAGTTAGACAACCCCTGTATGCCAAGTTAGACAACCCCTGTATGTCAAGTTAGACAACCCCTGTATGTCAAGTTAGACAACCCCTGTATGTCAAGTAAGTCAGACTCTGTATGTCAAGTTAGACAACCCCTGTATGTCAAGTAAGCCAGACTCTGTATGTCAAGTTAGACAACCCCTGTATGCCAAGTAAGCCAGACTTTGTATGTCAAGTTAGACAACCCCTGTATGCCAAGTAAGCCAGACTCTGTATGTCAAGTTAGACAACCCCTGTATGTCAAGTAAGCCAGACTCTGTATGTCAAGTTAGACAACCCCTATATGTCAAGTAAGCCAGACTATGTATATCAAGTTAGACAACCCCTATATGTAGAGTAAACAAGACTCTGTATGTCAAGTTAGACAACCCCTGTATATCAAGTAAGCCAGACTCTGTATGTCAAGTTAGACAACCCCTGTATGTCAAGTAAGTCAGACTCTGTATGTCAAGTTAGACAACCCCTGTATGTCAAGTAAGCCAGACTCTGTATGTCAAGTTAGACAACCCCTGTATGCCAAGTAAGCCAGACTTTGTATGTCAAGTTAGACAACCCCTGTATGCCAAGTAAGCCAGACTCTGTATGTCAAGTTAGACAACCCCTGTATGTCAAGTAAGCCAGACTATGTATATCAAGTTAGACAACCCCTATATGTAGAGTAAACAAGACTCTGTATGTCAAGTTAGACAACCCCTGTATATCAAGTAAGCCAGACTCTGTATGTCAAGTTAGACAACCCCTATATGTCAAACAAGCCAGACTCTGTATGTCAAGTTAGACAACCCCTGTATATCAAGTAAGCCAGACTCTGTATGTCAAGTTAGACAACCCCTGTATATCAAGTAAGCCAGACTCTGTATGTCAAGTTAGACAACCCCTGTATGTAAAATTAAACCTCCACATTTATGTATAGTAAGAAGCATTGTAATCTGTTGACCAAACTAAATTATCTTAATGTCCACACTGTACCCCAAGATAGTACCAGTGCACATCAAATCACAATTTTAAAATGTCTCTTCAACCAAAGCGATGCATAATGTAAATATACTGGACATTATAACATGCTTCACTGAAGCATTCTGCTGATCACAGCTAAATAATAAAAACACAAACACGAACATCAATTAAAAACCCAGAATGAATTATTATTAAATATAATGTTAAACGATCAAGCAACTGTTCACCACCAATTTGTCCTTAGTGACCTAATCATAAATGTCGATTTGTCAGATATCTAACCAAAGCTTATAATATATATAAATGTTGTTACTTGCTGTCAGGATTAACGTAACTTCAGTAGAAGATAGGACCGTAAATATTAGTACAGACTTAAAATCACCAAGTAAAGTCGTCAATCCTAAATCTACTTACAGCTGCCTGAAATATACTCATAAAATCTTCTTTTTTACAGTCTTTTTTAATATACTAAAAGCTTCCAGTAATTGGAACTTGTTGTTTTAGCAAGTTAAACCAATTTCATTGTATTATATAATCTGATATAGTAAGTATTTAAGCATTGAAATCATTAAAATCGACACTGCCTAATATTTTTCACTGTATGTGGCAAATGAATAAAATTTAAAATGTTCCTTGGCTTTCCTTAATATTTTGGTCTATTTTACAATCAGATTTAGTGCTTCTGGAATCACTGACATGTTTATAATCTGTTTATGTGATAATTTTTTTTAAAGAAAATTATTACATTTTTGCATTGTACATTTATAAGTTTTTACAGAAATGTGTGAAATTTTGTGCAATTTTTTTTATAAAAAACCTTTTTCAAGTTATGTTATTTTAAGGTTAATAAAGCACTGCAAGTGGTTTTTTTTTTCTTATAGTAAATACCTGTTTGTAAATCCCTGTTATATTTTTTCAGATTACTAAAGAGATTAAAGTGTTAATGCTTGTTATTTCATCATAGTGGGGAGTCGTTTTTAACTTAAGTTTTTGGTATCAGCTTCCAGCTTATTTCATAATCATTTGGCGCCACTTAATGTTTCTGTGTGTGTGTGTGTGTGTGTGTGTGTGTGTGTGTGTGTGTGTGTGTGTGTGTGAGAGAGAGAGAGAGAGAGAGAGAGAGAGAGAGAGAGAGAGAGAGAGAGGAGGGGGGATTTTATAAAACTTCAAGTGTTCATTATCTGGGTTTGTATCATGACCTCAAACCAAGGTCATAACTGAGTTCAAGGTCATATAGGGTTGATATTAGAAAATCACGTCTGGGCATAACAACACAATTATGGGGCCCGAGATTTTTTTTTTTTTTTTTTTTTTTTTTTTTTTTTTTTTTTTTTTTTTTTTTTTTTTTGTATTGTCAAGAAAATAATTTTGGGTTTCAGATTGTTCTTGGAGTACTGAAAAATTTATACACAGTTGTTGTAAACATTATGCTGTTAGCATGGCAAATGAGTTTTTGTGCCCAAGTCATGATTTTTCACTTATATTGAGGCAGACAGTTAAGGTATGGTGGAGAAAACCGAAGTGCTCAAAGAGAACTGTTAATCTTTAGCAAGTGAATTGTAAACTTTTTTACACTATGATTTCTCCTGAATAGGATTCAAACCTAGAAGAGGTATAAAAGGCACTAAGCTATGCGTTTGACCACTAAGTTATGCGTTTTACCACTAAGCTATGTGTTTGACCACTAAGCTATGCGTTTTACCACAAAGCTATGCGTTTGACCAGAAGCTATGCATTTGACCAGTAAGCTAAGTTTTTGATCACTAAGCTATGCATTTGACCACTAAGCTATGTGTTTGACCACCAAGCTATGCCTTTGACCACTAAGGTACTGAGGCCCCTATATGTGATACCACTGCCAGAGGTACATTAACTATTCTGATGATGACAATTGTGATACCACTTACAAAAACTGTAAGCCAGATATAAGAGATATTTTGGCATCTATGTTGATGAACTTTGTCATTTTTCAACTCCACAATGCAGATTCTTCTCTGTGAGAGGTCTTGTTTTGGCAGTAATGAGCTCATTATGTGAACAGTAGGGGAGGGATCTGTTAAATTGTCTAATATTATCTATACTGTCATATCTTGGACTGTTTTTACAGAAAAAAATCCAATTTTATCAATATGATGATGGGATTGATTGTAAAAATCTTCTCCACATGAAAAACAAAAATATATCCAAAGTTCATCACCTCTCTGTATCTATCCTGGTGTTTTGTACTTATTTTAAAATAAATCATTGTAGATTAACAAAAACATATTATTATTATTATTATTATTATTATTATTATTATTATTAAATTTTACCTAAATAAATGGTTTTGTATGTGTTTAATTGATTGTAGAATTTTGTTGATGATGTCAGCTTTTGTTACGGTATGATGTCTTCTGTTTTGAATAGATGATATTATCTAAAATTAAATCCATGTGGTATAGAGAAGTAAAGTTTATTAGCAAACAACACTCTGTGGCTCAATTTTGAAAGTCCCTGATATATAAACTTTATAAAGAATTTAAATAACATTACTGACATCAATAAATGAAAAAGATTCTATACTAATGAATTCAAAGTAAGATTTATTGGATAAAAACTGAAGTTGATGACATGTTCAAAATATGTTCTTTTGTAGTGATTTGATAAAAAATCAATTTAAACTATAAGTAAAAAAGGTTAAATCTGTCAAATGTCTGGAGGTTGTGTAGTGTTTATTTTACAGAAGTTACTGTTATTCTGACTCTTATATTGAATAATGTCCTATCACAGTGGGAAATTAATTTGTAAAAAGAAATCTATGATAGGAAAAATGAGATATTTGTGAAACAAGTAGGTACCAGTAATTAAGTTTTTCTCTAAAGCAAACCTGATATATTGGTAAATAATTAGATAATGAAGAATTATTTTTCTCTCTTAGTTTGTTGACAAAATGGATCAACAGGAGGTTCGTTACAATGGCTGGACAAATTGACATGTTATTCTGATTAAACTGCAGAGGCAGATATATTGATAAAAGTGTGGATCTAGGCAGGTTTTATTGAATTTTAAACTAAATGATCTGAAGGAAAAATGTAGATTGTAAAATGTTGTCGGTATTATAACAGTAGTAAGTAGTGACATTAACCGATTCGATATCCTAGGTTGTTGTTGATGTAGTAATACCAGACTGAGTTTTCTCTGATTATGATATTGAGAGCTTTGTTTACATTTAAAAAGATTAATTGAAAAACAACAAGATTTCCTTAGTGAAAAAAAAAATCTATAATAATCATGGCCTATCTGCGGGATGAAATAATGCAGGCAGTTAAGCTACTAAATGACTATACTAAATATTGATAGAATTTGAAATGGTCAGTGATTTTTATGGACACTGGTTTTAATATCCCAGGCTTCAGTTCTGTATAAGTAAATTGTATTGGTCAGTAACCACCATGGCTCATATAAACTGGGACAGGCATGAGAAGACTGACCACTTGTCTTAGTTGATGACAGATTTTATAATTTAATTTTATAGTTAGGTTGATGTAGATGTTTATTTGATGGTTGTGTTGATGCAGAAATCTCAGCATTATACTAGTATATCTTAGATATCATGTGACTTGTGTTAAGTAAAACTTTATCTGCTTCATCATCTCCAAGTACTGGAGAATTACTTATCCAGGAAGATAGGGTACATGCTGGTCTGGTCGCTGGTCTGTAACTGTTGCTTTATGGGATTGAAGTTGACTGACAAGTCGTGTGTGAGTGCTGATAGATTAGCTTCTAGTAAAGACTGATTTCAGATACAGTTAACCCAGTTATAAATTGTCAGATTTCAAATATCAATCAAAAATAACTGATATATTTGTGATTTTGGAATTTTTATGAACTAGTAGCTGAATTAAGTGATGGATAGTAATAGTCTAAGTCGTAGGTGAGTACAAGTAGTAAATATCTGTCACATCTGTCTGTCTGTCCATCATTCTTTACTCTCTCTCTCTCTCTCTCTCTCTCTCTCTCTCTCTCTCTCTCTCTCTCTCTCTCTCTCTCTCTCTCTTTGTATACATGATGGCAGGATTGTAAAAGAAATTTGTAAGAAAAAAGTGTGTGTGTGTGTGTGTGTGTGTGTGTGTGTGTGTGTGTGTGCAATATTTTGAATCCTTGAGTAGCAGTGACTATTTAAACTTTTTTTTTAATTAAAGCACTTTTATCACTGATAATGTTAATAGGTTTTAAACAACATTTAAATATTTCTTCAGACTTCTTACATTCTATAGAGTCACATAAGCTAACTTCTATTTCTCTCTGTTCTGTTCTGTTCTGTTTCAATCATTCTTGCTGATTTAATTTCCATCGGTAATCTTTTCATTCATTAATCAATAAATTAAAATTTTGGTATAGTTTATAAATCTAACTACCAGTATCTATACATGTTGTAGTCATTTTGAAAATCCATAAATAATAACAAAACTCTATATGACCATTGACAAGTTTATTTTTGATAATACCTGTAATAGATTTGTTTTTTTCATGATTCGTCTCAAGTCCTTGACCATTTAGAGTATCTGGATATAGTAGGGGCTTAATGTACTTTTGTATAGATATAAATGTCAATTTAGTAGTAATTGGAAAATATTGTAAAGTTCATTTAAATGTTTACCCTGGAGAGAAAAAAAAAAATTTTTTTTGTAATTACCTTAGTAAGTGTCAATAAAAATAAATGCACAGGTATCATGTTATAAATATGAATGGCAGGTAAAGGCCACATTTTTTACAAAAACTTTATGGAAAATTTGAATTTTTGTGAAATTTCATATTTTTAAAAATTGCTCATTAAAAAATTTGCTGACCTTGAAATGACTTACTAATCTAAATATTGAGTGCATTATAGTGTTTTCCAAAAATGTCTGACATAAAAAAATTACCTGTGTGTAAAATTTAAAATATCATGCCTATGGTATTAAAAAAATTATGAAAATTCCTGAAAAAATGACATGATGACATGTTAATCCACAAATTGTTGATTTACTATACTTGAAGTTGATAAGGTCATTTGATATGGATGAAAACCTAGTAATTACTACTTGAGGCAAAATTGAAAATTAAAAAAAAAAAAAGGTAGGAAAACATTACAATAAAACATAATTGATCAGTTAGACAGTATGTGTACAGACATGTGTATTGTTAACCCCTATATATAATAAAATGTCCCCAAGGTGTAAAATACTGATCAACAATATAACCATAAATTAAACTATACTATCCCTATCAGCACTTCAATTGATCACTATTATTATAATGTTAAAGAGGCATTATTTATATCAATATGAATTTTGATCCAAGGAGGGGAGAGTGTGATGAATTATAGCTATTTAAGTTGTAGTGACTTTCATCATGATATATATATAAGTAATAATACAGATATTGATATATATGTTGATGAGATAGAAGTTTTATTATATATGGGTCTGGATGACATTTTCAGTTTCTGGACAATATTTTTGTATGTATGAGGAGTTTGGTCTCTGAACATACATTATTCATATATAGCTTACACCACTTGTCATGGACATTAGTCTTGATTGAATTTATATGTTACATATGTATGTGAGTAGAAGAAAGGACCAAGGGAGATTTTAACTGCCTTTGGACCTGAGTTGCATGAATTTTAGTTCCAGAGAGATGTCTGTCTTATGTTATATATAATATTCTGTATTGACTTGTAGAGATGAAGTGAATACTAATTACCTTACTGAAGAACTATCTACTTGTATTGTTTGTTTACAATGAACCTTGAATGAAGAAGTAAATCTTAATAGATTTATTACTGAGGTTTCATAGATATTGTAATTACTGTTCAAGCCAGGGTATACAGTTAGAGGAAATTTTCTTTGGTTCATCAGTGTAGGTTTATCAAAAGTGTCCTTGTATTAGCATAGACTTGATAGACTCACCGCTGCCAGAGAGATTAGATATATATGTATATTGTAATTAAGCTAAATGTTCAAACCAGTAAACTTAATCATCTTGCAGTAGAGTGGATATAAAGTTTAAACTTTAAAATACCGATCAGATGTCCAAATTGTCAAACTTTATTGTCAGCTAAATGTTAGAAAACTGCAAAAAAGATATAGAGGATACTAGTAGCTTTATTTGAATTACAGCTAAGTAGCTTGGACACTTGTTTTCTTTCAAACATTCTTTAGTGGTAGCATAATTATAAAAAAGCTTGTCTATAAGGTTACAATTAGTCTAAAATTAAAGTTCATCTTGACATTTGAAGAAAAAGTTCAGAGAGGTTAAAGGACACCAGCAATGACACAGCAGCTGATAATGGCAGCAACAATAGAAAAATATCTCCCACTTTTCAAATCAAAACAGAAGTATGTTAATTTTTTCTTTCTTTTTTATCTCTAATGCTTTTTAATTGATTCTCATTCCCTTCCATTGTCTTTTTACATATTTGCTATCTCTGTATAGTCATCCCTCCTTGAGAATTTCACGAGAGCTTCACATCCATTTGTTGTGTTTAGGTAAACAGTCTGTGACACACTCAGACACATCCAAATAGATCCCTGAACATGAAACATATCAACATTGTTAGCTAAAATCAAATAGAAAACTCTCTCTAGTTATTCAGAATCTCACCAATTGCAGTATGCACTCTTTGACATGTGCACAAGCAGCAGATGCATGCTTTTGACATTCAATTAGTATTGTTAGCTGAAATACAAAACCTGTGTACCTTTTACATTATAAGGTCATGAGATTTTAGAAGCCAACTAAGTACCCTAGATGTGTGTACTTATAATAGTAATTTTACGTTATATTTAGAACTCTTTATTTTCAAAGAAGCTTTTACAGACATTTAAGTGTATTGCTTTAGTAATCAATGGCCGACTTGCTCGTTTTTATTGTTACACTTTGTGATTTTGTATGATTGTTGATTTAAGCACAGATACTGTCATCAGTAATTACCAAATTTTCTTTTCCTAAGCTGTTTAAATATCCCATAGTGCCATTGTAGTATCTAATAGTGGCTTGCCTGATTCAGAGGAAAACAACTAAATTCAATATGTGACCCCTTGTGTATAAAAATTGATTCCGGGATTATATAGGTTACAATGCTCTCTCGGAAAAGAAACAGTTGTCCAAGTGTTTTAGTATTGTTTTGGGAGAGTTGATCGATACACAAGACTTTTAAATATTGGTCTCTCAGAATATGGATTTTAACGAATGGAAATTTTACATCAATTATCTCACGAGTGTTGAAACATAATTAATACTATTTCAGATAAGATTTTCTTTGAAATTTTATTAGAGTTTTGTCAATTTTGTTAAATGGAGGGTTAAGAGACCAATTAAGAAATACAATTGTATTGAAAGCTCTTCTTGTTTGGAATGATTAATTTTTTGGTGGAGTGGGATTAGTCAGTTATCAACAACCATCTCAGATTCTCAATACACAAATTTTACTCACTGTTTTAGCTAATTAACTGATAATGATTGACATATTAAAGAACTGCCTATTGAAGTTTCACATAATCACATACATTTGGAAGAAACAGTTGTCATCTGAGGATTATGTAATTGAACAGTTCCTTTTCAAAAAAGAAAAAAAAAAAAAAAAAAAAAACCCAGTCATCTGCTTTTTTTTTATTGCCAGGTTCTTGAGACTGTTATATGATATGAACATAACAGGAAAACCCCATTCCAATAAAAAATATCCCACCCCCACTCCACAAAAGAGTGACTGCTCAGAATAGGCTCCAAGTTTAATGTTCAATAAGAATAGCAACTGCTTTTTAATACATACATATATATATATATATATATATATATATATAAAGGAACTTGACAGAGTTGCAGATTTGATCCAAAGACCATGTTTTCTGTAAGTAAAACTTGGTATAGTACATTTGTAATGGTCTAGAATATAGTCACACTACAACATCATTATTACATGTATAAATGGCTTAGTTTTACACAATAACGAAACGACTTAATGAGTTTATGTCATAATTATCATGATAATGATGATGATATTTGTGTATGATAAATGAGAGGGGGGCTGTTTGAGGTTATATGTACTGATACATAATAAGTATATTTACGGGTATTTGTTTTTATAGTTTCTGTTAAGTTACAGTATGTCATTGTTATATTGTGTTTTACAGTTATTGTGGTTTTATTACATAATTACGATCTGCTGAAATTAGTAAATGGGATATTTAGAAGTATCTGGGTGTCATCAATGTCATGTGCCAGTCCATCTCATCCCTAGTTAAAAATACTTGTATTATAGTAGAAAATGATTGATGTACAAAATATACTGACTTTTAAGCTAAACATGAAAAATATTAGTTGTATAGAGAAAGAAAGAGGGGAGGGAGGAAAACTATGTTCTCCTTTACAACTACAGTAGTAAACAAGATGCAACATACAGACTATGAATTCAAGAGGCAAGAAAAGTAGTGTCTACATAATAATGTTAGCCATTTTGTTATCATGGCAATGAAAACATTTGAAATTAATTAACATTGCACTTTTATATATTCTTCATATTCATCATCTATAAATCTGTATATATATACTTAATGATTTCATTAAATTTGTTTGTGTAATTTGATCTTAATCCAAAAGTTTTTAAAATATTTTTTTTAACTTACAGGGCAGCACAAAAGTTAAATAAAAAGAAAAAACGACACCAACCCCCGGAACCAGAACCTCCACCATTTCCAACAAAGTTTTCTGAAATCATTAGGATATCACCCCCACCAGCACCGCCATGTTTATTACGAGTGTCTGGGAGATTACAAAATCCAGGTGTTGGAAAGGTAAGTTAATCAAGCAATATAAAGGATATGAAATTTTGTTATAATCCACCTTCCTTACCCAACAAAATTTACTTTTTCTTTCTGAATAACTATCAAATGTTGCCTTAATGTGAATATTTTTTTTAAAAAGTTTCTAATTTGATCTATTTTAAAAGAATTGACAGCTGGAGAAAATGATCAGAAATCATTCTGAAGTTGATGTTTTCAATAATGAAATATTTTAATGAGAAAACTAGAATCAGCTGTAGTCTGTGTAAATCATTAATCAGACAAATATGTCTGGACAGCCTATGTGAAAACTTGAAGTATCACATGACCCACACCAACAGTGACCATACAAAAAATACCCATAAAACTACAAGAAATGAGTTTTAAATGGGGTACTTTAGGAATATTTAGCATTCTTCTTTACCTAAACTGCAGGAAAAAGGTTAACCTCTCTCATTGGTCATAGTAACCTGGATGTTATATCTGGCAGGTTTATGGGTTAGAGGCTGACCCCTGTCATCATTGACTTAAATCTAAGCATATATATGAGTGGATATTAGCTCTCTACTGGTCATTCTGCAGTTCATCATTAAATGATAAATATATGTAGTGGACAGATGGACTTTATTTAACTAAGTTTTTAAGTGGTCTGCAGCCAGCAGTGGTCAGATTGAGAATAGCCAGGGTTAAGTCAGAGTTTGTGTGCAGAGGTTTATGTACACATGCAGTTACCATGACTACTTTGGAAACAAAACAGTCTGTTTTTTCCCATTATTTTTAAATTCTCAGTTTAGACTTTATTAAATTTTAGTAAAATATGAACTAATACAAAATGTCAAGTTAAAATTTTTTTCAAAAAAAAAAAAAAAATACTACATGGAACAAAATATGGACTTATTTAGATCCACGGTGTCTTGTGCTTTATAAATTTGGAGGGGATTCCAGGTCAGAATACTAAGCATATTGTCATCTAAGTTATATCAATAGTGTCTAAATACTTTTTTATTCCTCCAATAAGGCAACTTTAAATAAATGTTTTTGGAAATGGATTGGAGTGTACCAATGCAGCTTTACGTCAAATTTTTTCGACGGAGAAACTGGAGTGCCCAGAGAAAACCATAATCTTTGGCAAGCAAAGTGACAACCTTTCTCACAGTAGAAATTTGAACCTATGCAGTAAGAGGTGGTTAGGTTGGTAGGCACAAGTTTTAGACCACTTAGCCACTGAGATCCCCAGTCCTAAATGGGCAATACAATCAGAAGGAGGTAATCCTTCTGATAATATGCCAGAAACATGTGGACTAACCATTATTTTTTAGTGAGAATAGCAACTGTGAAAATAAACAATACTTATGATGATAGAGGCAATTACAAACAGTGAAATGTTAGTACTTTACATTGATATGGAAAAGTGCATAAACCCTGCATCCCTAGCTGACTGACATAGATGGAGAATTAAGTAAAATTGATGATGATATTGTTATGACAGTGAACTGATGAGAGTTTAGACATTTCACTTATATTATATCTTAACCTGGCCTCATATTGATAGTCTAAACTATTATTTTTGTGTGTAACTGATGATGATCAGTGGTCTCAATCAGTTCAGCTGTCATATAGATAATGATATACAGCTCATCAATAGTGTCATGCCAAAAACGAGGCTCCCAACAGGAAAACTTGTCAATCAATTTACTTTCTCTTAATATGGTTGGGTGTTTCATGAATGTCCAAAATGTTATTTGCCAATAACTAAAAAGTATATTAAGAATCTTAAGAATTTCAAATTTGATTTTAGTATTTAATAATTTTGGTTCCCTTAGAGAGCCTCCATTCTGATTTCAGTTATTGTCAGAGATGAATAAGGAATATGCAGGATATTTTAAGTTTGCATGTAGATATGAGCTGGAGAATGCCCAGACAAGCACCAGGAATCCCATGATAAATGCTGGAATAATGGTGGTCAAATATTTAGTCAATTGTAGGCATACAGTTGTTGTTTGTTCATTTTTCTTTTTACTAATTGCCGTGTCAGTTAAAACATCTTGTTACATGTGTCAGTCAAAATTCTTCTGTATCTATACTATATTCCCCCCCCCCCCCCCCCCAAAAAAAAAAAAAAAAAAAAAGGACACACACACAAAGATCAAGAGTGTGCATAATACACAGACCAATAAAAACCTTTAAAATGGTAAGGAATAAGAAAATAAATAATACAAAAACAGGCTCGCTAAAATAATAAATAGTACAAATAAAGGCTTTCTAAAATATCAATAAATAAATAAATAAAATAGAATAAAAATGATGCAAATGTATTAAAATAATTTATAATATGCAAAAATATTGAAATTTAAGAAAAGAGCCTCATTCAATACCAAAATAAACAATACAAAAACGGCTCACCTAAATACAATAACAAAAAAAAATTAAATAAATAATTATAATCTGTGTTGGCAGGTCCTAATGCAGGGAAAGTTTATCAGTTTTTTGGCTAAAGGTCAGTGGTTTTCTCTAAAGGTCGGTGGTTTTCTCTAAAGGTCAGTGGTTTTCTCTAAAGGTCAGTGGTTTATCTGGACACTCCAGTTTTCTCTACCATGCCAGAATTGACCACCTCCATTTTATTGAAAGATTCTTGACTGCTGCATAAAACACCTTTACTCAACACAACTCTCAGAGATAATAATATCATCTATAGTTCAGATACCTCTTCAGCATTTACTTGTTATTTGTTACTGGAATACATAAATATTACACATTGACCCAGACAGTCACCTTGTAAATGATTTGTGTTTATCATATACAAATAAATATTTTACAACATCTTGTGACAGGAAATATATGTTTTTATTAACTAAAAGAAAAGTTATGCTAAGTTTGATTAATTGAAATGTTCAGTAAATGATATCCATAAATATTAAATGTACATAAGGAGGCCATCAGACATAACATTACAATTATTATAGGAAGTAGTTTGGCCATCAAACATGCTCCTACAAAACCTGTACACCCCTCCCCTACCCATCTATATAAATAATATCAACATGTTAACGGCTTACAACAGAAAAGATCATACCATGTTTGTATAACTGTGTATGTACATAATATATAAAATAAAGAATATACATGTCTAATTAAACATCTTAAGATGAAGACCTTTGTCCAGAAGATTCAACATGTGCTTCAAATAGACAGAACCAAGAAGTACAGGATGCATTTATTTGTATTTATAACAGAATTACTCCCTATGGAATTAGCTCAAACCCTTTAATCTTAGACTTATGATAAATTCATTAAAACTAATTTAGACATAAATGATTAATTAGTTAATCAAATTCTGATTAAATCAAGTGTTCATATGATTTCAAACATATTGTGTCCCTTTAACATATAGCACTTTCAAGTGGTGTTGAGTAACTTGGCGTTAGAAACCCGATACACAGCTGCTTAGTCAGGATCCCTGTCATGTTGGTTAACAGGACTGGTACCAGGCATCTAGAAACCCAAATTGGTGTAAGGTTGAACTCATCTATAATTAAATCCAGTCAATTGGGGGTAATAAAAATGAAATTTTTGCACAAATGAATTTTATTTCTTATAATGAATGTTTTGGTTGAGTGATGATGGCAGACTTTGATATAAAGTGTTATATAGTTATAGACTATCTTTTAATTTTAAGAATGTTTTTTTTATAATGTCGTATTTAGCATGCTTCACAGACCCGACAGAATACTTATGTTGTTAAAATACTTTTTTAACCATAAAGCTTTACTTTGTGGTAAAATTGATTTTCTGAATGAGATGTTTTCGGCCATGTGTGTCCAAATTTTACACTCGATTTCAAATAGTTATAAAAATTATGATAGTTTGTACTTTCCCTGCTGATCATACCCAAAATTTTATTGCTTATTCTGCAACATTTATTTTAAAATTTTCTCTAAAATGTTTTATGTTTTAAAAATTTGTGATTTTATTATCTTTGTGTATCATTATGTACTTTTAGATTTATTTTCTAAATATATAAAAATTATATATTATTTTTATATATTCAGAAAATAAATCTAAAAGTATGTATATATATATATATATATATATATATATATATATATATATATATATATATATATATATATATATATATATATATATATATAAATATATATATATACTGGGTAAATATAATTATATTTTAGAGATACGTTTTATGAAGTAAAAAATCACCTCTAAAGACCAATTTAAGAGTAAAACAATAACACGGAATTTTACGGAAATTTTGTATCTTACATTCATGATATCACTGCTAATTAGTACATTTAGACAGCACTGACCTGATTAATATTTATTTATAACTACTAAATTAAAATCAGACAATACAAACATCCTTTGTTAACCAACATACCTCAATTGAAAATTCTAATTTTAACTTATATATGATTTTTTTCTTTTTTATTTTAATAGAGTTAAAAAGCAAAGAAAAATTATCATTTACCTGGTAGCTATCTTGAGCTTAGATAAATGATTGTTTTATGAGAAATATACATTTGTTAAAATATATCTAAAAGTATCTATCATATTACGACTTAATCACCCTATATTTTGTATTAATACTGATTGATTCTGATTTATTTCTAATTGGTTGACAAGAACATGAATTGACATAAATCAGAACAAGATTTCACCAAAATTGTTAATGATTTGGTGATTGATGTATGATCAAAATCAATAAGTATTATTTTTTTTAATTATTTGACAAATTTAAAAAAGATAATTAAAAAGATAATCATATGAAGATATTCTTTCTCATAATTTTAACTTGCCTGCATAAAAGTGCAACAGTCGCTCCTTTTTTTGTTATTATTATTATTTATTTATTTATTTATTTATTTATTTACTGTGGTTGAAGTATATGTGTAAAATATACAGGATTTTATTTTCTTTAGCTTTAAGATACTTGTTATTTACAAATGGTCTGGATGCTCAAACTATGGTCATGAATTATCTCCCTTTGTGATAATGGAACAGCATCCAGTTTCTTTTCTTTACTTAATCTTAGGAAGTCAATAAAGAATGCAAATATATTTTCTAGTATTTATAGAAATAAAATGTTTCATTAAAAGTAATGAGAACCTTGTTTACAGAATGCCCCATAATATCTTCATCATTTGTGTTAACTTATTGAATTAAGTGTACTTTGGAGTAAGACCATGAGTTGCTCAGCAACGGTAAAGCAGTTTGGCCATATTTTATTCTTTCCACTCGGATAGGTCAGTAGCGCTCTATAATATTGCAGTGATTGCATTTACAAATTTGATATATCTTTATTGCCTACCAACAGAATGAAGATGATGAAATTAAGTGATTTTTACTGGCAGCGTGGATGACAAGCTTTCATATTGTACGTTGATTTAAGGGTGCCGCTAAATGAGGCAAAGGTTTCTGTGGTTTTTATCTCTGTCTGAAATAGATTGGATGGTATCATTGGATGGCAATCCATAGCTATAACTCAATACAAATGCCAGGATTTTATGCAATTATAGATCGCTATAAAGGATAATCGTACTAGATTTAAATTGCTGGCTGATGTAAATGTGCTTATGTACATTTTATTTACACATGCACTACCAGATCTACGACTTGTTATCTCAGTTTGCATACGTATTTTATGTGCATAAATCGGCAACACGTTTACTTACGGATCAAGATTTGAAATATTGATCACTATAATAAAACCAATCAAGTCAGAAGTATCCGTGAAATCATCTTCATGTTTACATCAAGTAGATGCTTTAAGGAACTCCAGTAATTGATTTCACTATGGCCATTTTATCAGAGAAGGTGTTTACAGTTCAACTTAAATAATTTTACAGCCTTCTCTCTCTTTTATTCAATTTTTATTGATAAAGTAATAATTTTGTGAGCAGAAGCACTGATTAATTTTTAATCAATATATTGCACCTTTAATGGTATAGAAACCATTTTTAGTCAGAAGAGTTCCAATCTTATTTTGCTTTTAGCCTGGCTAAAGTTGTAAGGAACTTTTTAGTTTGAGACTTTCAATGGCTTCTCTCAATCTACTGAACAGAAACTTGGTATGTAGCAATGACACAATATGATGTTACCCATATTACCAGAATATTTATAATTTCCTCTCATATTACCTATTTTGCACTTTTGAAATACTGGTACGTTAAATAAACAGATTGTCAATGCAACACAAGACTGTATTGGGCGGTAAATAATCTTATGAAGAGAACATGTTTTCTGATTCAGGCCAAATTTATTTTACATGAATTTTCAGTGTCGTTCTCCAGCCTTGAAACTGTTTCTAAAACAATAAGGGGGCACTTAGTGTGTGAATGTGATCATTAAGTTTTCTTTATGTAATTTGAATAAAATATAGATATTTATTGTTAAAAGTTATTCCAAACATTGATTATATGCCAGTCTGTATATTTTTGAACTGAAAGAACTTTTATCTGTTACAATCATTAAGATAGAGGAACGGAAACCATAATTCCACAAGTATTTCTGTTACTTTTCATTCACGCTACATTACCATAATAACTGGTATAAAAAAAATTAAAATAATATTTTTACTGTTGAATTTTTATAAATATGACAACTTAAGCCAATTAAATTCCCTCATTTCAAAATGTTAAAAATCATTTATAAAAATGGCTAGAAATTTTTATTTAAATTGGGTTGTTAACGATAATAAGAATCAGATGTAGTGTTAATATACAATAGATTAGATAAAAATCTGCACCATAGCTGCACCAAAATTTACACTTATTCCACTCAAGCCTACATGTGGGTGAGGTTTTTATCAATCGCCATCTTTTTTGCAGCTGCAACATAAGTTTAGCATTGATTTTATCGTTTGCTGAGAACAGGAAAACAACTGACCCAAAAAGCTCTTTAACGACTATGAACCTTCACCCTTTTCTCCTTCGTCTGCTTCTGAAGTGTAATAATAAAAATCGACACTAACATACCCTCTTGTCAAACATGAAATGAGACCTTGGGATAAGCATTTAATTTACTGCATAATATTTCCTACTCATTTTTAGTTGATATTTCTCTTTGAAGTTTTAATTACTTGACTCTAAGGGTTTAATGAAAAGTCACAAAGAATCAAATTATGTAATTTGTCACCCACATTCAGTAATACTAAACAGTCAGGCTGTATTTAAACCATATGTTCTATTCAGTGACATGTGATTAACCACAATAATAAAAACACTAATTATACTATATTTCAATAATTAATTCAATTAATATCC
Organism: Tegillarca granosa; assembly: GCA_029721355.1. Taxonomy (NCBI): domain Eukaryota; kingdom Metazoa; phylum Mollusca; class Bivalvia; order Arcoida; family Arcidae; genus Tegillarca; species Tegillarca granosa. The sequence goes on from CM056595.1 coordinate 4,432,882, forward strand.
TATTGAAATTTTGTTCTAACCACATTTTTTTTTCATTTTTATGTTAATTCAACATTTTATGCATCACTTTTAATGAATATTTTGTTTATTGAATTTATTCATTCACATCTCTTTTAAAGTAAAATATTGATATTATTATGGATGTCATTCCAAATTGCGTTTTCTTCTAATTTCAGATGTAATGAATTTGTTTGTAGTATTCTACAAGTTTAACTTTGTTGTGTTTAGTTTTCATGGATGTATTGAATTTATCTTGAGAAATTTATTTGTAGGAAGACATTTCTTAATTATCATATGTGTTAATACCAAATGAAACATTCACAATCTTGATTAAGTCTTTAATCATTTTTTACAAAAAAAAAAAAAAAAAAAAAAAAAACACCTTTGGTGTGCTTTTTATTGTTGTTTATATATATATATATATATATATATATATATATATATATATATATATATATATATATATATATATATATATATATAAATTTTAAATATAACACCTATTTCTTGATTAAGTTTCTTGATTCTGGCAAATTTTCCTTACAACCAAGCACCCCATCAAATACATTGTTTTTTTTTTCAGAATTACCCTCACCCGAGAAAGATTTTTATTTTTTTTTAGAAAGAATTTTATTTGTTTAAAAAAAAGTGGAACACTGTGATCTTGTTATCACAAGACACAAGTTTAAGCAGATTGGGGTGAATTTGTTAAATTTACTTTGAAAACATAAAAAACTGATGATATATTTATTGATATCCTGGTACCCAAAATACCCCCAAAAAGGTGAGGACGACTACACATATATGTATATTACTGTTTACCTGATTCAGCATGGGGATGTTATCTTTTTATGTATATTATACACACGTATTCCAGGTAATTTAGCTACTCGTGGTGTTACATTATTACACTACTGTTGTTGTAGTTGTTAATGATGTTAGGTAATTGCGGTTTTATCCACAAGATATCTGCCTTCATTTTTCTTCTCCAGAAGAGTTTAATCAAACTTAATGTGAAAGAAATCCAGCCTTAATGCATAAAATACACATCTTAAGTCTCTTAATGAGCTTGTGTAGACATCATTTCAGTGTGTCTTATAAATTCTGAGAATTTTCCGCAAATAAAACATTGGTAATATACTATATGCCATGTCAGCAGATTTATCTGTTACCATGGAAATTTAATGATGCCAACGAGATGTGTTTTGAATTAAAATTAATGCTTACTAAATCTGTCTGTAATTTCTATTTTTTCTTAATTATTGGGATCTAATATAGTTTCTAAACTAATAATCCCTATCTAGGTCATCTGAGGGTGGGTAAGTTCTATCCCTGTCTGGGTCATCTGAGGGTGGGTAAATTGTATCCCTATCTAGGTCATCTGAAGGTGGGTAAGTTGTATCCAGTCTAGGTCATCTGAGGGTGCATGGGCAAGTTGTATCCCTGTCTGGGTCATCTGAGGGTGGGTAAGTTGTATCCTGTCGGGGTCATCTGAGGGTGGCAAGTTGTATTCAGTCTACGTCATCTGAGGGTCGGTAAGTTGTATCCCCGTTTCAAGTCATCTGAGGTAAGTTAGAATGCTGATTGACAAGTTCATTGCTCTTGCTTACTTTTAGCTCACTTGATTAAAGTAACATTTTCCCATGTAGCCTGCAGCTGGTCCCAGTTTCACAATCATTCACTCAATTGAGTGTACACTCAACTCAAATATTTCCATTTTTCTCTCATCAATATTTGAAAAAAATTAAGTCTTATGACACAATTTTTTATTTTGTTCAGCAAAACTACACTAAACAATTTCGATATGACATTAGATACTTAATTTTAACTGTGTAATGTCTTAAAAATTGACATTGAAATATTCCCAAATTTGAGTTGAGTGTACACTCAATTAAGTGAATGATTGTGAAACTGGGCAGGTCAGCAACAAAGACCAAGTATGGTCAAGTAGTATATTAAATAGCTCACCATATAAAGAGTTTGGAGATCAATTCCCTTTTTGGACTTCTTCTCTTCTCTACATCGTAACTGTATAATGCTACAGAGGTGATTTTCAAATGTCTCAAGTTATTAGCTGTGGTTCTTTTTTATGCACATATAAAATAAAGGAAATAGTAGTCCTCTTGTTACAGGTATTATTATAAGATTAATAGACCTAGTGAAGTAAAAACTATAGACAATATTAGTAGCAGATTCATTACTGTTTTGACAAGGAAAAAATGGTATGTTGTGTCATAGGCAGTATTGATATTCTATATTGATATTCTTCACAGAGATAATTAAAACTGTTTTTAAAAAAATCTCATTAAACAGTATTGAACAGATTAAATGAAAACAAGACCTTGTACCAGATACATCCTCCAAACAACATGACGGACAGCACAACAGTTTTTTAATAGGACAACTTTAAGAATTCACCAAGCAATATAATCATCTATCCAATTTCTAAAGGAAGCATGCAGCTACTGGAGGAGAAATGTAATTACTTATCAAATGTTCAGACTTCAATCAATTGATACAATAAATCCGTGCTCATAAATACCCATAATCATATTTATAAGTATTGCTTTCGCTGAAATACAGCACTTGCCAATAATAAAAATAACACTTATTTTACATGGCCAGGATTTCAGGGGACTTTTTCCCCAAGTTTATTGCAGTGTTCTGGCATAACTACAAACTATAAAAATATTTTTCACATGAAATAATTTGTAATTTCTGATGTTTATATTCAAACCATCATAACTTTGTGTTGGTATTTGGTGATATAATTTACACTTCGGAATATAAATTATGAGAAATAAGCACCATTAGTATAGGAATTACTTTGTTACACTTAGTTATTCATAATTCTGAGTTTATGGAAGTCAATCAGATTGGCCATAAATGTAATTCCTTAAATCTACACACTTCATGGTGATGTACAGATATGAACAAAATAAAAAAAAGTTACTAATTATGTGTAACATGTTTGGTTTCCCGTTTCCCATTTAGCAATTTTAAAAATGTTCCATCCACTGGAGTCATTGCTATATCCTTATTTGTATTTCAATCAGAATTAACTTTTACTTGCCCTAACCAGAAACCTCAAAATAAATCTATATATTGGCTATTCGTGTCTCAGAACAATTCAGTTGTTTTAGATGTTAAAGTGTATTACAGTGGTTGCATGGAAACCTTATTTCATTTATACACAGCCATTTATAGTGTAACCCATAAATATATTGCTGGTGGCGTTCTCATTAAATATAAATTTAGACTGTTAAATCTTCTCAAATCAAATCAGATCAGATCATCTCGTAAAATTTTGAATGTAAATTTTAATAAAAAAAAGTTAACAGTTCTTTATCTTTGGTTATGAGAATAAATAAAAAATTTGATAAAAAAAATTCTTGAGTAAAAAGTAAACTTGGACAAAATCCAGTATCTTAATCACCACTAAATGAATGCAAGGTGTTATCGATAAAAAAATAGCAAATGTCCATATGTACAGCAAGTCAATGCTGTATTCTAAATAGTTCTGACTAGGAAAAGAATTTTGTATTGTATTAATTAGAGGAAGAATGATATTAAAAAACTTTTATGCTTTTTGTTCTAATGAAATAAGAAAGTAAAGAAATTATAAATAAAAAAGAGTTTGACATCTTTATAAGTGTAAACACTATTTTGTTGTACCATAGTATTAATAAAATGATCCCAGATGAGGTCAAGACAAGGGGTTCAGACTATCTTCTGTGGATGCAAAGTAAGAAAGAAAGAAAAGAAAAAAGGGAAAGAAAACTGTTGAAACAGTAGTAAGAGAAGATTCTGGATTTTAATGTAGATTTTGCAGACTGACTCTATTTTATCTTTTAAAACATTTCTGTGATCAAAATCAAAATTTTACTGAGTATTGAAACTGTCAATTTATACGAAATCTGTAGGAATTTGTATTTATTTATTTATTTATTATTTTCAAGAAAAATATAATCAATTGTACCAAATATGGTAATTTCTATATATTTTAGTGAATTAAATCAAATCACACTTTGCTTTGCAACGTTAGAAACAATCTAGAAAAAATTCAGTGATTTCAAGGAAAGGAAAAAAATTTAAAATAAATGTTCAAAATAAGTGAAAACTAAATGTATCTAAGAGAACACACAAGATTATTAGGGAGTATTTTGTATTCAGTGTGTATTTATTTTGTGAAGTCAATAAGTCCCCTGTTATTTAGAGAGAGCTGTAGAAGTTGGTAATCTGTATGATTGGATATTGATATCTAGAGAAACGCACTTACAGTCAGCGTTGATTTTGATCACTGAATTATTACTACAGATCTTATGTTCTATCTTCTATTGCCATTGAATAATTTCTAATTACACTACAATTGGATTTTATCGTCCCCGGAGCACAACTTAAATTATAGGAACATGTGATGCATACAAATAAAAGCTGCCGCATGCAAAGTTAACAGACAACGTTCAATCACACACTCCTAGTATGGAAGATAAAAATGCAACAGAATTCAACAATTTGGTTACCATGTCAATAAAATAACGGGAAAGTGTTTGGCGTGCAAACCTTTATCGAGTTTGTATCTGTATTAGATCTGATTTGTTCAAGTGTTCCAGGATTTCTGAGTATCATAAAAAATAAATTCCTTGCCTGACAATTCTTCCAAAATTAAATTTTCTCAAAATTATATGTTACTTTAGAGTAATAAAGCTGAAAGGTTTACTAATGAAACGTTTCCTCTTACAAAAAAACTATCATCATATTCTCCTATCGTTGGGTAATGAAGTGTTCAAATGCATCAGGACAGAGTGCATACTTTTAGGAAATACATTGTTTAAGCTAATTATGGGTCAAACTGAATTTTGATTAAAAAGGAAGAATCTTGTATAATAACAGGTTTTTTATTTACTTAATGCATTATAAAGGAATAAATTTGCATGGAGGAAAAGGGTCATGTACAGGAACATGTATATCTTTGAGCACGGAGTCACTGATACTTTTTTTATTCACATGTAATAGCAGTTTGATTTACAGCAAACATTTTTGATTACTCTGCCACTGTTCCTCAAACAGCTAACTAACAATGACCATATTTTATTGTCCCCTGCCGCAACGCGGAGCGGGTACATAGAAATTCCGTGCGTCCATGTGTCCGTGTTTCCGTCCGTCACACTTTTTTGTAAGCGCTCTCATGCCTACAAATTTTGACGGATTTTCATTAAATTTATACCAAATGTTTATACCACTATTACCTTGGTCAAGTTCGAAAATCAGCATTGGTCGATACTTTTTGTTGGAGTTATGGGACTTTGACCACAATAATGACTCTGTTTTATCCAAAAATTGACCTTGTAAGCGCTCTCATGCCAACAAATTTTGACGGATTTTCATTAAATTTATACCAAATGTTTATACCACTAATACCTTGGTCAAGTTCGAAAATCAGCATTGGTCGATACTTTTTGTTGGAGTTATGGGACTTTGACCACAATAATGACTCTGTTTTATCCAAAAATTGACCTTGTAAGCGCTCTCATGCCTACAAATTTTGACGGATTTTCATTAAATTTATACCAAATGTTTATACCACTATTACCTTGGTCAAGTTCGAAAATCAGCATTGGTCGATACTTTTTGTTGGAGTTATGGGACTTTGACCACAATAATAACTTCATTATATCAAAAATTGACTTTGAAAGTGCTTTCATGCCTACAATCAGGCAACTCATTTTCATGGGAACAATCTTGACCAGATATTGACAACAGATGACGAGGCATCATCTTGTGTTTTTCCTGTCCCCTATTCTGACCATTTTCTTACATGTATATTTCTGCAATAAGGTATGTAATTTTATACAGTATGTAAACCAGAGTATGAAACTTGAATATGATTTTTAAACAAAAACTGTACAGTGATATTGTCTCGTACATTTTAGATAAACTTATATATGTTAATAGGTATTTGTTTGATTTTAGATTGTAGTATTTTGGATATATTTGCGACAGGAAAAATAGAAAAAAAAAATGGGTGGTGGGGGTAAAAAAATGTTCCTCCCAACCTCCCCACACATTTAATTCTGGAACAGCCCTGAATGTTTGAAAATATTATGATTTCATTTACAGTATACTAGTACCGGTATACTGCTTGACCGGCGGGGGACCCAGGAATTCTATTCTTGTTTGTTTATACATCAATCCTTCTTCCTTTTCAGTTTAGGAACTTGTGATTCCTCTACCCCTACCACTTTTCCTCAAGCAGTTGACAATACAATAACAACCTTTTGTTACATTACTTTTCTTATTGTTGACTTTGTTACATCTTTTAACATTGCCTGTGTTTACATGATGCAGATTATTATTTTAATTAAAGCGGTCTTTATCTTTGTTCTTTGCATTAATCCTTATTTCCTTGAAGTTATTTTTTGGGAAAAACCCGTTTTTAATTTATTTTGATATAGGATATGTTTATTTTTTCAAAGTATTTACATAATTAATAAAACATAAAGATTTTATCATTAATGGGCTTCCTTTAAATTGGCATTCTAAGGGCTCTTCTAAAACCAGATGTCATGTGATGCTTTGATTCTCTGGATTTCTTTAGCTCTGTAGGACTGGACATTCTAATCTTGTGTTGGTCAGCTGTGCCAATGCAAGTCTTTGAACTTTTGCCATAAATATATATTTTTTATATGTAATTAACATTATATATCTAATCTTGATAACATAGAAACATTTACAGATTCGTAATTTGTAATTTAGATAAAGTTAATGTTTATGATAAGATCTGGAATAAGAGATAGCTAGAATTTTAATATTTTAGGAGAATTTCTCATAAAAGTGTGACTAGCAAATATCAAATGTATAATTTTCATCAAATTACTAATTGAACAGAAAATTTAGATTCTCATCAGACAAATATGAGGGAGAAATAAATCGTTACTAGGTTATATATTCATATGTTCGTGATTCGGAGTTATAAGGGGAAATGTAGCTTGCTTACACAAATATCAAGATGTGTACGATAACGTTTTTATTGAGCCTTTTTATTTTAGCAGGAAGCGGTTCTCCTTGCTTGGGTTGCGTAAATCGTTCCATGGACACGTTTTTAGACAAGCTTAATTGAGTTGTTAAACATGATTAGTGTAGTAGTTTTTGTGAAAGTGAAAATGTCCTAGCTCTGATGACTTCCTAATTGATGGTAAATTATTGCTACAAACAGCATCAATATACCATAAAAAATGACCTCCAGGCAATATTATGTTAAAATCAGAAACTATACCCATGGTGACTTTTACCATTAACGATTGTTACTATAGCAATCAAATATTAACTACATTAAGTTTTTTTTTTTATCTTTATAAGATCTATTTGATTTTAATAATCATTCATATTTTTTTTGGTCACTTGTGTAATTATAATAAAAACTTCTGACTTGGAAATTTCCAGGTGTTACACTTAATTGAAGTGTGTGTGTGTGTGTGTGTGTGTGTGTCCATAAACCATTACTGGTATTTTTTTTCATCATTACCCATTTATTATCTTTCAGTCCATTTCTTTATATCATTATTTGTCCATCTATCTATCAGTAGTTTTATTTGTTACAATCATTGAGATAAAATACTAGTAGAATATGTGGACTCTAAATGCCTTGCAGTGACTGTCGTGCTTCTGTAATTGTTAATGGGCAGATCTTGGAGATGCTGGATGTGGTGAAAACCATGAATAATTATGCAAATGAATTAATGGCCATAGATAATAACTTTATACTTAATGAACTTTTTCAATTTATTATTTTCTTCAATACCATGTGTATAATTATAATTTGAATTGGTATGTTGTATTTTCAAGATACCTTATTTTCCCTTGGTCCTAATGAAAGTCAACCTAGACTGAAAGCTTGACCAGACTTACTGCACCACAAAATAATTAAGAGAAATTGGTGTTTTGTCAGTTTTTTTTAGGTCAGAGATTATGATTATTTTTATTCAGTTTCAGTGAATATTACATGGCTCCTATTTTTAATTAGTAACAACTGAAACTTTTTTCATGCTTGAGGACTTGTTATTCAAACTGTTATCTTTCTTCTATACTTTCAGGTAAAAGTTATGGTTAAAATATGTCCATCAACTCACCATGGAGATCAAGGTACAACATTTCTTGGAGTTGATCCCCGTAGGAAACAAGTTACAGTATTTGACCCTTCAACTGTGGGTTATTCAATATCTGCTCACAGAAGGACAGGAGCAGCAGCACCAAAAATGTTTGCTTTTGATGCAGTGTTTTCTCCAGATGATTCGCAGGTTAGTCAATTATATTTAAAATTTGAATTTTTGTGTATATTACAAGGTAGGATTGTCTTGAAATTAACTCACATTATTATTGAAAATTTTATAACATCTGACTTAATTGCAAATTGTCTCTGATAAAGCTGACCAGAGCTGACCAGAGGGGGTACTTGTTTTAACTGTAATTGTTTTCATAATCTTTCTTTTCCTATATTTCAGACTGAGATTTGTGCTAGTAGCCTAACAGAGATAGTACAGGGTGTTGTTAATGGTGCTGATGGTTGTTTGTTTACATACGGTTACTCTAAACTAGGTAAGTTGACACCATTATCCACAATATCTGTAGGACTAAAAATGAGTAATTGTTTCGAGCTAAGTTGACACCATATCCACAATATCTGTAGTTATTGTTTTGAGCTAAGTTGACACCATATCCACAATATTTATAGTACAAAGAATGAGTTTAGAGCTGCTTCAGCATTGCTGCAGCTATCGAGGCATATGACAAAGAAATAAAGACTTGGTTTGTAGACTTAGTTTGTCTTATTGATATCACTGGCTATTGTCAGGTACATTCGTCAACTAAATTTCTCGCTATTCAGCCTTTTTCAGGGCATACTTTAATAGGTTATATGAGCTTATTGGCAAGTTTATATCCTGAAAAATTACAAATTATTATCTTGCAGTAAACAACAGACATGTATGTATTAAGTACAGTATTCTTTTGAATTAAAATGGTTCAAAAGTTATTTTTTATTTGGCTTTATTTCAAAGCCTTTTTATTCCGATTAATTATCATAAAAGATATACGTGTATAATTAAATGTTACACACATAAAATTATTAACTGGTTTGAAGATGAAGCTATTTTAGTCTTAACTTTATATTCTTCTTGGTTCTGTCTGGTTTTGTTTAAAAAATAATTTGTACACATTTGATTTTGTGATGTACCTGATAAATAGTAAAAACAATGAAAAATATATAATTTTTAAAAATAAACAGTTGGGTTTTTTTTTAGATATCTTGAAGGAACCATCAAATAAAAAAACGTGAAATAAATTGAAAACTAAAACAATAAACAGATACTTTTGATTAAATCTTTGAGATATTTTGATTATATCAAATAAAACCAGGGGATTATAGAAGTAAACATGTAGAAATATTGACAGTTACACAAGAATTTCCAATTATATTATATTTTTGACGTTAATTTTCCGACAATAATCTCCCCTTGTCATAAGCGCTTTTCTGGATTGGATCTATATGTCAGTTATAATACCTTCACAGGTTCCCCAGGGTGAGGATGCGTCATGCGCTAATTTTCATTGTGATGTAGTCATGCTTTTTACTAATTGGGTTCAGGTCATGTGTATAACTGTCAGGACCAGGAGTTATCAGGGAATCTTAACATTTTCCAGGTGTAAGATTGTGAACATATTAAGAAAGACTTTGGCATGGAGATAGCATTAGGATGCCACATAACATACTAAGATGTTTATTTCTCCACAAATCTCTGTTCGAGTATACTGTCGTTTTTTATTCCCAATTTTCACTCATATAAACCTAAATGAAGCGTTTAAGAGTCCAGAAATGACAAGATTTCCCCGCGTTATCTCCATTCTCCTACAGCTCTCTCCCTTGGTATAACTCTATCTTTTAATGCATCCCAGGGGTCTGTACAAGTTCATCCAGAAGGCATTGGCCATTTTATTACTAGAATTTACCAACTGTTTTACAGGTTAAAATACATATTTCTTTCATATTTTTTCACACTTAATATGTAATAGAAACTCTCCAGTTACATATGCTTGGGTAGTTACTACAGTTGAAGATTTTCCCAATGGTTTTGTTTTATATCTGCATTCAGAAAGTCATAAAAAAATAAAAAACATAAAACAAATGTAAAAAGTTTTTATTTTGGATACCTTAGTGACTGAGACACATTACTTAGTTTTATGTATTGGTACACATGCCTGTATTTTAACTTTAAAATTTGATTTATTGAACTTGCGTTTTAAGCAAAACTAAAAACAAAAATAAATTACTAATTCCATTTTCTTTATAATAAATTGATTTATTAAAATTGAGAACAATTTATTCACTTTCTTGTTGAGCAAGTTACATTAAAACTATCAGTAATGGCAGTAAATTTTGATCAGTAAAATCTGAAGAGTTTAAAAACATAGACAAATGTCTCCTCTCTGAAATTTCAAATAATTTAGATAATGTTTTTATTACATGCCTGGGAATTTCAGACTTACTTGAGATAATCTAATTATTTATGTTACCAAAGTAACAGGTTTTTTATTTGTATTAAATAAACAGATCAACAGTTTATATACATTGTGTAATTGACAAGATAATCCAACAGCATTTTTAAATGAACATCTTTCACTATAGTCTAAGACTAGAGGAATCTGAATTACCGTGTTGCAGTATGAGTCAGCGAAAAGCTAATATTGTCAAAAAATGTCCTTTCAAAATTAAATTATGTTACAACGCACTTGTATTCATTATATGAAACAGAGTAAAGATAATTAATTGAGAAGCCAGAAGGTTCTTATTGTCCTAAACATATTCTCCTAACACTGCAATTATGTTGTTTTCAAATGAAATTTGTCCCACTTCATTTCCAACTAATTTTTATAAAGAGTTAGTTACTCCTCAAATGCATGTGTCATGAAGTTAGATGAAAGAACTGCTTATTTAATTTATCTGTTTCTATCCACAGGAAATAATTGTTTTGTTGATGATAGCAGGGTCTGTAATGAAATAAATTAGGCAAATTATAGAGGGTACATCAGGTCTGTGCTTTCTACATGGCTGACAAAAATTATAAATGTGTTTGAATGGTGTTTTTATCTAATTTGTGAATATGACTTGATACAAGGAACAATGTCACTTAGAATTGGCGACAGATATATTTTCAGTGCCCTGTATATAATTTTCTTTTTTTCTTATTTCTTAACTGAATTCTAATGCCAAACTTTATTTTATTGAAACAAATTTTGTTAATGTTAAACATGTTCTGGCAAATTTCTTATCATCATTCCTTAGAAAATCTAAAAGTCTGTAATTTTTCTACTTATTCCACAAAGGGAGGTTACTGTATTATGTTGAAATAAGTGGTAGTAAAATTCATATATTATTACTCAAAAATTGAAATAAGGAACATTTTTAAAGGTTTTATTGAAGTGATGGTTTCAGTCTAATGTGTAATATTTTAGTTTGTTTTTTAATGATTAGATGTGCCAACATTAGCTGCACTGTTGTCCTGTTGGCTCTTACTAATTATATTTTTTTATTCAGTTTTTTTTTTTTAATAATTTATTTTATTTTATTTTATTTTATTTTATTTTATTTTATTTTATTTTATTTATTTTATTAATTTAATTTATTCTTTTTTATTTATTTATTTTATTTTAATTTTATTATATTTTACAATATAATGTTTATTTCATACATTCTTTAATTTTATTATCAGTCATTAAAACCAATAATCAACAGGTGTATATTGATTTCACTTCAGAAAAAGATGAATCTCTCTGTACATCCTCACTGGTCAAATGTCAAAAACCTTTAGGTCCAGTCATTGTCAAAGTATAAACAATAAGCATTGTTTAAATAAGAATTATAAAAAATCATTTGTGATCACATTTGAAAATTTTATCAAACATTTATATACATGTATAAATATACTTTTTTATTTAAATTTGACAGGTAAATCCTACACAATGTTAGGTACAGACCAGTCAACACATACATTAGGTATGATACCATGTGCAATAACGTGGCTCTTCAAACATATAAATGAACAGAAAGAGAAGACAGGTGCAAGATTTTCTGTACGAGTGTCTGCAGTAGAGGTGACAGGAAAACAGGAGTGTTTAAAAGATCTGCTAGCTGATGTCTCTCAGGGTCAGTAATTGAAAAAAAAGTTTAAATAAAAATTTGCCTTTCTATATTCAAGATTTTGTAGTGTAAAACATGTACAATCAGAACACATCCTTATCAGATTGGCAAATTGTGTTGCCAGAATATCATTTTAGTATACTGTTCTGGTTGGTTTTTCAGTATACATGTATTATTCCAGTATGTTGTTCAGTTTACTGTTGTTCCAGCAGATTGTTCAGTAAAATGTTGTTCCAGAAGGTTGTTCAGTAAAATGTTGTTCCAGAAGGTTGTTCAGTATGCTATTGTTCCAGTAAGTTGTTCAGTATACTGTTGTTTCAGAAGCTTGTTCTATATATTGTTGTTCCAGTAGGTTGTTCAGCATAGCATTTCACTAAGTAATTCAGTAAATCTTTCCAGGAGGTTGTCCAGTACATGTATTTTGATTTCTCAGTAGGAGGGTTCAGTATATTGTCGTTCCAATAGGTTGGTCAAGTTCAGTCTGATTAAGTATCTCTGTACTGATTCATTATATATTAATGGGTTTTTATCATAAAAAATAAGCCTATAGAAATTAAGTGTGGTCACATTAACCAGGTTATACTATAAAATATTTTACAGTAGCTATTTTTTCTCCTTATTCTTTTATGTACATTACTATAATCATTTCTACAGCCTCAGTGATATATATACTATGATAAGCAAGCAATCCCTTTAACTACAGTCTTATTATACCTCGCAGTGATAAAGTTAGAAATTCTACAGCAGCGACAGGTTCCAACTTCATCAACAAGTAAAGAAACAAATTACTAATTCATTGTGTTAGAATAACTATTAGAAATCTGCTGTGGTGACGACACATCCGAGTCAATCAGTATTCAATACCTGTATTTTGATCAACATATTTTGATTGCTTGTTTTTCAAATCATTCTAGCATCTTTGTATGAGCCTTGGTTGCTTGCTGTCAGTTTCGTGCCAAAAATTGTGTTTTGAATCGTGATGTTAATGGTCGAATAGAATATATTGATGCAATCGTTTTTGATTGCGTTGTATTGTATTCGCTGACAATCTACGGTAATGACACTCCATTAATCAAAACATTGAAAAGATCAAGGATTCATCAAGAAGCTTCGTATAGATTTTCTACACAAATTTTTTTATTCTACCATAATCATTTTTTTTTCATATGAAGATTGTTAATATAAAATGCTTTAGCGTTCCCTCTATATAAAGGCCACCTATCTATGAAAACCAGTAGTTTTGAAAACTTAAGATTTTAAATCCAATCTGTTATTAAAATGTTTGTCAGTATAATGCAGTTTAAATTGATAAATTTTATAAGAGGATTTACTATACAGTCACCTGAACACTTTTACAGTCAAACCTGTCTATATAAGCTACCAAGGGAGACAACTGCAAAAGTGATCTATATGAACAGGTGGCCAAAGTTAAAATATATTTTAATCTCCCCTGGCCTATATAAATTAATGTTTATATACAGGTGTCCATTAAGACAAGTTTGACTGCATTTGAAATGAAAGCTTTCTTTTTTTTTTTTTTTTTTTTTTTTTTTTTTTTTTTTTTTTTTGATATCCGATTTGTTTCAATGTTTGTTATATTTTAACAATCAGTGTTTTTAGTTTTTATGGGATGTTATTTTATCTGTCATATAGATAATATATATATAAATTTTGTAAGAAATAAATTAATTCATATTTTATAAATGTCAGTAACATTATTGAGTGGCTTTAGAATTTTAGTCTGATAGAAGCTAGATACAAGCATGTCAGAGAGAAATGCTGCATACAATATTTTATTGGATATTCTACAGTCAATGTTTTAAAATAGGTGTGGATAATGTTTTATCATTCCAAAAATTTAAAACGCTTCTCTTAACCAAAATTTTCTGTAATTATGTTAAAGCAGTCACTTTGGAATGCATCAAAATATAGCTTTTAAGTAACTGATATGAAACTGGTGCCCAAAGTCCTAAAGTACAGCTTTTGGGTAATTTTAAAATAAATCTTGTGTTTGGACATAACTCATAATGTCTAATGGTGTTTACCTCTTTGCTTTCATTAACCATTCAAATAATAGAGTAACACCAAAAGTTTCTGCAGACTTCTACAAGGTAATGTTGCCATGGTGATGCTAAATACAAAAATATGTAAATAATAAGTAACACCAATACCTACCGTAATTATAAAAACTTGATTAACATTTGATTAAATAGCAGTAAGAATAAAAGACATTTGATACTACCAAGCTCTAAATTCAATATGCTAGTTTAATTTATAGACTTTGATTTTAAATACTTTTTTTGATACATTTTGGGTTTAAAATTCATCTTTAATACTTAGGACATTTTTTATACATGTGTGTTTATTTTAATAAAGGCAGTAATTTTTTGTCCATTTCAATAAGTTAGAACTGGTTAATGATATACTGTACATGTACTGTAAGCTATCATTACTTTGGTAAAATACATGGTCAACTTCAAGTTAAGATTATGCAGATTAAAATCCCACAAGACCATTCTTCTACTAATTCGATCTCCCTTTCTATGTAAAAACCATTTAATGTCATATAATATATAATTATCATAATCGTGTACAAGGCTTGATGGGATTTGATCTGAATTTCAATATCCTTTTTACTTCTCTTTTACCGTATTTTTTCTACAGTGTAAACTGTCTAAAATTGTGCCACCGATAAACTTAAAAGTTTTCCATATTTTTATTGGTATCATTAAATTTGTTTTTGATATTTCTTTTTTTAGAGAGGACATCAATATACTATAAAATTTACATGTATATCTATATGTTCATTCCTGTCTTTATTTAATCTGGCATATCTGAAATTTTGTACGTTAATTTTTTGCTGAAGACAATGTTTCTTTCACAACTATTTTTCTGACATTTAGACACAACACAAGTCTTTACTTCAGGACTTAAAAATCAAAATATGATAGCATACTCTCTGGTTGTAAAAATCTTTCTGTTTCTTTTCAAAATTATGAAATTCAAATTTGATCCTTGACATTAATGTTTAAAAACAATATTTTTCGCAAAAAAGAGAAAAAATTTGAATACAAAAAGTTGTATCTATTGTATAATCTGTAATTTTGGGGAGGAATGTTAAATAATGGTACATTAGGGGGGAAGTGAGTGTTGATTCTGATTATAACCATATGTTTAACAGTGAGGTATAAACTTCTATAGGCACACAGCCAACTAACTTGATACAAATTCCCCATTTACTTAGAGTGTAACATCCCTCCTAAACATACTTTGTTTTTAAACACCTCAAGCATGGAACACTGTGGCCAGTCTTAGTTCTCTGATATAGGTAAGAAAAAGAGTTAATTACTACAGAATAATTAATCTAGCTGTTTTTATGGTGTTAATTAGTTGGTCTTTTTTTTTTTTTTTTCTTCAAGCAGGTTGTGAGAAGAAGCGTTTTAACCTTTTCTCTTGGTATATTTTTTTTTTAACAAAATCTGTGTCTGCCACTTGTTTAATAGTGTCATTTTTTTTCAAAAAATCAATAATTAAAATTTTTGATTTAGCAAGTGAACACGACTACCCAGTTGTTATATAATGCAAATCTCTTTATATATATTTAAAAAAAAACATTTTACCCCCAAAAAATTGTTGTGATTTTGCTCATGGAATTCTCATTTCAGCCAATAAATAAAGTAATATAACAATGTACAGAGGATCATTGTCACAGTACTAATTATTAATTAATGTTTATCTCTGTTTCTTGTTACTTTTTGTTTGTTGTTTTGACCAGTATTGTTCAGATTAGAACTTGGCATTAATTATCATTGTTATAGATATGACAAGATAATTCTAGGACAATATTATTCTGATGTAATTAGAAATTTTTACTTAATTTCATGGATCAGAATTTCTTCTATTTTTGTTCCGGTGATATTCCTGGTTCCTGGAAAACATTATCTTGTTAAAATTGTTTAAATTTTCTTAAACTTTTTCATAAGATGGAAATTATTAATGATACAGATTTTTTTTTTTTTTTTTTTTTTTTTTTTTTTTTTTTTTTTTTTAAAATAAAGTTTTAAAATGGAAATTCTAAAAATGGTCATGGTTTTGAAATTTTCAGTAAAATGAATTTGATATATATATTTTTTGTTTTTCAGTAAAAATGTATGTTCAAAGACAAAACAAAATACTAACATAGAAACAATATGGATATTGTAAATTTTTGTAAAGGTCGTAACACTGAACACCAAGTACAGAGAGAGTTCAACAATATTATTAATGTATTATTTCTGGAAATACCTCGCCTAAAATACAATACTTTCTGTTGAGTTTTCCTGTCAAAATCTGGATGTTGTTTACTTATTTAGTCATTTTGTTTAGATGTATTGAGCTGTGTACCAGGGTTTGTAAACTATAAACAGTATACATAATTACCTATGTCTATCATTTACAGGTACAGAGTCAGGTATTGGAACTGCTCCAGGTGTATATTTAAGAGATGATCCGATATCCGGGACACAGTTAGAAAACCAGAGTGAGTTGAGAGCACCTACGGCAGAACGAGCTGCTTATTACTTAGACGCTGCACTAGCTGCAAGGACACCTCTTGGTAGGTCTTTCTGAATAAATCTTTTTAATTTTTTTTCTTTTATTACTAAATAATATTTGTAAAGAATCTTTCTCTGTTGAAAGTTGTGTTTTTATTTATTTATTTATATACATTGTATTTATTTATTTATTTGATTCACTTATTAGTGTAACATTAACTACTTTTTGTACTTTCCTAATACCTTTCCTAACAAACTTGCATAGAGAGAGAGAGAGAGAGAGAGAGAGAGAGAGAGAAATGCACGGTTAACTTTTCTAATGTTTCTTTTGTTTTCTTCTGCTTGGATTATGATGAAGTTTGCTTCTTAAAGAGAGAGAAGTGGATTTTAATTTAATTTTTTCAGACATTCAGAATATTTAAATTTAAAAACTGAACGACAACCATTTTGAATTGTAATGTATATGGTTTTGACTTATTTTTCAGATGAAGAAGATATAAGGTCCTCTCACTTGTTATTTACTTTACATGTGTACCAGTACAGAATAGAGAAAGCCAACCAAGCTGGTCTTCCTGGAGGTAAGTGTCATTGTTGTTTGTAAATAATTTCTTATTTGACTGAGTTTATTATATGTACCTATCATATAAATTTTATCAAATTCTACAAAAATATGATTGTTATTTGACCCTGCTCTTGAATGATGCAAGTTGAGTCATTAAGTTTCTAAAAGCAATGACATACACATCAGAAGGTTGAAGTTGTGTGGGTAAATACTGCAGCTTTTGCTAAAAAAAAGATTGGGGAAACATTTGTAGTTTGTTACTTGACGATAAAAACTTGTGTGGTTTCTCCCAGCAGTGGAGAATATTTTCTCACACAGACTCTACAAGTTTCTTGACCACAGAATTAGGGAAGGATAAAGAGTTATGAGGATTTTAATTGTTTTATGTCACTTCTCAACATTTAAACAATTTACCTTATTACTTGTGACTTTTGAATGTCTGCAGCCTGTTATGTTGATACCAATTTAGCAATACAGTTTTTACCTTATTTTCTGGTAACTCGTTTGGGTGCACTTATTTTCAATCATTATTGCATCATTACTAAAAAGTGAATCTTGACTCAGAAATTGTGTTAAGATATAATCGTAATTTCACAGCAAACACAAAATCTGACAGATTTTATTTTTTATTCCTCTCAAAATAGTGATTAAAAAAGTCTTAAAATAATGCAATAGAAAAGAGAATTTTTTGTCAGTACTAGACACTTGTGTTGGTTCTGATATTTGTGTGATTCAATAAAACACGCTCTGATTTAATTAAATTCACTTGTCATTTTACCAATCTCCAAGCAGCTACTCTAAAAGGATACATTTCTTGGCAGTTTTGTGTTTTTGAATGCTGTAAATTATGTCATGATGCCTTGAGACTTGTACATTTACAATCACGAAATCCGTAGCGACTAGGTGTAAATCAAATTTTGTTTTGCAAATGCCAATCACGGAATGCCTTCATCAGGATACAAATCAAATTTTGGAATCTTGAATTGCGCTTAAATTAACCTGTAGATTCAAAATCAACACTACCATTAAAGATTCCCAAGTAAGCAACAGGTTATTTTGAGGTGCATACAAAACATGCAAATCTCACGGGACATATACAGTACGCTTCAATCTATAACTAAGACAGTTTGTGTTCACATATGCGATTGACAGGACTTTATTTGAGCCTATCAAAGTATGTTGAATGGATTCCATTGATTTGTTTTGGAAAATGGAAGTGTTATGCAGTTTGGAGTTAAATTAGGAGTAGAAACTGAAAGCGTACAATAAAAGTGATCAATACTATTCTTGGTATAACACAATTTTATCCCAATCCTATCTGCATGCATGATCGTGTTCACGGAGAAATGTCATTTAGCTTTCAAAGATAATAAGAACTTGTAATCTACTTCCATTTTTTTTCTTAATAAATTCTTAACATTTTCATTTAATATAAATCAAATAAAAAAAAGGAAAAAAGGCCTTGTGATTTTCTTGTATTTATGTTTGAGTTTTGGATATGTATCTTTTTAAATCAATTTTTCTGCAATCAGTTTTGTTTGACTCCCGTATACATCAGTGTCTCTTGGGACGTTAAACCAATGTGAAGAAATTAAAAGATTAGATTTAAGAATGATACTCTTTTAACACTTTGAAATTTTCACATCACTTTTAATTATGGTTCTTTAATTGTCAATCTCTCTAAAGATTTGTCAATAAGCTTTGTAAAAGTTATTTATAATGCAAACACACACACACAAAAAAATAACCACAATATCTATCTTGAGCTATATTTTAGTCTTCTAAACTAAAAAAAACGATATGCTCTCTCTCTCTCTCTCTCTCTCTCTCTCTCTCTCTCTCTCTCTCTCATAAGTATCCAAAAACTTAATGCTCTCTCTCTCTCTCTCTCTCTCTCTCTCTCTCTCTCTCTCTCTCTCTCTCTCTCACCTTTCAATGCACACAAAGAAATGTAATGTATTCAATAAACAATATCTAACCAAGGGTTACATTGTGTTGTGTCATAAATCTGGACATTAGTATCATCAATGCACAGAAAGCATGTTTACATAGGTGTCAGGATGATCTCTAACTAAGTGTGAAAACAGACAGAATCTACTGAACACTCATCTTACTACCATGTATAAATAAATAAATAATTCAGTATTTATTACTTGCAGAGTTAATCAGTAGATGATATATCACTGTAAAACTAATATCCTTAAATTATCACAGTACAATAGTTACTGATTAGGACCTTTACTTAATAAATATACACATCACTAATGATGAATGAATTCTACTGTCACAGTGTTGTTTTGTATTCTCCTATTGTCATAATACATATACTAGAAACAAATCTGTATGAGTGCGAAACAAATTGCTCTCTCTCTCTCTCTCTCTCTCTCTCTCTCTCTCTCTCTCTCTCTCTCTCTCTGTATTTTCAGTATCAAAATAGTATTAATTGGATATAAACATGTCCATTGTTGCGATCTGTAGTTTTTAATTTTCTTTTTTTTTCACTCAAAAATAAATAGTTCTTTTACAAACAAACATCTCTCTCTCTCTCTCTCTCTCTCTCTCTCTCTCTCTCTCTCTCTCTCTCTCTCTCTGGAATTGGAGGTAAAAAAAAAGTAAATGGCCCTCCATCATAAAGAAATTTTGAATTTAGATGTAAATAAAATTTGTTTGTAACATCTTCATTTAGAATGCTCTGATAACAACATATTTAGTTGTACAGGGTAACTTATAGCCATATTTTATTTTTATTTTTACCCTGTAGCTGTTTGGATAGAATTAATGATTGCATGTTGATTAAAAGTTTAAATTTTGTCTGTTTTAGTGGCTGGAGGGAGAAGTCGTCTACATCTGATTGACCTTGGCAGTTCTTCTAAATCCAAGGATCCAGACAATGTATCACTCAGTCTCTCTGCCCTTGGCAATGTTGTTATGGCCCTGCTGAATGGACAGAGACATGTACCACATAGGTATATAACTATCATATTTTATATAAAATATTTCTATAGGTCTTTTTATGAATGTTTATCATCAGTAGGTGGCTGTATAAAGCTTCTTACTGAGATAGTTTACAGTACTATAAGAATATTTTACCAATACTTGATATAGAACAACCAACCACTTTTTATAAGGAATACAAATCATTCTATAAAAATCGATAATACCGGTACTATATTACTGTGCTATACAAAGTAACTGTACATGTAAATTACAATTTTTGTTGTTTTCAGGTTTTTTTCCTGGATTAGTTTCTTAGCCACTTATATAATTAGTCTAAAATGTAAATATTCGTACTTTCAATTTTACAAGACATTTTACAGGAAAGGGAATATTCTACCTTTCTAAACAAAGGCCCTGGAAAACGAATCACAACTTCACTTTAATTTTAATTGCTCCAATGCTCTTTGCACATCTCTCTATCATAAATCCAAAAAGATAATATTTTAAATTTGTTTATTTTTGTCAAAAAATTAATAAATAAATAATTAAAATATATATATAAATTAATTAATTAAATAAATAAATTAAATTGAATTTAAATAAACTAAATGAATAGATAAATTTTTAAAAAAAGAATTAAAAAACCATATTTGTTTAAACTCATTTTAAGAAGGGATGCCTTTTTTTCAAAATCTGTTTTGTTTTTAGACACCCAAAAATATCGAGATAGACATTAAAAAATTAATTTTATTATAGACATATTAATTTTCAATAGCTGTAGGGGTAGATCAAGATCCGGAGAAATATTCAATATAATTGACCGATAAATATAAAGATGTTCTACTTTATCAGATTGTAAATTTTCTTTTCTTAAATGTGAGCTGTCATTTTGTGTTTGTGATGGCATGTAGGATTTATAACGTTAAATGATCAGCCGTTCAATTTACAGATTTATCATCAACAAGTAGGGAACAGCGAGTGCCTCATCATGATCATCTATCTATACATTAATAAATCATTATAAAGCTTACTAAAAGAGTCACAATCTGCTAATTAATCAAATATTCCATTTATTTTGATAAGCTGTTCTGTCATTTCTGTTTTAAAGATTACTCACTTGTATATTGTAACCAACTGACTAGTATGGTAACAAAATGTAAATACAGTCAAACCTAACTTTAAGTTCACCTGGTTTAGAGAACATTATCTCACTTGTGTATCTGGTTAAAAGACTGCTTTATCAAGATGATTTTTCAAATTCTTCAAGATGGCCTTTTTAGACTAGTGTTACCTTGACATATGAATGAATTTATTTAAACAGATATCTCAGTTCAGCGACCAATATCTAAATTTATTTGTACTTTTTTGTACAGGGACAGTAAAATTGCTCAGCTGTTGAGAGACTCTTTGGGAAATATTTCCTGTAGGACATGTATGATAGCTCATGTTTCATCCTCAGTACAGCATCATAACGAGACATTACAAGTGATACAGTTAGCGGCCAGAATACACAGAATGAAGAGAAGAAAGACCAAGGTAACTTACATGTCTTATTACTTATGTGTTCTTATATTGTTATTACATCAGAATCACCTGACATCAATAGAAATTTAAGCTTACCTGTACAGAGTATTATCAGAAAAGTTTATATGATGTCTTCTCCTGGTATTGGTATTAATATCCAACATTGACGGACCAAATTACAGGTGAGCTACACTTTACTTTTGTCAGCTCTCAGGACTGAGCAACATTAGAAACAGTTACATTCTACACAATGATGTGTGATCTTACCAAGGTTAATTGCAGTATAAAATATATACAGTATTAGAAAAAAATAATTGTGAAAGATACCCATTTCATGCCAGTTCAAGACTTTGCTGAGGTAATTTTAAAAAGTATATAGAATTCTCTATTTTTGATTTTCTTTTTATATTTTTCAGTTTTCAAGCACAAGCTCCGATGACAGTTCAACAGATGATGGAAGGTTACGCAACAGACCTTTCCGTGGTTTTCGTATGGGGACATTACGGGAAGATATGCTCTATTCTTCATCACACTCGGACCCAGATTACACATCTAGCAGTGAACAGTCATGTGACACAGTTATCTATATAGGTGCTAATGGCCAATCATTAAGTGACAGAGAGTTTACAGACAATGAAGGGCCACCAAGGTCAGTGCCAAGGACAAATCCAAGGTTACCAAGAAGACCAAGTGGGTCAAGGTCATCAGGTGATGAAGGTTCTACTTCAGATAGTGGGAGGAGTTATATTTCAAATTCACGCTATGGAAGATCGAATAATGGAAGTTTTTCAAGAATGTCACCAATGAGAATGGGAACACCTGTTAGAGAGATACCAATGACATCTGGTCAGGTAAATTCTCCACCACAATCACCTTTAATGGTGCCAACACAGGTACCACAAAAAATGAATCTCCGTACACACCCAGCAGTTGCTAGTTATAAACAAGAAGAGCCACAAAGTATTGCAAGAATTGAAAAAGTGCCAAGAACAAGTGCTAAACCTACATCCTCAAATGAACAATCAATCAAAGGGGAACAGTGGGTAGATGGTCCTGGTGCTGCTGTCTATCCTGATAAATCAAGAAAGGAAGAAATGTGGATAGATGGACCACAAGCCTTTGTTAAGAAGGTTGAAACACAAAATAAAAAGAGTGATGTTAACAAACACTTATTCAACCCAAAAATGAATGCTGAAGAACAGTGGGTTGATGGACCAAGAGAAATGATAAAATCGGAAAATTTGCATAAAGAAAGTCATCATATGTCAAAGGCAGCAGTACATTCTAGTTGTAGAGTAGAAAAACGGGGGCATTCACGTGATCATTCTAACGAAAATAAAAGTTCTCTAGTCATTCGTCTAAGCATAAATCAAAACATGTTCATGAAAGTAAAGACAGACCAGATAGCACAGTTAGTGTTGATAGTGCTGCCTCTATGACGGCTCAGGCTGCAGACTCACGGCCAACTAGTATTCACAGTGAAATGGAACAAATGGTCAAAACTGAAGAGAGTCCTCAAATTGTGAAACCATTTGTAAGGGACTGGGTTGAAAAACACAGTGCAATGAATGACTCAAAAGAAACAACAGATACAAATATTGGTTTTATTGTGGATTCTGAAAATCAAGTTAATTGGTTCACTTGAACCTTCAACAAGTCATAAAAAGACAAAACCAGAAAATAGGAAAAAGATTAGTGCTTCAACTCCAAAACACTCCCCTCGTCATTCACCTCGAAATTCGCCAGCTATTTCAAGGAAAGTTAAGTCAGAATCAACACAAAAATTACAAAAGTCACAATTACCTGGTGCTGCAAGCCCCTCCCACCGAGTTGCGGAGTGGTTAAGATCAGTTTCTACTGAACAAGTAACAAACTAGACAAGAACAGTTAAAACTTCAAGAGATGGATAGTAATTATGGATGTGGTGTTCAGAATGAGGCAACAGCAGAAAGTGATTCACTGCTGGATACATCATTAGACACACATAATGAAACAAATGATAGTGGTGATGGTCCGCCCAGATGAAATGGCCGAGTACAATATCGCAGACATAAGTTTTGATAGTAGTGTTGATACAGCTGAAATCAGTAATGTGCAGCCTGAATCTAACAGGGATTCAATTTATGAACAAACTCTAGATGAAACTCTAGAACAAAGTGAAAACAAAGGTGGGAATGATATCCCAGATGATGAAACATTCAGTAGTGTTTCGTATAACAAAGATAATGAACTTGAGAGTGAGGAAGAAACTGAAAATGAAAATGACCCCTTATTGTCTAAATCAGAAACATTTCCTCACTCTGCAACTGTGGAAAGTATTAAAACACTTGTTGCAGAGACTGTTGTGCATTCTCATTGTGAAAATTGTTTAAGTGACAAAAAAGACTTGGATAGTCATTCAGAGTATGACAATGACACATGTCAAATAAGTCGGCCATTGTTGAGGAAACCTGATGGAGCTTCAAATCCAAATTTGTCAATGACAGAAATGGAATTAGATGGAAAGTTTGATCATCGTTTCATGAGGGGAGAATATATTATAAACAATGTTCACACTATTGCTAGTCATAACAAACTAGATTTTGAATCAAAGTCTACATCAAATTCTACCTCAAAATGTACAACTTTGCCAAAATGTCTTGACTCTTACAAAGACTTCTTAGACAAAGATTTATATGGAAGTAAAAAATCTTGTACAAAATCTAAACCACCTCTCCCTCATAAATCGTCTTCAAAATCACACAGTTCAAGTCCGTCTCGTCAAAGTCCACCTAAAAATACTATAGACAGTCCTAAATCTGTGAGTTCTGTGTCCAGTAAAAGTTCTTCTATTCCAGTGTCATCTCATAGTGGAAGAAGTAAGGACAAATCAAGTCCGCTTACCATCAACATCATCTTTATCATCTAGTCCTTTACAATCGACAAGCATGGGTAGTCCGTGCAGTACTAAGTACTATAAGAAGCATGTCTTCATCAAAATCGTCAAAATCACAATCACCAAGTAGTAGTCGACTTCCGTTATTTTCAAATGGAAGAAATGGACAATGTAAAGATTCTAAAAATAAGAAAAAGGAAAAAGAAAGTAAAAATAGTAAATTAGGTAATGGAAGAATTTCTGAGTTAAATCGTACATCAGGAAGTCGAACAGACTCTGATAGTGGAAATGATAGTGGTATAGTTACTAATGAAAAAAGACTCTTATCTCCTTATTCTACTGTGACAAAGCCTCGGACTCCTAGTCATTCTAGTAGTGGACATGGTAGTGATAATAGTAGTAATATTAGTGCTGAGTTACGTTTACAACTGGGTTTTAAATCGGACAAGATCCATGGGGGAACAAGCAGTGGGTATGAAAGTATGTTACGAGATAGTGAAGCAACAGCTTCATCAGTCAGGACAAGAGGAGAGTAACAGTGAATCTTCTAGTGAGAAAAAGAAAGGAACAAAGAAAAAGAGATCAAGTAAGTATAAATAAATGAGCGATGATGTATGATAAAATCGAGAAAGCTAATCAGTTGTCATAGACTCCTGCACTTCTATGATGTAATATTATACATGACTGTCTTTGCCTGTTTCTTCAAAAAGAAAGGTCTTGATCTGATTAATACCAAATATTTTTCATTATATGTTTTCTGAAGAATATTCCTACCTTATTGAAAATTTTTATCAAGAATATAATTTTTAATCAAGTTTCAGCTGAGATTATTAGCATAATAGACAGTATCAAGCATTAGACTACAAATGTTAGGATTTGTAAAGTTTACGGTGATAATTTTTGTATGTTTGTTTGTTTGTTTGCTTATATATATATATATATATATATATATATTATATTTATATATGGTAAATAATATGTGCAAGTGTTATGCAATGTTGTTTGGACAGGTCTTTCATTTTAGAATCTATAAAATACTATTCATTTTCACATTCCCATGTTAAAACAAAACCAGACTTTTTTAATTAAATGTGTTGAGTAGAATAAAAATCATCAAAATTAAGTACGTTAGTATCCATAATAATGGCAGGGTTTTAAAAATTGATTTAAACACACTACATAATATACATATTTTACCATTAATGATCAGATATTAAAATCATCAGATAGATTATAGTATGATATTGATTGATGTGTACGTGGTATAGATATGTGTAACAAGTAGTTTTTATATATTTCTGTCTTGTCATTAACAGTAATAAATACAAGGTTGTTAGCTACAACTTTCTGCCTAAATTAACAGGTTCAAAGTCATGTTGCATAAAATCCTAATTGAAATCTGCTGGTTAAATGCCATCAAACGATTCCAAAAATTCACACCATTACATTACATGTGCTTGTTTTTGACTAGAAATAAAGTATTTTTCAACATGAAACAATTTCTCGACTTTATGGGAAACTTGCATCAGTGGGTAATATTCACGGACAAATTAATCAAATCTGTTTGGTAGCAGGAAGCATTAAACAAGAGGAATGGATAATAATTTTGTTACATATTTTATGATTAGATAGAGTTTTTCTCAAGGAAATTTTCATTATTAAATCACATGTTCTCTATAATCATGGCTCGGGTAATCATGACAACTATGTAAAATGAAAGTTAAATTTAATCAGTAGTTCAGAGGGGCTTCATGTACACATATTTCATTTCCTCTTCTAATATTTTAATCAAAGTTATATAATTCAGAAATTAGGAAAGAAATTGTCCCTGAAATCTTTTTAATTTTGCATGTACTACACATGCACTTACATGTAATATAGAATGTATCTTGATGCATACTTGGCCTATGTAGAATTCAGAAGGAGAGGGGATAAATATATATTGTCCTGGCAATCTGCTAGTAGAGCAAGAATAAAAATGTCTTAAGTTTTCTTTAGAAAAGATCAAATCATTTAATACTAACTGTAACATGAAAATGAAAGAGTTTTAACAAATGTTTATCGTCACTGAAATCAATACATGAAAAAGTTTCATTGAACACATTATTGAAGTTTGTAATTACGTATAGTTTGATTATTTATCAGTGTTTTTATTTTTGTGTGCAGGCACAAAAAGAAGTCGATCAGCCCCTGCTCGGTCCTCTGAAAGTCCAGAAAATAAAAAACAAAGTCCTTCCATGAGTAGAAAAACAGCAACAAGTCCTTCACCAAAAGCATGGGTAGATACTAGACAGATACAAAAAATCAAAGAAGAACCATTTGAAATAAAACTGTATGATGTGACAGACGTAGAGCGTCTTGGTAGGAGGAGAACAGATGAGAGTGAGGTAAGAATAAAAACATGTGTCCCTAACAGACAGTAGGAGGGTGGGTGAGTACGAAAGGTGGTGTATAGATAGTTTAATAGGAAAGAATCAAATAACATGTGTCCCTAACAGACAGGGAAGGGGTAAAGGTGGGTAGGGAATAGATAAATAAACATCTAGCAAAAGGGTTTGAGTGGGATAAGAAAGATAGATACCAGCATTAGATGAAAGGTAGGTAAGTTCAAGTGTCTGTATCTGGAGGGTGAGCATTTGGATTGGGTTCTAAGTCCCAGGTGAGATTATTCATTCAAATCAAGTTGTGGATGTGTTTTACACCCAAGTCACCCCTCAGCTGTTACGTCTAATCTAAGAAACCAGTGACTTTCATTTCAAAATTCTGAGTAACCAAAGAATACGAGTTAGTCACTAGTGTCTATCAATTTTCAGTTGTAATAGATGATACAAGAATCTAGAGTGCCCTAAAACACCAATAAACATTTAATAAACAAACTAAACATAAGACATAGAGTCATTAAGACCAGAGTGACAGAATGGTGATGTTTATTTGAACCTTTAGTGGTACCTTATTTAGTGACTTTTGTAATGAATCTTATAAGCTTTCTAATTCTTGACAGTTTAGATTTGCAGATAAACAATGCCAGTGAATGGTCTTTTTCTCAACAAGTACATGTATACCTGTAGTCTGTACATGTGTACCCATAGTCTGTACAAGTACATGTAAGCCTGTAATCTGTTCAAGTACATGTACTGTTCTACCATATTTATATACTTATTTTTCTAATTGTAGCTTGAACAGTGTAAAGAAAAGTTAAAAGAACTTTTAAGTCAACAGCAGGGTGGTGGACAAGTAAAACAGGAATCACCAGACAGTAAAGAACAGATAATGATGGAGCGAAGTAGTGGTTGGAGCTTTGATTGTAAATTTCTTATGTGTTTTTCTTGTCGATCACGATCCAAAAAAACTGATGTTTAATTTTTTTTCAAAAAAAGTGTTCAATATTGTTCAATACATGGCTGTGTTTCAATAGATATTTAATATCTATATAAATATATACATATGTATAAACATTCATCTGAAATCAAAAATTAGACAGTGAAAAATGATGATGATTTCTATAGAAATATGAATTGTCTTTATTACAGTAATGTGCCAAGATTTTTAGTGACTTGTTTTGTGATTTATGGTGAGAGACTGACACACAAGATTTAATATTTTCTTACATTTTGAACTGCTGAACAAAGAAATTGTGAAAGAGCAAACAATTTTTGTCAATTTTTTTCAGTTTTTTGTACATTTTTTTATTATCTGTGTTTTTTGACAGGTATAATATTAATTATGCATACAATGTGGTGCTGTAAACATGTTCTATATATTATTATTATATATATTATGATAATTTTATACATATATTTTGGGTGTATTATTTTATAAGCATGTAAAACCACTGCCAGCTAACAGTTATTAAGTTCAGCAGCATTTCAGATGTAACGTTTCCATATGTCTTCAGTTGATGCATTTTTTGATGCAATATTCATTTTATTTGTTTATGTGATAGATGAGGTGAAACAAAAATTATATAGCATTATGCACTTATAACTAACAATTATTTGCCATGTGGTGTAAATCTTTTTACCCAGCACAAAAACCAGTGTTAATAGGCTTTCCTTAATATACCATTTGATACCCTTTAATGTTTGTGCCGTATTATTTCAATAAGAGAGGGAAATGATATAACTTGACATATAAAAATGGTTTTATACCAGTTATATATGCAGAGTTGATGTTTTCCATACCCAGTATAATATTACTGCACAAATGTTAGTGAATCATGCATGATACAGGGATAAAGTCGAACATAACAAGGGATAAGAGATTCTGAATAATATAATAAATCTCTGTATGTAAGCCGCTGAATCCAGAACTAGTAAACAATAATGCATTATTTATTATAAATAATTAAAGTATAAAATTTTGATACATGTACACACATTATAATGAAATAAGAACTGTACAATGTTGATGTTATTTATTTGTATATAGATCTATATACCTAGCATTATGTTTATTATTTACCATAAAATTATGTATCATAGCATTATTATTACATCATTGTCAAGATTCAAATAAATGATATATTTGTAATGGTCATAAGACTTATGTTATTTTTAGCTCGCCTTTTATCTGTTGATTTAACCAAGCTAATGTATGTGTGAGCAACTTAGCATGGATATTGATGTCATTATGTTCATTAATTAAAAATGACAAGTTTTTGATGGATTAGATTTTCTGGTGATATATTCTGTACCTCTTAACAAGTCTTATTGTGGATGCATTTTTTTTTGAGTAAAAAGATCATGATGTTACCATGTTTAACTGCCTTTACAAAAACCTGTAATTATCTGGCAAATATATTATATAAAACATTATATAACATTTATTCACTTAACAAATCATTACCAAATTAAAGTATACTTGTTGATTATACTGCAACATATTTTTAGGGAATAAACAATTTTGACCATTGCATTGGAATTGATTTTCGTGGTTTTGAGAAGAATTGTCTTTGATGGTACAGATATAACAGCATTGTTAAGTAATCCTTTTTCAAAGAAAGTAAAAAATGTTTCTGATACCGAAAAAAAAAAAAAAAATTAGGATGGTGTTTTACGCCCCAGTTAAAATTTTACTTATATAGAGGTGGTTAGTTCTGAGATGATAGAGGAAACCAGAATTCCCAGAAAAGCAATTTTAGGCAAGCAAAATGACAAACTCTCACACTAGAATAGAACCTGGTGGAGTGATATCCAAACCTAGGAAGTGAGAGGCATTGTGTTCCATAAGTGCATGCTTTAGACCTCTTGACCTCTAGGGCGCCAAGAGTAATGTATAGCAATCAATTTGTGTTTCTGTTGGATCTCAACATTGTATTCATTTCATCATTTCTGCATCTACGAATGGATCAAACACGGCACAAATGTACATCAACATAAATCAAATGGTCACATACCAAATTTAAGTGTGTAAGTCAAATGTTAAGGTCACAGAACTAAATATAAGGTTTGACACAAAAATTAGGTTTGTCTTAATTTTCATAGCCATGAATGGATTTTAATCAAATTTATTTCAAACATAAGTAAACAAATAGGGATTAATCAGGTAGGTAGGTCAAAAGTAAAGGTTGCTAGGTTATATCTTAGATTTCACATATAAATTAGTTTTAAAAATGAGCTTCATTACTTCAACATCTGTTAATGGATTTTAAACAAAATACTGTATGTCTGGTATGGAATTTAGGTGAGAAATAATTCATCATGGTACTTGTCTCATCAGTGCTACAAAGTCCTTGTGCTTTAAGGTCTCAAAACCATGTAAAATCTATATCTTGATATATACATGTATTCTAGTTTTGATTTACACAGATTCAATGTTTGAATCCAATTAAACCCTCAAATGAGACAAAAAAGTTTAGACATACATTTTTATGTCTCACATGTGCAGTATGAAACTTTGCTTTAAAAGTACTTGTGTTCACACTCAAATTATGATTTGGTCTCTTGTCTCAGTGCATACAAAAAAATCTTCAATACAAAAAATAAGGTATCTTGTAAGTGTTAGTAGTAAACTTTATAACATCTATACAGTGTATTCAGAACTTTGTTTTGATAAGCTGCTTTGTCTTATTAATTTTTAAACTTCTGTGTAAATGCATAAATATTATAAATGCATTAATTTTTTTATCAACTTCTTGATATTTTAATCCATACACAATGAGACAACCAATGATTTATACAAAATTGCATTGTCATAAACAGAATCCATGTGTACAGTTGGCTTTAACACTTTCATAGCATTTCAACCATATTTTATCTTTCCAATTGTCATGTTTTGATTAAAACATATCCAAGTTTTTGCACTAACACTACAATTTGTTTTAGAAGATTTTAGGAATTGGTTCACATTGTTGTTTTATGCAACAGTCATAAAGATAAAGAATATATATCCAAACAGTTTATCTGGGTTGACAGAGTTGACATACTTGATCTTATATGTAATGTCATCAAACACTCCTCAGTCAGGAATATTATATCTCTGCAGCATTAAGTTTAACAAACATGCTTATTACAAACTTTTACTTTTATCATTACAGTTAAGGGAAAATAACTCTTAAGAATTTTTTTATGATTACCAAAGGGTAGTAGGGCAAACTTTGCAAATTATTTACACTGATATTTATTACACTTAATGGCTATACTGTGACTTGTCAGTTCTATGAATCTTTGTTTAGAAGTGTGAATAGTTCCAAATGAGACTAACCTTCACCTTTTCACTTCTAAAATGGAGGTTTGTGCAATATTATTAAGCCATGTGTTTCAAATATGTACTTCATGGGGATATACATTATATGCAATGAAAGGTTTGTGTCATTTCATTATCACTGATAGAATCTATCCATTGAAAAATTGTCATTTGTATGGAAGTCAAGATTAAGTTATAAATGACTGATTGATTCTACATTTAAAAGGTATAAAGAACGATACCATTTTGCAATTTTACATGAATACATTCTATTCTATAGAATATTTTTTTCTTTTACACACAATGCATTGTTGGAGCAAAAGGAAATTTAATAACATATGTTCTTAGAAAAACTCGTTTATTTTCTGTCCAAGTCTATCTATATCAAATGTATTTTCATATAAAGCAGCATACTTTGATAATTTTGAGTTTTAAAAACATGTATATGTTCATTCCAATATTGTTGTAGAATAAAATGAAGATAAAACATTCAATTAAAATATTGTTTATATATTTATTAGATATGTCAAAAAAAATTCCCTGAGAATTTGTTCTACATTATAAATCTGTTTATGTAACAATAAAGAAATCTGTTTGAATGCTTGAATTAACAAAAACTTAAAATATTCTTATATATATATATATATATATATATATATATATATATATTCAGGGATTTTTGTCCTAGAATGTTACGAATCAGTCGTAATAAATTCAAACATATTTCTCTTTACTAAATAATAAATTCAATTAAGGGAATCTCTTCTGTTAAATTGAATTAATAATGTACTAATTACAGTTCACAGTATAGGAAACCTATGTCAATAGGTAATCTAGACAAGGATATCACTGAACTAAGATTAAAATTTTATCATTTCTTAAAACATTTGTTGTTTTTAAATTTTTCATCATGTTTTCTTCTTTAATATTTTCTCCAATTTAGCTTTTGTCTTTTTATGTTTAGTATTTATTGTTTTAGGTTTTACTTTTGTAGGCTTTATATTCAGTTTTGAATTGGCTGTAACCTTTTTCTGACTTACTTTGGAAATTGTCTGTATTTTGTTTGTCTAGGTTTCTTATTCATCTTGGCTTTAGATTTTGTCTGTGTTAATTTTTCAGATTTAGCTTCTGTCTTTCTATATTTTTATTTCTTTGTTTTAGGATTTACTCTCCCAGACTTTGTATTGAGCTTCAAATTGTTTGTTACTTTTTTGGGCCTCCAATGGATATTTTTTTTCATCATGGCTTTAGATTTTGTCTTTGTTAATTTTTCGGATTTAGCTTTTGTTTTTCTATATTTTGATGTAAACGTTTTAGATTTTACTTTTGAAGGCTTTGTATTGGGTTTGGAATTGGCTGTATCCTTTTTCTGGCTTCCTTTGAAAATTTTCTTGTGCTTTATTTTTCTAGGTTTCATTTTCAACTTCCCTTTAGACTTTGCTAATTTCTTGGATGTAGCTTTTGTCTTTCTATATTTTGATTTGAATGTTTTAGATTTTGCCTTTATAGGCTCTGTATTGGATTTAGAATTAGTTGTTTCCTTTTTCTGGCCTTCTTTGGAAATTTTCATATATTTTGTTTTTCTTGGTTTTGCTTTCAACATGTCTTTTGATTTTAACTTCTTGGATTTAGCTTTTGTCTTCAAAAGTTTTGATTTTAATGCTTTACTTTTTTCTGCTTTAGGCGTTGTATTGAGTTTTGACTTGGCTGTTGTATTTTTTCTCATGGCAATTTTTGAAACTTTCATTGATTTTGTTTTTCTAGGTGTCTGTTTCATCATAACTTTAGATTCTGTCTTTTTTAAACCTCTGATGGGCGATTGGCACACAAAATAGTTAGCCTTCCATTTACCCAGTTGTTTGCAACGTTTGAGATACCATTGGAACTTCTTTCCATTATAATTAACAAACATACAATATTGATATTTCCTTTCCTTATATTGTACCTTGGGTTGTCTTTGTAAAGGTTTCCCTGTTGAACTCCAAACCCATTTTTTTACTTTCCAATCGAAGAAAATATTAGATATCCAAAATTTTCCTTTAGTCTTCAACACTAAAATCCAAAAAAGATTTAAAACACTTAAGATATATTGTTTCTAACTGCAATTTTAACATATGTGTGTTCATCTTATTTAAGCTTCTATCTGACAGATAAATAGGTACAAATTTGCTATCAAACCTTTTTTAGCAAATGATTTAGTTATGTCAAAACATTAAAGTCACTTATCTGCTGAATAAAAGAGATATAAAAGTTAATGTTGTCTTCCCTTGAAAACTAGAAATAAGAAATACCTATAACAATTTTTGTCGATCACTCTATTTAAAAGCATTATGTTCTATGTATTACTTACTTCTAATATATTGATACAAGTCGTGATTTTGACCTCCAGTTTGTGTATATAACTGTGACTTCATATCCTGACAACTCTTTCTTGCACTATACCATGTCTGAGCACTATGAACAGCAGACAGACAGTTTCCAGCTCTGGAAAGTTTCCACCCTTGAAGACAACTACCAACTGCAATAATTTAAAAAAGGATTTTTCATATTTTCTAAGTTTCTTTTGTGCAATGGTTTTACAATATGTATCAAAGCAATTGTTTTGGTTTTTTTTTCTTTTTTTTTTCCAGTTCAGTATAAAACCTTCACTAGCTAGAAAAAACCCAAAGCTAGCAGAACTGCATTTAACATCACTTAAATATAAAAAAGACAACATAAAGAATACAAATTTATTAAGGTTGCATAATAATCATAAATTAGTTTATTATCATTACCTACTCCACGGTTGTCAACAGAGTTTCCTAAAATACAAACGTTATTGTGTAGGACATGAAGATAAATTAACACTTTGTTAAGCATCTATGTTTTGGGAAGTGCGATATTCAATTATGTCATTTGCCAAACAAACATAACTCTGCCTTTTAAAACAAGAGGCCCATGAGTCTTTACGCTCACCTGAGGATATGTCCAAAATTGTTTGCAAAGCGCAAAGACAATATATGAGGTACAGAAACTTTACAAGTTTTCTCAAGTTAAGAACTGCCACAAAACTTAATCAGAAAAACATCCAGTCACATTTCATTTATAATTAGCTTATATAATATGCATGAAGTAACTGTAGTACAATAAATAATTTCCAAATCATTAACAAATTTCAGTATACTTATTCAGCTATGTCCTTGACCTTTGAACATATATGAACTTGAACAATATATGATTATCATGTCAATACCTACAATATTCTAATGTACATGCCTATACAAAAAGTTAAAGTTTTCAAGATAATAAGCAATTTATGTCTTCTTTTGCAGCTGTGACCTTGACCTTTGCACACATGACCTTGAATCATATATCAAAATGATCGTTGCCACAATACCTACAATATTCTAATATAAATGCCTATAGAAAAAAATTAACAGTTTTCAAGATAATTAGCAATTTAAGTTTTCTTTTGCAGCTGTGACCTTGACCTTGAACCTTATATCAAAATGATCGCCATATCAATTCCTTAAATATTCTAATATACATGTCTATACAAAAAGTTAATAGTTTTCAAGATAATTAGCAATTTAAGTCTTCTATTGCAACTGTGACTTTGACCTTGAACCATGTATCAAAATGATCGTTGTCACAATACCTACAACATTCTAATATAGATCTACATGCCTATACAAAAAAATAACAGTTTTCAAGATAATAAGCAATTTATGTCTTTTTTTGCAGCTGTGACATTGACCTTTGAACATATGACCTTAAACCATATATCAAAATGATCGTTGTCACAATACCTACAATATTCTAATATACATGCCTGTACAAAAAGATTAAAGTTTTCAAGCTAATGCACAATTTTAGTATTTATAAGCCAAAAATAACATTTCAGGGGCAACAACTCCTACATGGATTATCATATAGTTACGAAACTTTGTACCCTTTTAAATTTTGTCATGCTGAACATTTTAACAATGTTTTGATTTCACATATCTCTAAATATTTGCAAGAAAATTGCCTAAAAACTGCATAAATCACAAATTAGATCATGACCTTGATTTGTGACCTTGACCCTATATTAAAGGTCATTTCAAGAAAAAAGTCAAAACTGAAAATCTCATGTCATTATCTGTTCAAATAGTCAAGTAATAACAATTTAAAGCCATTTTACGAAATGTTTTAAATTAAACGCAAAAACGCGTAACCCATTTTTCGACCAAATTTCACGAAATGAATAAACTATAGGCTTAAGATCCTAGAGAAGCCAAATATCACATCAGATTGTTTCTCCCAACATTGGTTTCGAAGAAGAAGATTTTTTAAGATATTTGGACCCCTAAGTCACATTGACCTAGTTTTGGTAGCCATGGCAACGACATGAACAAATCTGAATTGCACCGGCCCATATATGCTTCTGACAAAGTACCATTGAAATTTGTCCAGCAGTTTTGGAGGAGAAGTCGAAAATAGGTGTTAACGACGCACACACATGCACACACGCACGCACGCACGCACATACACACGCCGCACCATGCCATAAGCTCACATGACCCTTCGGTCAGGTGAGCAAAAAATGATAACAGTACTGTTACATGGAAAACAACGATTACCGATTTGGGATAAATATATCCAAAATCAAACTTATAAGAGTTTTAAAGTGCAGGACAGCTTTAATTTCCGTTTTTTTACTTGATAAAAATGTTGCTTATGATAATAAATCGATTAAGTTAAACAAATATATAGTTATGATTTTATCTGTAAATGCATTTGTTCATCTATCATGGATAATACTTTACCAATTCTTGTTTGATTAAAATATGTTTTGGACCCGGCAGAAGACCTGTTATTGGCATATACTCTAAAGTAGTCACACGGTTGTCCGAACTTTTTCAGCATTATCAGCGCACATACTATGCTTACTTTTTAAAAATTTCATGTATTAATAAAATTTATCAGGGTTATATCTTGTATTTTCTAATCTCCAAATCACTAAAATGATCTTTTTCGGGTATAGAATTACCGGATCGGCCCGGCCCGTAACTTGTAACAGCGCAAAAATTATTTTTTTAAAAGTGATAACAAGGTACTATGTTTGGAATAAAAACTATTATATAACATATATATTAATTTTATAGTTTTAAGTTTTAGTAAACTGAGAACAGTTTAAGTCAGATTTTAATATCAATAATCTAATTTCTTGTGTTCAATGTTTGTAATTTATCTTTCTATGTTTTCTTTCTTTCAGAATTATTTCATTGAGCCTTAATTAAGTCACTAACTAAACAAGACGTAAATGGACTAATCGAACCTTAAGCTTTATGTGAATTACTCCTGGGTCTGTGTAAACAAGTCAGATATATAACAGACACAAAAATATTGATATTTATTAGCCAGACGGATACTAACTGCATTTAATCTATTTCTGTTTAATTCACCATTTATCTACATTCTGTGGTCATGTGGTCATAGTGATTTAAACGTTTTGATATTTTTTTAATCTTCAGCTGGGAATGTGGCCTTGGAACTAACAGGTCGTACGACCAACTAGGATTTAAAGTGTTAAGATTATAATTTCAAGTTTCAATTTTTTTATTTGACAATTTGAATTCAAATTTCATGTAAACTACAAGTTTAAAGATTACTGAATCGGAGCAGAATCGACCTTTGTTTTAAATTATATTTATATTTTTTTACTTCATGTAATACGGTAGTGTATGGATTTATTAAAAAGTATATTTTAAAAATAAATTGTTTTATCTTTAAAATTTTTTACCACCGATTGGGTAATTTATAGGGATCTATTACCACTTTGTAAACTAAGAAAGCAAACGCCTTTTCATGACAATTTAGTGATAGTAAGTGCTGGGAATTTTTGAAAATAAATATTTATTATTGAAACAGAATGATCAACTTAAATATTATATTCATAATTAATTTTATAAATTATTTTGTCAATAGTACAGTTGCTAAAATTTACACAAATCCTCCTTTATCTGTTATCTAAAACGTGTTGTGGTCAAGAAAAATTAATAATTTCAGATAATAAATAAAAACTTACTTTTCTTTGTTACTTTGGTTTTTTTCCGTTTCGATTTCGGCTTGGTTTGTTTCTTGAAGCCTTTGAGCAATGATTGGCACACATAGAAGTTTGCCGTCCATTTTCCCAATCTGTTTGCAAGGTTTTTGATACCACTTGAATTTCTTCCCGTCATAATTGCCGAATACACAGTAACGACGTTTTCTCTCCTTGTATGGTATCTTGGGTTGTTTTTCTAAAGGCGCCTTTGTTGAACTCCAAACCCACTTTTTCACTTTCCAGTTGAAGAAAATATCAGAAATCCAGAACATTCCTTTTCTTTTCAATTCTAAAATTATAATTATACAAGATTAAAATTGCGAGTACCATTTTAAATTTTGCATCATATGAACTGGAAGACCTTTGTGACTTGTAAATACTATTGTGCTTTTGGTTGATTGTACTTTCGATCAGATTCGAATAGTGCTTCTTGCTAGTTCTTTAAGCTTTTTTCATAAACAATTTCATGTTAGGTATAACATGAATGTATGATATCTTTATAAAACTAGAACTAAGATTTTCAATATAACAATTGATTATAGACCGGATAAAATTTTCTCTAGAAAAAATTATTATCTTATCAAAAATCCAATTTGTGTAACTTACTTTTCAGATGACCATACAAATCATACTGTTGGACTCCATTCTGTGTAAACAATTGTGATTTCTTTTTCTGACAGTTTCTTTTTGCAACATCCCATGGCTGTGCACTATAAACTATGGTAAGACAATATCCAGTGCTAGATAGTTTAGCCCCACGTGGACAACTGGCAACTGCAAGTAATTATTACAAGAAATTGTATCAGACGATCATGTAGCATAAAACAAAAACAAAAAGTATAAAAAAAGAAGAATACAAATTATATGAAGACATTAAAACTGCAGATTGTGAAAGTCATGATTTTAGACGGGTACAGAATTGAATGCCAAAATGATGATGCCATGTGGTGTAGTTAAATACACTTAAGTGACAGATAGCACTCCACTTATTTACTAACTATGGATCTGACAAGCAGATTTAATATGTCTTAATAAGTATCTGGATTATCGCATGTAATTCATGATGGATGATTAGTATTGCAACACGCTTTCTAGCTGTTTTCTCTTATATATGAATACATTAAAATATTCGTATTGGATGCAAATATTTGTCTATGTATTAAAAACTGACATAAAATCTACAGGGTTACAATATAATCTTTCATTAAGCCTTGCATAAGAAACAATCAGGACAAACTAAACTGAAATAGTATTCAGGACTATTATCTTTTGGCTTTAATGTTACAGGGCATGTTTCACCTCAATAACAGCTTATATAAATACTTAGGTAAATACGATCAAAAATAAAATTAAATTAAATAATTAGAACAAATATTCAACTCAAAAAATGATATAAAGCTTACTTTTATCTGTTACTTTTGTTTTTCTCTGTTTCGATTTCGGCTTGGTTTGTTTCTTGAAGCCTTTGAGTAATGATTGGCACACATAGAAGTTTGCCGTCCATTTTCCCATCTGTTTGCAAGGTTTTTGATACCACTTGAATTTCTTCCCGTCATAATTGCCGAATACACAGTAACGACGTTTTCTCTCCTTGTATGGTATCTTGGGTTGTTTTTCTAAAGGCGCCTTTGTTGAACTCCAAACCCACTTTTTCACTTTCCAGTTGAAGAAAATATCAGAAATCCAGAACATTCCTTTTCTTTTCAATTCTAAAATTATAATTATACAAGATTAAAATTGCGAGACCATTTTAAATTTTGCATCATATGAACTGGAAGACCTTTGTGACTTGTAAATACATTGTGCTTTTGGTTGATTGTACTTTCGATCAGATTCGAATAGTGCTTCTTGCTAGTTCTTTAAGCTTTTTTCATAAACAATTTCATGTTAGGTATAACATGAATGTATGATATCTTTATAAAACTAGAACTAAGATTTTCAATATAACAATTGATTATAGACCGGATAAAATTTTCTCTAGAAAAAATTATTATCTTATCAAAA
Organism: Tegillarca granosa; assembly: GCA_029721355.1. NCBI lineage: Eukaryota > Metazoa > Mollusca > Bivalvia > Arcoida > Arcidae > Tegillarca > Tegillarca granosa. The sequence continues at coordinate 4,472,260 of CM056595.1, forward strand.
ATCCAATTTGTGTAACTTACTTTTCAGATGACCATACAAATCATACTGTTGGACTCCATTCTGTGTAAACAATTGTGATTTCTTTTTCTGACAGTTTCTTTTTGCAACATCCCATGGTTGTGCACTATAAACTATGGTAAGACAATATCCAGTGCTAGATAGTTTAGCCCCACGTGGACAACTGGCAACTGCAAGTAATTATTACAAGAAATTGTATCAGACGATCATGTAGCATAAAACAAAAACAAAAAGTATAAAAAAAAAGAATACAAATTATATGAAGACATTAAAACTGCAGATTGTGAAAGTCATGATTTTAGACGGGTACAGAATTGAATGCCAAAATGATGATGCCATGTGGTGTAGTTAAATACACTTTAGTGACAGATAGCACTCCACTTATTTACTAACTATGGATCTGACAAGCAGATTTAATATGTCTTAATAAG